>CM031240.1:338087809-338687809 GCA_018340775.1 Taxus wallichiana var. yunnanensis | reverse complement strand
TCCCTTTACAGTAAAGATATAATGAGAGGATCAATATAAAAATCCGAATGATCCATTAATACTTTGCTAAAAAAATGCAAGGGCCTATGCCAAAAACACAAGTGGTTGGGAATACAAAAAAATGCCAGACCAGTAAGATAGATAAGACGATTCGATAACAATGGAACTAGCTATGCTATAAAATGATGAAAACAAAGATACGAGACTTACAAATTTTAGAAACACTTATGTTGCTAAATCAGATGACACATCCATAACCTCCACTTTAATGGGGATGAAAATGGTTTTTTGCATTTGTTAGGTAAAAAGATGCTCTCTTCTAGCGAGTATCCCGACTCTTTAGCCAATTGTACACCTCATGACCTTGCCTACAAAAATTATACCAACATGTCAGTTCATGTTGCAATGGAGCAAACATATCATCTAGGTCAAGATATTATAGTGAACTAGGTCCCACCCTCGGTCTCTCACCCCATTTGGACACACCAAACATGAAACACATTAGGACGTCAAACCATTTATACAACTCTCAAAAAAATGGCCATGTCCATCAAACCTTCTTGTATATAACGAGATTGATAAAGTAATGGCCATGATGCACTCGAGATTTTGTCCATTTTCACTTCTATGCCAACCATATACACTGGCTTAATCTAGTGACAACCAATCTCTAAAGCCCAATTCTTCACCGGATGTATGATAAGAAGATGACAAATGAAGTTCGAAGAAACTTCCACATTTACAATCAGATGTCCCTCCAGAGAAAGATAATATTCTCCAATAACTCCCATAATAGAGACTATGTCTTGCAGTGATTCATTAAAAGAAATGGATTTCAAATGACAACGTGAAATTTTGGTATAAAATCCCATTTCATGAACTGATGCAGAAAATTACATGAAAGGAAACATTGGAAAGGCCATGACAAAAGAAATGAAAGCTAGTGAAATAAAACTGAAAGGTGTGAAAATATGGGAGAGCGGATCGGTAAATATATGGAGTGACTATGCTATCGCATGCTTGTAATTAATACAAGATTGCTAGGGGCTTTAATATAAACCTTTATTGGAAAAGGTGGCGAGTCTAGCCAATCAACATATTTATTACCAATCTTATCACAAAGCACTTGGTCAGTCCCTCAATTTTCTATAAAATATTCCTATTTAGTAACCTTCCAATATATAAGATTTAAGGTCCAATCTATAATTAATGAAACAATAAAAAAGGAATTTTATTCACACAAGCTTTTTATTGCGACATTAGCAATAATATGAGAGTCACCTCCAATAATTAATTCATTACTACTCAAGTCATTAGCCATGGACCAAAAATGTTCTAGCACTTTAATTTATTGATTTATACATTTATTAATTTACAAAAATTCTAGTCATTAGTCATGTTATTAATTATGAGATTAGCCTCTGGAAGAAGGCCACCTTTTTTCACATCTATCTTGCAAAACACACTTTGAGGATTGGAGAGAGGCTGCCACACACATTTAGCACTTAGACCGAGATTTTTTTTTCCATGTTCAAAATCTTCGCTTCCCCATGATCTTTAAACAATGAAATTTCGATCCATTTAACAATAGGTATTTTATTGGTCTCGCGAGTTCCTTTCCATAGATAGGATAACAAAAGTTTGTTGATTTTATCAAACACACAATTCAGGATCCTCATAATAGAAACCATATAAATGGAAATAAAACAATAGTATATCAACAAGATTAGATCAATGTAATAAAATTTCATCATTTAATCTTGTGCAAGAATCATGTTCACCTTCGCCTGCGTATGTGATAGATCATTTAGGTCTATTTTATTTGAAGGATGATTTTAAGAAAATATGCAAGGCCAAGACAAACAAGATACTTCTTTAGGTTTAAATGATGTACATATGTTACGATGATCTAACCTTTCCATACTATGTGGTTATGTTTATTACAAGAAACTGTTGATCATAGCAATAGCAAAGCCTTCCCTTTCATTAACTAACGACGCTTATCGGTTACATATCATTTTTGTTTATATGAATAAGATATGAATTACATTTTATGAATAATATATCAAATAAGAACTACATACGGTGTTAGCCTTCTTAAATGTATGTATTTAAGGACTTGGATCTATCAAGGATAGTCCATTGAATATAATATAATTACAAATAATGACAACAAACCTATTAAGATTGCTTTTTGCATTGTTAAAATGGATTCGTCAACAATATAGAGGCTAGCGGTGATAGTCTTCTCATCAACGAATAATTGGTAAACATAAAACATACATTTATCTTCACATCCTTGGATCATTTATTCCTGAGAAAGATTCATGTTCATGTTTGCCCTCGATTTTTAGTAAATTGTTTAGGAATATTTTGTTTAACGAGTTATTTATGGAAATATGCAGGGCCAAGATGATCAGGATACATCTTCATGTTTAAAATATGTACTTATATTATTATTATCTAACTCTTATCTTTTTCGCTAAGGTAGACAATGATTTTTATTAGGTCAATATTTAAAAATAAGAAACCATAAAGTCTAATGAGTGCTAAACCATTCTATTTAGTAATTAATGTAGCTTAGCGATCACTATGCATTTTATTTGATACGTACTGACATGAAAAATGACTTGCGACCACATTTTATCCATTCATATGATCTTTTTCGAGTGCTTTACATGTAACTATTTGCGTTTAGCGATGCTAAACATTTTCCTTAATAAGAACTTTTTTTTATCTCTATTTTCACAATTAAGAAATAGTTTAGCCTAGACATTGCTAATCTATTTATTTCTCAATAAACAATAAAAAGTATGCCTAGAGCACTATATTATGTAAGTTTTGGTGATTAAACTTGCACTCATGTCTCGAGCTAGAAGAATTGAGTCGTTTGAGAAAAATGGAAGCTGTCACCAAGTTATGGGACCTTACACACTTGAGATGGAGCTTTGGAGAAGGTCAATTCCTCTATCTATTTCTACTACTACCGCTAATCTAAATTTAAGAAAGGGAAAACTAAGCTAACAATGCCAAGTGACCAGGATAGAAGGATAATATAATTGAAAATGAATTTAAGGAAGGTGATATCTATATAAAAAGAGGGATGGACACTATCCGTTCTAAGTGAAAATGAAGGGAAAGGCGTGAAAGAAGGCTAGGCATGTGTAACACAACTAAGACACATTTGCATTAGTTTTATGGAACACAACTAAAAAGGAAGCTGCAAGGATGTGGAATGACACAAAAATAAGAAATGTAAAAGAAAGGCAAGAAGAAAGAATACAAACATGCTTAGGATAGAGAATAGTTAAAAATGATGTTGCCCTTACTTCCATAAATGCATAGAACTATTACAATGGAGAAAGATGCTGATATCCATATGCACAAGTCTAATATAGAGGTTTGGGACTCATAATACAGAAATATGAAGTCCTTATAAAAGTGCGTAAGGATCCAAAGTAACCAACATTAACAATAAGCTCAGCTCTTACATTTATAGATGAATTCATGGAAGAAGAAGAGAAGGAGGAGGGAAAATATGAATTTGAAATGCAACCGCCAACAAGATGCATTCAATTGCTACAAATCCACCTATAAATTTGTCAAATACGTTTCCCCAAGTCTTTTTGGAATATTAGAGAAGGAACAAGGGCAGATCAGATCAAATCAGTTGGTTGGAGCAATCATATATGCTCATTAATGCCAAGAAAGAAATTTTCCCATTTCTCACCTACCAGATGTGCCAAGAATTTGAATTTGAATGTCTATCACTGTAGCCCACGTCAACAACTATCGATTAAGACTAGGCACATGCTGCTCGAGCTCGTGGTCAAATATATGGTTGTCAAAAGATTTCAGAGTTGGTTATGTACGCAAGACACATGGCACATGTGGATTGGCTGAAAAGAAGGCCAAACGTGCAAATGTTCTTGTCATTTTTGCCACATGTCACTCATTGATTTGTTGCAAAGATTTGGCACCCTGTTGGCGCACTTTGATTGGTTATGTGTGACACATTCAAGTATGCCAGAGAGTGACATGGCACATAATGAAGTAGAAGATGGCACAAAGGTATGTGCGTGAAAAAATGAGGTGTAGGAGGATTACGTAGAAGGAGGGCTTGCGCAATCGTACGCGGAAGAAATGGGGCAAACTAGTGAGTGGAGAACATATGGTCAAGGCCCAACTATTATAAGGTAATGTGCAGTGCACGTGAGAGGGTCGGGACTTAGCTGATTGAAGCAAGTGTAAGGTGTGCGTGCGGGATAAAATAGCTTCTAGGAAGAAGGTGAATGCACGAGAAGATGTGCGCAAGGTCGAGTGGAACAAAGAGGAAAATTGAAAGGAGAGAATGGGAAGTGCGCATGGGTGTGTGGGGAAATAGTGACCAAGTTAATGTGTCATGGAGACAACCGAGGTGCGCATAACTTGCAATTAATATCTCGAGCCAAAATATGTATCTAACTTGTCCAAATAATTAGGAGAGGTATTTGGATAATAGTAAGTATTCAAGATTTGGAGTATCTAAGCATTTTCTTTAGTAGGAACTGATTTTTAATCTCTATTTTTAAAATTAATAAAAAAATTAGCCTTGACACCGCTAATTTATTACTTTCTCAAATACCTTCATAGCTTTTGAGAGTAAACAATTTTCATATTTGATATATTTATCATCTAAATATATTATGAAAAATGCATAGCGACCGATAATATCTATTACTATGATTTTTTATTGAAGCGCTATGTTTGACAAAAAAAAATTTAGCCTAGCTACCGCCATATATTTTCTTTATGTAAGTATTCGATCTTAGTGATCGCTAAAATTTTTATTTAATATGAACTGTTGTTTCATCTCTATATTTGAAATTAAAAAAAATTGACCCTAGTGGTGCTAATCTACACCTAATAAGTAGTGGAGCGTATCGGTTGTTAAGCTTTTACATTGATGCCCATTGATTTTTTAAAAATAGACAAGATGCAAAGGTGTGTGCCTAGCAGTCACTATGATGTTATTTGAGCACCTTAAAATCATTTTTAATAACTATATTTCTTCATGAATATGCAAATTCCTCCATAGATTTTGACAATAAAAATTATCCATATCTCACATATCTATCATTGAAATATATTATGGAAAATGCCTAGCAATGCGTTAATATATATTACTATGATTTGTTATTCTAGCGCTATGTTAAAAATAAGAAATTGTTTACCCTATTTTCGCAGAATCATTCCTTTCTGTAAGTATTTGAGATTAGTTTTCGCTAAATATTTTACTAGATATGAACCGATATAAATTATGTGTTAGACACAAAAACCTTTTGAGTAATATAGAATTTCGGATATATTTCAAGGGTATGTAGTGCCACACTTTGTTGTGTAAGTGATTATGTAGTCAATAGTATATTATTATAGTTAATGAAAATATTATCGATCTAAAATTGTATAGTTATTTAATTACTTTACTAGAAAGGAAACCGTGGAGTTGTACATGCCAAAAACCACTAGGATTATTCTCAACAAGTAGATATACAACATACGAAATGTCAATTTTTACTACCATGTACTAAAAATAATAGCACGGTCCCCTATAAAATCTACATATTTATTATTTTGAATTTACGTGTTGTAAAAATATCTTTCTAATAGAGCTTAGCGGTACCTATTTTCTTTCCTATCTTTAAGGTACTCTCAAATTCTTGTGAAGTGAAAAATTATGTTTTAGTTTTTCTAGAGTAAAGTGTAAATAACACCAAAATATTGATGATCACAAGATATATTAGCCGTCCCCTGCTCTTCCTCTTGCACGCCCGCGTACACCCTATTGTGCCACGTGCCCTCCATCGATTAAACACCCGTGTACCCTATTTCCATGCCTTCTAAAGGTATACTTTCCTCCTATGCACACACCTACACACGCACCTTCCCTTTGTTTCCATTATGTGCCCCACACCTAATCGCCGAACTTTAAAATGCCATAAATTTCAATCCAGAGCTTCAATTTTCACAAAATTGGACTTTTGTAACTAGTATATAAAAACTTATCATGCAAAGAAGTAATGGCGAATGCAAACCCAATTTTGGGTATTATAAAAATATTAAGAGATGTGGAAATTAATAACGAGATGGCCATAGATATAGTAATGATATTATCAAATCAAGTTAACAAAATAATACAAAGCGTATGGGGCTCGAGAACCCGGGAATGAAAAAGGAATACCCAAATTTGGTAGATTTGAGCACACTCATTGTACTTAAACTAAAAAAGGAAACAAAGTTTAAGGTTTTGAAAAAATAGCTCAAAATCACAATTTTAATGGAGCTACAAAAGAAATAAAATGAGCCAACTTACGTATTTAGAGAAATTTTTGAAACCCCAAAATTCTATCAAATGTGAAGAAAATACAAATACCTAGAACAAATTTTGAGTTTGGTTTTGATAAAGAAAACAAACAAGAGAAACTCAAAGACAAACATTACTGAAGAAGAAATGAGCTCAAGGTTTAACAGACAAAAGTAATAATGCATAGATAAATAATCTTCAAGGCATTTAGCGAAATAAACACAAGCACTTAGAATTTATTTTGGGTTAAGTATTGCATAAACAGATGAATGGACAAATGAGGAATTTTCAAGGCATTTAGAGAAACTAAAAGAAAATACAGAACTACGCCTTCAAGGCCAAATTTTCTTGTTCATCAAAGAAAATCTTCAAACCCTCAAAGCATTAAGGTAAAAGAAGAAGACCTCGAATACCTAGAACTCACTTTTCTCTAAAAATCTCTCAGGAGGTTTCGTAGAGCCAAGAATCACAAAATCACAGAAGTTCAAAGCATTTTTAGAATATTATCGAGGAGAAGAAAGAAATAAAAAGTGATAAGTCAAAATCTTGAAAGAACCAAAAATGGAGCTCGAAACAGAGTTAGAATGGTGCCAAGTGATTTCATCAAACTTCAAAACGATGACTCAAGATACATGCTCGAGAAACTTACCATAGCATCACGTTTCACAAATAATCGAGCTCGGGAGAAAATATGACAATAATAACAGAGTACTTTCAAATAAAGTGAGCCACAACGAGCTAGAATAGTTTATATTTTGATGATAAGCTAACAATAGAAATGTCAAAAAAATCAAAACTCCTATCACATTACAGAACTAAGACATCAAATCCAAATGCGGCCACCTCTACCATATTTTTCTTAGGAGCTCGAAATCAACTCGCAACCACCTCTACCATATTTTTCTTAGGAGCTCGAAATAGAGCAAAAATGACATAAAATGCATATTATCAGATCCTTAGAGTACTTGGTTTCATAGAGAAAACAAGCTTAAAATTATGTAACAATGGCGAAAGAGAGAAAAATGGACAGGGCTTCACTGTTTGAAATGAGCAAGCAAGAATGAGAATATGAAAAGCTTGGTGATCTTTTAATCAGATATAACTCATTTGAGTTAGCTTCTAATGTAGGAAGGATGACCAATTGCATTTGAGAGTCACCAATTCATAGAAAAGATCTACTCAAACTTGTTTATGAGAAAGAAATGATGGCTATTCTTCATGCGGTCAAGCAATGGAGGCCCTATCTAATGGGTAGGCATTTCAAGGTGAAAACTAATCATGATAGTCTCAAATAATTTTGGATAAAAGGTTATCATCTAAGGAACAAAAAAAGTGGGTAACAAAATGTTGGGTTATGATTTTGAAATCATATACAAAAAGGGTAAAGAAAATGTAGTATCCGATGCACATTGTCGGAAGGAATACATCCACAGACGTGTTACTAGGTGCATGTTGAAGGCCGATTGGATAGATGAAGCAAGATTGGAATGTGAGTAGGACAAGGATACACGATATCTAATAAAAATATCAAGAAAGGCTCTATAACATCAAATAAATTTGAGTGGAAAGTTAATACCCTATACTACAAGAACATTTTATACTTGTGCAATGATTATGAGTGAAGCATAAGATTCTTGCAGAGCTACATGCATCACCCTGTTGGAGGACACTCTAGATTTTTGAAGACATATCATAGAATAAAAGAGAATTCTTTTACGAAGGAATCAAGGGTGATGTAAAAATTTTGTATCAAAATTTTTGGTGTGTTAATAGAACAAAGGTGAAACCATTAAGATACCAAGTCTATTCCATTAATTACCAATTCCTAGCCAAAGATGGGAGGAGGTCTCCATGCATTTCATCACATGATTGCCTTTTTCAGAAGGTAAGAATGTTATTTTGGTGGTTGTGGATAGTCTCACAAAATATGTCCACTTTTGCTCCTTGTCACACCCATTTGCATCCAAGATACCAGATCGTAATTATTGTTTTGGAGACAATTCAAAAGCTACATGGAACCCCAAAGATAATTGTAAGTGATCGTGATCCTATTTTCACAAGTAATTTTTGGACATAATTATTTACATGTTTGGGTACTCAGCTAGCTCATAGTTCATCTTACCATCCTCAAATTGATGGGAAAACAGAAATAGTTAACAAATTCTTAAAGGGTATCTACGTTTTTTCTATCGATAAGCAAAAATGTTGGGTCAAATGGCTACCACTTGTAGAATGGTGGTATAAAACATATTTTCACACCTCTTCTCAAATGACCCCATTTTTAGCATTATATGGTTACCATCACCCATCTACCACTTCTTCCTTCATGGTGCAAACTAAGCTCGAGAGATGTTGAGGAACACATTCAACATCAGCCACATGTTTTGGCTGGTTCGAAGGAGAATTTGGGATTGGCACAAAATAAGATGGAACAAAAGAAGATCAAAACTGTAGTGAAAGACATTTTGAAATTGGTGATTGGGTTTTTGTGTGTCGAAACCTTATAAGTAGATGTGCGAACAAACAGTAAAAGGACAAAAAACTTTCTCCTAAATACTATGGTCCTTATCAAGTTCTACGAGAAAATTGGAAGTGTTACTTATAAACTAGAGTTGCCTTAATCTTCACGCATACATCAAGTATTCCATGTTTCATGCCGAAGAAGGTTATTGGATAAAAATTTACAGCCCAAACAAAGCTACGTAACTTTCTCGAGGAAGGGAGAATCATTTTGGAGCTAGAGAAGATTCTGTAAATATGTCTTGAGAGGTTGAGAACTAGATACATTAAGGAATATCTAATCAAATGGAATAATTTGAGCATAGAGGATGCAACCTGGGAGGATGAAGTTTTTCTACAACAACATCCAGGATTATTTAGAAAATATCCCAACATCATCCAGTATAATAATTAATCGCAAGATTAATTGTTATTATTAATCGATTTTATTTTATTTACCCTTTATCATTTATCATTTATCCTATCATTTCATTAATCCTTAAATTCATCATTTTATCCCATTTTATCATTAATCACTTTAATTTCCTTATTATATCTTATTATCCTATTTTAATCCTTCATTAACATTTTCTAGGAATTTAATATTCCTACACCTCACCTACCACCTACCCTACACAACCCTACACCTAGCCTTTCCATGTAACCTCACCCCTAATCATCATTTATTAACCTAATCTAATTCTAATCCTAATCACATCCTCACCTCTAAATCTAGAGGCTTCTATTTCTAGAAGCCTCTCTAAATTTCCCTCTTTCATATTTAAAAATTCAAATATATCTCCCTCTCTCCATTGAATTTTTAATTCAATGGAGACTTATCTCAAATTATATAAATCTCCATTCTAGAATTCTCTAATCCTCACATGCATTTTCCACCCTTGATCCAAATCCAACATGGCTTCATCTTAGCCATTGAATCCTCCACCCAAAAACTATAAATTGAACTCTCCTCCTCCATGAGAGCTAAGGAGCAATGTATGACCCTATCCCTCACGTAAGTTTGCATGTGGGGTTATGTGGCATGTATCATATCTGGAGTTGACCAGTCATCTCCCTCTCGCCTCCGTTTCTCTATGCCTCCATTTATTTATGCGTCCTTTTCTGTCCAGCCATCATCTCTGTCAAATCATTAGCTGTCAAGCAATAAATTTATATTTCAAATTTTAAATTTTCCCACACATTCATTCCATTTCAATAAGTTCCTAACTTCATTTTCCCCTGTTTTGTTGTAGGGTGCAAAACAAGAATGGCTTTGGTTTTTCCAACTGGAATGCATAATTTAATTTGTAGCAGGAAGAGGCTTACGCAAATTATATGTGTCTTCTTGGCAATCAATGGGGGAAATAACTGTGATCTGCTCTGGCTGAAGTTACGTGGTGACCCATGAGACATTTTAGGCATCGGGAGGGCAGATCTAAGTGTAGGTTTCCCTCACAGTCTGGAAAACCATAAAAACAAAATAGCTTCCAGTTGTCTTCTTTTGATAAAACAATCCATGTTATAAATTACAGCTCTATTATTTTCCCGACCTCCCTATTTCTTGTGGAAACAATTACTTTATAATATATATGATCATATCCCGTGTTGTCTAATATATGTTCCATTCCCTGCAATGATATGTTGTTATAGTCATAGTTAGGATCATTATCAATAGTATCCTCTCTAAAATCAAGTCCATCAACTACAAGTGAAGGTTTACTCACATACAATAACATTATTTAATAATTTTTATAATATTTCAAATTTTGTGAATAAAATATTTGAAATTCAATTTTTTCACTTATTTGATTTTAATAATTGTTTAAGAATAACAACGTCTTACCAACACAAAACCATGAGAATGCACCCATTCATTGAATGCATTGGTGTTCCATCCAATGGATTTGAGATGTGCCCACACTTGTTTAATGTCATTGAATTCATACATCTTCTCCTTTAAAAATGATTTAAATTTACAAATATAATTGAGATATGAATTAATAAATGTTGTATACTACATTGTTGAAATAAGCTTACAAATTCGCAAACAGTCTCATTTATGCTCATTTTTCCCAAATGATGAGTCACCAAATTACCATGAATCATTTTGTCTTGGTGGGAATTTTCATAGATACTTTGGACCCCTATATTAATATCAATATAATATGAAAAACTTTGAATTAATGAATTTGATGAAAACACATTATAAATTTTTATATCATTGTTTTTCCAAATTACCATAAGCCCATTCTATGTCCTATTTGAGCCACTTTTCACATTGTATTTTCCATGAAGATACATTCATGTTGAGAGGTCACTGTGCTAATCTCTCGTGATGCATATTACCCATGTAATTCTCCTGCACATCAAATTGGTCATAAATTAATATAAACAATATATAAATTATCATTTTAATTTATTTCACTATCATACCAAAATACGTAGCCTCATCTTCCTAAGCCCTCTATTGTAATTTTTTCAATAATGCCCACATCATAGTAGGCACTACTAAACTCGTTTTAAATATAAAATAAACAATTTCTTATGTTTAATTGGTTGTAATTTTTATTCGAAGTGGAATGTATAGTAAATAGTACTTTTTCTTGCATAATACATCTTTATTTGAAGTACCTAAATGAAAATAATAAAATTAAAATAATTTAAACTTTTAACGAATTTCATAATATGCAAACTTATAATTAATTTAAAATAAAATGTAAACTAATACTTACTTGCCACGAACATCTTGTAATATTTTCATGTCATGGTACATATACAATTTCACATGCAAAATCCCCCATATTCGATACTTGTACTTGTTCATGATGTTATACAAAATGAGTGGTCCTCATCGAGAATCGGGTAGAGATTATATATTACGTGAGGAAGAAAGAAGAATAATTTGAAGTGCCTTACAAAGGAGCACAAGTGGAGAATTATCAGTAACCTGCATGAAGACCTTCCCCTGTTACCTTCCTAAGTGAAGGTATCTTTCTAAGATGGCTAGACGTGATATAACATCAAAACAAAATTTATTTTCTACGATCCTATGTTTTCATGCTAATTAGAGGAAAAATGTGGACCTAGGTCAATCCAATCACTTTCAAAAGCATGGAGATGGACATTTAGGAGGAGACAAATCGGTGTGTTGGAGTTTGCAAGTGTGGTAAAGTGTTTTCAATGATTGCGGTGACTGTTGTATTCTCTTCTTCTATTCATTTGCCAACACATGCTTTGTTCTTTAAAACTATGTGGAGAGGAGAGAAACCTTTGTGTGTGAATTTTATATCCACATGAGATGTATTACAATATCCAATCGGGAAAAGACCATTCACCTATGTGAATACCATTATTTCTTTCTTGAGAAATTCTAATTCACTGCATGAAAAGGAGACTAATTCTTCTCTGCGTTGTGATTCCGATCAAATACCCACGTAAAGATCTCCAATCAAGGTCCCTATGTGAAATAGAAAGGAGAGGAGAATTGGTTGCATGAAACAAAAAAATATTTCATTAATTTCTTAGAGATAAACTCTCTACCAAGTTAATGTATAATCTCTCAAACCCACACCGAATGAAGAGTGTGAATGACACGATCAAGACTCGCTAAAAGTGGAAAAATTAACTCACAAGACGAAGAACATCATCCTAAATCTCTTGAAATCTCTAGGTTCTACTTTGCACCACTCAACGAGCTACGTAAGGCCCTGAAAACATTGTCTTCAACAAACTAGTTTGCAAAGGACTCTTGGAGTATTTCCTTTTAACGTCATTTGTGAAGTAAAGTGAGTTTGGGAAGAATTAGAATCGGGTATGATGCCGATTGTAAAGATGAAGACGAACACCCCATAAAGCATCATCATCTCTTAGCAAGTGAGTATCGTGAGCATCTATGAGCTAGTACTTCTCATTAGTGAGTAACATTGTAATATCTCTTGGAATCAATATATATATATATACACACACACACACAATTTTTACACCAAATCTTCTACTCTCGGATGCTCAATTACTTAAAGGGCCAAATTTTTTGGCCTGGAAAACAAAAATGAGGAAAATCCTTCAGTTTGAAGGATTATGGGGCATTGTCATAGGGTTTGTGACCGTTCCCACAACCCTGATGAATTAATGAAGTATGAGATGGATAGTGCCAAATCCTTGATGCTGATAATGCTCAATATCAATGACGATGTGTAAACGCATGTTCGGAATGTGGAGAAACCAAAGGAGGCCTGGGACAAGTTGACAACCATTTATGAAGCCAAAAATCAGACTAAGATCCTCCATCTTCAGTCAAAGTTGCACACCCTCTCTATGGGGTCAGATGAGAAATTTGAGGAGTTCTTACGTCACATGGTTGATCTGTGATCAAATTTATTAGCACTCGGTGAAATAATGGAGGAAAAACTTCTTGTGTTGATCACCTTGAGAGCACTCCCTTCTCAATTTCAAGTGTTCATTATGACATTGAATGTATCTAAACAAATAGTGGCATTCAAAGAGATTGTGAACTTTCGCAATAGGAAGAGGCCATCAATTTAGTCCAAGAGGAGACTCAAGATAAAGCCCTATTCTCAAAGCCATACCATGGCTAGAAGAATTGGAAGGGTCCCCCAAAGAAGCCAACTCAAGTGCAACCAAATCAATAGAAGAAAGATCAAAATTTAAATAGGTGGTGTTACATTTACATAACCAAAAACTCATGAAACCGATCACTCTTTGGTACAATGGCTTGAAACAGGGGTCTTCGAGTCAAACAAGAACACCCAGGTGTGAATATTTTCAAAAATTCAAATGATTTCCTCACTAAATAAAGCAGAAGGGACATCTCGTAGCCCAACAAGATGATGAATTTGATGAGGATACATCAGAAGGAGCCCCTTGTGGTAACAACCTTGTCTTGGTCCTCAAACATATTTGCCCGGAAGATATTTACGGATGATATACTAGGATGCCAGCAAGCATATGTCGGGTGACAAGAAAGCTGTTTGATTCATTTAACGAACAACCCATTAGAGATTGGGTTTTAATATCGAGATGAAAAAGCAAAGTACATTGAAAAAGTAGTACAAAATGTCACCATTCCTCGGGACCATTAAAATGTACACTTACAAAGGTACTATATGTTCCTGTCTTGACTAACAACCTCTTGTCGGGGACTCATCTCTTGAATCATCACCTAAAGGTAGAATTTCTTGTTAAAAATGGCATTAAATTGTGCTTGATCTCCAGACAAGGTACAATTATTACTAGAGCATTTATAAAAGATAAGTTATTTCCTTTAGATAATGTTTCATCTTTTGTAGTAGCATTATCTACCTCAATAGTATAAACTACATCCCTACGGAATTTTAGATATGGTAGCTTCTCGGTTAGTTCATTACATCAGATGAGTTCAAAATAAATGGTCCATGGACTACCTAATTGACTAGTTCCTTGCCTATTTTCCCTTGTTGTCTTATAGGAAAACAACACAAGGATCTATTTCAAGAAATCACCTTCCATGCCAAGAAGTGTCTAGAGGTAGTTCATACTTGATCCGAACAACGCTTTGCTGCTTCATTTTCAGGATACAAGTACTTCCAACTATTCATGGATTACCACTTTCGCAAGATATGGGTGTTTTTCCTGAAGAAGAAAAGTGATGCTCTTCAACTTTTCCAGAATTTCTATCATCGTGTCGTGAAAGAGATGAGACAACCGCTTCTTATATTTCACTCGGATCAAGGGGGATTTCAAATCAAAGAAGTTCTTCGCCTCCTAAACCAAGAAGGCATTAAGCAGAGCCTGACTACTCCCTACACACCTTAGTAAAATGACATTGTTGAGTGTCACAATCACACATTGATGGAGATGGCTTACTACATGCTAATAATAGCAAAGATTGAGGAACACTATTGAGTCAAGTAGTACAGATAGTTGTATATCTTCTCAATAGGGCACCTATAAATATTGTACAAAATTAAATTCTAGAAGAGGTATGGAGTGGTAGAAATCCATCAATTTCTCATTTATGAGTATTTGGTTGCACAACATACATGCATGTCCCATCTCAGAAGAGAAAGAAGGTTGAGCCAAAGACACTCCCATGCATCCTACTTGGCTATAGCACTACCTCAAAGGAATATTGTCTCATGGATCCTGAGACAAAGAAAATATACGAGAGTCGGGACGTGGTTTGTGACAAGTCATCCTTTGACTCGGTAGTGACAACAGAAGAACCATTACCAACCACCTCTCACCGACTAGTCTCCAAATCAGATGATCGGAGTAGAGGATACTACCTAGAAAAATATGTGTTGCGAGAAGATCTATTTTTAAACGTTGGAAAATTGGAGAATGTGACTCCACATCAATCCAAAAAGAAACAACATAGTTATTCTCAAAATCAGCCAATTTCTCATCCGAAGTGGGTACAAAGCACCATCAAGGACTCACATTTGCAACAACTCTCAGATACAACATCTAGAGTCAAAACAAGGATTCAAACATGAAATGAGGTAAACTTTGCACTCGTGAGTTCACTAATTAATATCTCTAAGATAGATAATGTTTATAAATCACTCAGTCAACCTAATTGGAAGGAATCCATGGATATAGAAATTGACTCACTCAAGAAAAATCAGACATGGGAACTTGTCAATCTACCTACAAGAAAGAAACCCATAAGATGAAAACAGGTTTTCAAGACAGAATATAAGGCAGATGGATCCATCGATAAACATAAATCACGGCTTGGAAGAAAAGGATATGCTTAGAAATAGGGCATTGAATATGAAGAAACCTTTGCACCCACTACAAAGATCAAGACCATTAGAGTAGTTTGTGCACTTACAACCGAAAAAGGATAAAGACTTCAGTAGATAGACATCAAGAGTGATTTCTAAATGGTGATCTAAAAGAATAAGTGTACATGACCCAACTTTGAAGGATTTTTTAATGAAAAGCATCTTAAAAGGTATTTTGTCTCATCAAATCATTGTATGGACTAAGACAAGCTCCAAGGACATGGTATATCAAAATTGATGATCACCTTTTGTGGCATGGGTTTAATTATAGCCCCTCATATTCCAATTTTTATATAAAGAAGGTAGGAAAAGAATTTTTCATTCTTTTTGTGTATGTAGATGATCTTGTGATCACCGGCGATTCGAGAATATTAGGTTGATATGTTGAAGAATTATCTCAAAAGAATGTTTGACATGACATATTTGGGGCTACTAAATTACTTTCTTGGTTTGGAGATATGGAAAAAGGAGCATCACATTTTTGTCTCCCAGATAAAATATGCCAAGACACTCTTGGAAAAGTAGAATATGTCAAACTCTAAACCTATATCCACACCCATGGAAAAGGCTTGCAACTTTCAAGATTCTAGCATTCACCTCATGTAGATGCCACTCTCTACAATAAATTTGTTGGAGGACTCATCTACTTGACTTATGCTATGTTGTCATCTAGCTTTCCAAGTTCATGCGGGAGTGAAGAAATGTCACTAGACTGCAAAAAAGCATGTTTTGAGATATGTCCGAGGTACAGTTGATTATGGTCTATAATATAAGAAGAATGATCAATTATTCTTATAGGGATACGTTGAATCGGACCATGCCGGATCTGTTGATGACAAGAAGTCAACCATAAGATACATATTTCATCTCGAATCTAGACCTATCTCATGGATAAGAAAGAAGCAAAATGTTGTTTCTATCTCATCCATAGAGGTAGAATATCGTGCCGCATGAGGAGCTACATACGAAGCGATATGGTTACATCACATTTTGGATGACTTGGGAATTCCTGAAAAATAGTCACCAGTTCTCTATTACGATAATCAGAGTGTGTTGAAGCTCATGTAAAATCCCATTTTTCATGAACGAATAAAGCATATTGAGATTTATTGTCATTTCATTCGAGAGAATGTCTTGAACCATCACATTCAGCTCCAGTATTGTCCTATAGAAGCACAAGTTTTCGAAATTCTCACATAATTTCTTGGAAAAGTGAAATTTAAACTTTTCAGGATCGTATTTGCAAGAATAATGTAATAAGGGGGGAATGTTAGCATAGTCTATGTATGTTTTTATTATTAGACTAGTTGTTATTATTTATTCCATTATTCTCTCATATTGTTTGTATCTACTCCATCCATTCTGGGGAGTATAGTTTATTCACGTACCTATAAATATTGTACGTGCTTCTGATTTAATAAGATGAGTAAGAGATATTCTATCTCTAATTATTCTCCTCAATATCCTCCTCACACTACTGTGTCTTGAGTGTGGTTCATGTGTATAGGATACCCTCAATAATCAATTGTGAACCAAAGCATAAGAGTATGTCACCGAGTAATGTCGATGCTAATGTGTGGTTGAATATGTGTATGCTAGAAGTTTGATGTGTGATAGTACGAGTATGCAACATGAATTCCTATTAGGGTGGGGGATGTGTGAATGTTATGCCCCCAAGTGTGTGGTGGTGAATATAATTACATGAGACTGTCTAAAATATCATTGTTGGCGTGATCAAAACTTACTCGAGTAGTATTGGAGACGTGATAAACAACAAAATGAGGTATATTGTATAAATATCCATTGCGATGGAGTGTGTAGGAATTCATTGAATACTCTTCATCAGTGAAGGATACTAGTGGACAGTTGTGTATGGACCAATGAGAATGATTCAAAGCATATGTGGGAGATGAATCATTACCGATGGAAACATTTTCGAATAACATAGGAAATATGAGAGAAGTGTGGTATGTGTTTAAATTACCACCAATATAGTGAAGTCAAGATTTACCAAGTGTTAGTCAAGAACTACAAGGGGTGCATGCAACAAATATTTCCAAATGAAACACATGAAGGCCATAAGCAGTTGTAATGTGATAATAGCCATGATAAAGATGAGATGATTGGATTGGTAGTAATATGTCTTCAAGCATCAAACCAAGCTTGGTTAAACCCATTTGAAAAGTACGATCAACTAGGATGTTATGCCAAAAAGATTTTTTGATGAATAATGTGTAGGTGAAAGGAGGTGGGAGACACAAAGACTATGTAGGGGAGATGAATAAACGTCTAAAGTTTTATCGAACCTTGATAAAGTATCATAACATTAGTATAAGGAGGGGTATTGAATTTATATTCGCTCGGGCTATCGACCACAAATTTTTCCTCAAAATAAGAGTCATCTACATTAATAGGTGTAAAATTTAGTTGGCCTAATGCTTCATCAGTGAGTTTGAAAACATCAACATCATCATCTTAATCCTCAAAATCATCTGTGTTAGCATTATCCTTTTGTATAGTGTTGTTTCGTATATTACTTTGAGTTGTACTAGGTGGAGGATTGGAAGGTGTCTTGATAGGAGGAGAATAAGTGATCATTGGAGAAGGTACAAGTGGGTGAGATAATTTTTATATTGTGAGTAGAAATAGATGGATTACTTGGAAAGGTAGAAGAAGGATGCGAAGCGCTAGATTGAACAACTTTATATGTATCAATAATACTATATGGAATGCACTACGTAGGGGGTATTGACATAACATTAATAGGGTATATACATAAAAATCAAAGAGTTCGTGGTGCAGTAATTGTATGTTCATATCCATCATGCTAGAATTTGACACATTGGTATATAGTAGATGACACTACATGCATTGCTGAATCAAAGGTATTCTTAGTAAGAGATTGAATTGCAATGATGTATATATAACATTAAATTTAGTGAGAATAGTCTTAGTCCTGACCCAAATATGTAGTGAAATATTCCTTAGACATGTGCAAGTAGTAGAGTCATAACCCCAAATAAGAATAGAATTCTTAAAAATTAGATTATCATTAATACCTTGACTTGTTTAAAAGAGAATGATCACATACGTTAACGATTGAACCATTATCAATAAGTACTCATTTGATGCAAGTGGTGATAATGATGATGCTAATGAGTAATGGTGCACATGGATTGTCTCAAGAAAAAGTTGATATGTCCTTGTTAGTGAATGATATAGCGCATAAATTTTTTTGAGAGACTAAATGAGGTGTGTAAAGGAAACCATAGGGTTATTACTTTCCAAATGAATAGAATGAATGGTTTCTTCTAGCGCTTCATGAAAATCAGGTGCATTACACAAAAATTCATAAAGAGAAATTTTAATGGGTGTATTTTTAAGTTGTTTGATGATGTCATAACCCTTAGAAGTAGAAAGAGGAGCTATAGAAGTTATGGGTGGAGGAATAAAAGTGGGTGGGGCAAGAGGAGGAAGAGTGTGATGAGTGATTATGACATTGATAGAATGATCATCCCTAGGAATAATAAAGAGAGGAGGATGTTGAGTATGAACTTACATGAAATCAGTAATAGTAGTTGTTGGTGCTCAAATTGGTCTCGCCCGTTTGTCCTTGAAATTATTCAATTTGCAGGCTCGATCATCTTTTCTAACTCCTAGTATTGATGCATGAAAACTCTGTCCTCCATTTGGTTGCCATGACCAGTCCCTTCCTTTGGTTGAGGGTCACTTTAAATCTAGAACTTGTTTTCCTTTCCTTTTTCCATGAAAAAGATCTGTAACTTGGGTGTAAAATTGGTGTTTTTCCCTTCCTTCCATTCTCCACATTCACGTTTTGTTTTCCCTATCATATTTGTCCCAAGTATCTATGGAAACCTGATTTGATAAGGATCGGAAGATCATATTTGGGACTTATATCATTTCCAAAATCTCAATCCTTGAAGAAGGATTCATTTTCAGAGTACAAATCTGATCTAGTTGAAGTAGTCAAATCACATATTTCACTTCTTCAAGATCTGAAAAATTGAGTTATGTAATTAAAAAAACAAGAAAACTTAAAGTATAGATTTATTGCACTAGGAGTCATGGGTTATAATGATGGGTGAGAGTGGTGTTATATATCTTTTGAGTGCATGTGGGAGTGGGACACATGGGTTACATGATAGGGTCCATATTACATTAGGCATACACCTTAGAAGGTGGGATGTACATGATTAAATGTGAGTGGGTGAGGGTTAATAAATGAGTGGTGAGCTATCTTTTACTCCCATTTTGTGGGGTTTTATATTTTTATTTGATTTTGTGGGATTATTTAATTATTTTGGTATTTTTGAATAAGAGACCTTATGTGCAAGGTTCATTTTATAGTGTTTACACATTAAATCTTTCTGCAAAATACCTTTGATTTCAACTTAATTTATCTCTACAAAATTACTAAAATCTTAATTAGAGCACTTATGTATTTGATAAATAAATTACTTACTAGTTTTTCAATATGGCCATGAATAGCACTGTTAAAAATTATGGGATTCACTAATTCCATGGCTTCAAAAAGGTCATCCCTTTTAAAATGATCTCAAATTTCTATAGATAATATTTGTGAAATCTTTGTTAATTTCTTCCATGTATCATAAATAAAAGTTTCATATAGAACACAATACAAAGATAATCCATAATATTGAATTTAAAATAGCAATTAGGATCATTAATATCTATTAAAAATTTCAAAGTTTTAAATACATTCTCTTTAAAACTATCTTGGGACAAGTATATAATATCTAAAGTTTGACATACTCCTTTTCTCAACCGTTTGAAATAAACACAATATATGGATCTCTCTTGAGCATGTTTAATCAAAAAAATTATTTCTCTCGAAATGGGGTGAATACCACATAATGTTATTAATGTTTCCAAGTATGTTAAATGGTAAAACAAATATTTTTGCTTTTCAACATCTCTATGATATTTAAACATAAAAATTTCCAATGATGGACATTCTTAAAAAACTTTGTATGCAGGTTTATACACGGAAGTTCATCTTGTATCAACATATTTTAGATATTTTTACCATCTGTCACTCCAATTGAAAATTTTATAACTTGAAAAATATTTTCGCACTATTTTACATATATGTATGCAAGTTGTAGATAAGCTCATCAACTTTCACAACACTTTCATATGTCTTAACAATTTTATATGCAAAATTCATTCTATGAGCCATCAATGAATTGGAATCATATGTGAGGAATATGACATTTTTATTAAAATTCAAAGACCATTTCTATGCCTTTGTGCTACTAATGCACCATAAATACCCACACACACTAACATAGTAGCTATAACATAATCATCCACCCCATTTATATCTCTTGAACTTCAAATAACCAACTTATAAAGGTTCTTAGCAATGTAATTTTCTACAATTTTATGGGCTTTTAATAAACGTAGTTTTCTTAAATGGTTCTCAAAATTATAAACATGTTCATGCAAACCCATGATGTGTTGTCAAATGATATGACCTCATCAATGGATAATGAGATAAACAAAGTGCATTTCTTTTTTTTTTCTTTCAAATCATCTTCAATCATCATTGGACATTTTGTTGTTTCCCAAGAACTACTATCTAACTAATAAGACTTTGGAATATTAGGGAATATATTATGTTGAACTAAAATAATATACTCGAGAAAATTAGAAATAGGTCGACCCTTTCTAGAATGTGGTAAATAGTTGAGAACTATCTATTTTTGGAATGTAGATTAGACTAAATAACATTTCCAAATTGAGCTATAATTGTTCTTCCTTTGTCAAAAATATGTTTTTGACATTTCGATCATTTTATACCCCCTTGCATATCTTACATGCATGTATTCTTGTATGTTTTCATTTTATTTGACTATGTTTTTTCTTAATCGATACATATATTTTACCACAATGTTTCTCAATTGTGTCTATCTTGATTCACATTTTGGTTTTCGTTCCAAGTTTTCAACTAAAAATTTTAGATTTACATTTTTTTGGAGTATCATTACCATTTTCTCGGCTCTACTTGTTCAATAAATGGGTATTTAGCTGTCATGTATAACTTAAAATACCTTCCAATTATCCATATATTTCTCTTTCTTTTCATATATTACTATGTTATATTTTCAACTAAACTATTTGATGTGTAGGAATATCTTTTGTTAGATGGATCTAATCATGGGAATTTCATCCTCCTTGGGACAAAATTGAGAGTAAAATTTCAAAATTAAGTTGGTCTTTAATGACAAGAAATTTATTCTTCTTGTTGTATATCGTAATCATCAAATCCATCCAATGAAGGCACATAATAAGGATTTTCCTCAAGTGGAGGCATTTCATCATCAATAATATTTTAAGTTGGTGAAGGATTTTTGTGTTATTAATAATTATTGAACATTATTATGAATATGGGAAGTGATAATAAATAAAAAGAGTTAATTGTCTAGTTAGTACATAGTACCTATATTTTTGTTGATGTCGATTGCATCAGCATGAACCTTTTTTTGCAAGCTAAAATAAGATATGAGATTAGGTTTTTGATGATTCACCTGCCACCTTTTGATTATCAAGAGAGGCCATTAAATATTTATTTGATTTCAAATATGAAAACCTGGGAAAGTTTCTTTGATGGATGCATCCTATACGGATGAATGATTGTAAGATTATGTAGTGTAGCGAGACTGTGTGTGTCATGCATTTTTGTATGCAGTAGTCATGGGTTTTGACTCCATCCATGCATTGGCTATGCATCTTTTACCATTAGGTACTCATGTGTCTATATCAACTCGAAAATAAAATATCACAAGAATTTTTCATGTGGGCGCGGGGAAAATTTTAGTGGCATGTAGATGAATTTTATGCAAGCGAGAAAAAGAAACATTCTTATATTTTTATAAGTATATCTTTTGGTGAGTGTGCCTAGTTTGAATCTTGAGGTAGTGAAAATATACATTCATAAATATGAAATTTATTTTCAACTCTATTTGAGACGACCTAGAACAATAAATTGCATCCTAATCTTTTTGGTGAAACAATCCCTCATACGAATCCTCTAAATCATGAAATGACAATTTAATAAATCTAAATATTATTGAACTAGCTAAAATTTGCTGCTAAATTTTTTCTTAGTGTTAATGAAAATAGAGTTTGTTATATCTAATTTTTTTGTCATCTAAAATTTTTCCTAGTGTGAATCAATTGTTATAATCTATTATTGGAGGAAGAGTGATGACATAAAATAAGTATGAACCGTTGATTTTAAGGTCAACATATTTTTTATATGTCCTTCATTATATATGTACTTGACACATTTTTTATTTTTCATATCCTCATTTCATCCATACCATAAACACTAGAAGGAATATCAAATTCGAACCAAATAATCATGTAACTATTTCTTCTCGGTCCTCCTCTTTATGTGTCTCACACGAAAACCACACGATGGTGGTGGTTTAATTTCACATGAAAATAATTAGGCAGGATGAAGGAAGAAAATCCATGTCTTCGACTAAGAAACCAAAAAAATATAAGAGAAGTGTTAGGTTGCATGGAAAAACTTTGATGATAACATTCTAGCAACTTTGAAGTTGATGAAAACATCGTGGTCATGAAAAAATTGCATGAAAATAATAAGTATATAATATTTCAAAAATAATAAATGATTCAACAAACTTATATATAATTTATGTGATTATCGACATCACGTAAAATGAATGGTTGTAGATGATATTGGCATGGTAGGGAATGTTAATGGGTTCAATTTATAATTGGATATCCACTATTATTGTTTGGGTCCATACTGTATAAGTTAAATAATCAATTATATATTACCACATATTTGAAAAAAATCAATTAATGGATTGTACTTTTCTGTTGAGGATGATAATATATCAAAATTGTTATATATTTATAGTAGAAATATATCATAAAAGGAGTGTTACTGATTTACAATACATTTTAGATATAATTTTAAGTCAATCCTAACCCACATTCTTGTTTGTATAAACCTAACCATCTTGTTAAATTTTTGGGTTTACTGCATATTGTACACATTAAAATGCCCTGATGCACTTATAAGTAGTTAAATTACATGTTTTAGTGTGTTTACATCCTAATCATTTATTCATTGATTTTTGGAATTATTGATACATTTTTCAAATTTTAATAGTTTGAGGCATTTATCGGAAGTTAAACTACATTTTATAGTGTGTTTATATGTGTTAGTTATTGGTCCAAATTTTATATTATTGGAAAAAAATTCAAGTTTTAATGGTCTTTTCTCTTCAGATATCCTTTTAATTATCTTCATCCCTCTCCTATCTCTACCCCTACCCCTATCTTTTTCTCGGAGGCATCTCTCACACTTGTGTTAGTTGAGAGCATAGCCAATATCCATGGTCCCTTCATATCACTACTTTAAGCTAAAGTTGAAGAGTAATGATTATCCCATGATCTAATAGGGTCTTAATTTAAATTAAATTTTTGATACATATTGTATTTAATAATGTGTACTAGCTATAAAATTACATAATCACTATAAAATAAAATATCATTAAATTTCATGCATTATATAAAAAACAAACAATTATTAAAGTGTTGATTATTGAAGCACATAAGTGAATGCAACATAGGTGATTTGAAGGATAAATTACATGAAAAAAATGTGCATGTGTGTGCACACGTGTGTGCGCACACACACAAAATAGAGTTTGTTATATCTAATTTTTTTACAATTATGGATTGTTTTATTTTTCAAAACAACATAATTACATTTTTTTACATTTTTATTTTCTAGGTGCTTGATAATTTTATGGTTCTTACAAGCCTACATGTCATGCAACATGGCCCTGAAAAATATTATTATTTTAGTTATGGTTTAGGATATATCTATCTATCTAGCGAAAGGATGATGGTATATGTTTTAGGAGTTACATAAGTTACAATATTGGAATTTTAATGAAAGAACAAGATACTAGAAATAGGAAAGTGTGAAAGTGAATTTTTAAAGCATGTATTCCATTTTCAAGGAGTGCCCATGATGCATTAAAAATATAAATTGGTAATAAAATGGAAAAAATATTAAAAATACTTGGTGAAAGGAAAATATGGGAGCTCCACTTCTCCAATAAATAGATAACACCTACACATTTAACTATAATGACATAGTTCTTACACAATAGAGGATATCTCTTGTATTAGGTTTTTATTCTTTGTAAAATAAGATAAATTCTATAGGGATTTTCTTCTATTTTTATTCATAATACTAAAATTTAATAGAGTGAATAACTCATGACTAATCTATTCACTAACTCTAGTCACTGAAATATAACATAATAATATTTCCAAAACTAATGTCATAAATATATATGTTATGTTTAATTAAAAAGCATACCAATCCCTTGATAGAGATTTCACCTCAATACTAGTCAAAATCCAAAAGATTCCATATGAATATTATTCCTACTTTTGTTTTGATGTTTCTCATTTCATTTAATTTCTCCTATCCACCATATTGTTGAGATGATCTATTTTGATAATTTTTCTTTACACATTTTGTTATATTTCATATATAATACTATTACTTTATGATGTATTTATGAGTATCCTAGTATTAGATTATCTTGTTAATATGCTATTTTAGTTGATTGTCTATCATATTTGGAATATAACGAGGAAAAATTTCCTAGTTTTATTTTAGAATACACACACACACACACATACATACATACATACATACATACATACATACATACATACATACATACATACATACATACATACATACATACATACATACATACATATATATATATATAAAAGAGAGATAATAACTTATGGGCATAATGAAACTATGAGATGTGAATTAATGAAATATTCATATATTTGACATTACGAGATGGTATAAGGATAAATTTGAAAAAAATTACTTCCTTAGTTGGAATGGAGGAATTTTTAAAATTAGAAGAGTTAAAAAAACTCAAAATAAGGTAGTTGAGAAGTACTTGAGAACAGGAGGTTTTGGGATCAACTATGGTTTTTCGCTTGCATGTTATACCGTGGCCTCTTCGAGCGTTATGAGATAGTAATTTCTTGTCAATTTGTTGGGTTTCTCAACCTATGGGATTGCCTATATAATGGCACCCCTCCACTTTGAGTCTAGCTATTGAAGGCGAGGATGGAGCTTGTGGAGCTACAAAAAAAAAATTGTGTCGCCGTAAAAATGGCCCCATAAATTTATTTTGAAGGTCTTTCACAAGGTAATGTTTCTCCTCGTGATGTTGTATTACCTGTTTCTAAATTTAATTTTGTGTTCTAATGAATCAAATAGTTTTTCCTTATTGGTTAATATTTGGGATTCATCCCCTCTAAAATCATGCTTAAGTAATGGGTTAACTCATCTTGGGTCACTCATCGCATCAAGCTCAAAAGTGTGCAAAACATGACTAAAGGATTTTTCCTTTTAGTTATCCGACCCTTCCTATGCACCAGCTACCTTGAACTATTCGGATACATGGTATGTGTATAAATCCCTTATGGTTATTTTTCCTAGAAAAAAACTCATTGGTGTCTGATTTTTCAGTTCTTAAAGTCGAATCTCGGTGGATTTCCCTCACCTATCATTTCAAGTACATTCATTTTCTACACCAATTGTTTTTCCTCTATCATGTGAGTTCTTATCATGGAACCACAATGATTTTATAGTGCTCATCCATAGAAATGAGTTTGAGTTGAAGTAGACCCGTCCCAAGAGTGAAGGAATTTGTGGATATCTAAATGGGGAGACTCACTATTCTCTACGAATTCTTTATATCAAACTACCTAACACATTTTTTCAATGACATGCCTCCGATCACAAGATCAAATATTTCCCTCTCTATGTTCCATAAAATCAACCAAAGGCCTAAGGTGACTACTCAACATGTTAATCCCTTACGGTAGGAAGGGTGGAAAGCTGTTGGAGGGTAGAAGAATAAGAACAGAACCACTCAATCCAAGACATCTGGAAACAATGGCTTAAAAGAGCCAACTCAGTTAAGGATATTACCCCTCACTAGCATCACTCCTCGAATATGGTCTTTGAAGGATCTATATTCCCTTTCCTAAGTTCTCTAGCATGCCCAAGGTAGATGTGGTTTCTTATGGAATTATCAAAGTACATCCAAGTTTCCTCGACCCCTCCGACTTCACAGTTATTTTTGACTCTTGGTTCATAGGGCCCATCAAAATGGCCTAAAGTCCTTATCGACACTCCATTTCTATTCCATATCATATCCCGACACAAAGTGTGGAGTCACAGAGGTGGATTACAATATTGAGTATACTAGATGAAGGAAAGTTGAGTTGTAGGATTTTTTGAAGAGAAATAATTCTCAATTCCTATAAAATAATTTTTATGACTTAGATGGTTTGGAAAAAAATGGTATGGCCCTTGATCATCGTTTCTCAAGAATTGTATGTCATAGAACGTGCGGGGCCTTACACACTCCACTACCAAGTATATCATTTTCCTTATTTTTCAAAAAAAAGAAAACTTAGATGTTTTTGTATGCGGAGGAAGTTAAATTTATAGGATTTCGGTTGTCAATGGTTTATAAATCCACTTGTTCGATAGCTTGACATTTACTAGTAATCATGATCGATGGCATAGGGGATTAATTTACATTTTCGATATTAAATGGAAGCCTTTATTTATAGATAGTGGTTTCAACTCCACCAACCTGAGCCATTTGGGCCTTAATTAATATTAAAAGTCACCCTTTATGCTTCATCAACATTTATGCTTCTAATGATGGGCTGAAAGGGTTGATATTTGGCGGTGAATAGCTAATGAAATTCATGATTCCTATTAGGTCATCTGTAGTGAATTTAATATGGTTGAGATTCCTTCTAATAAGTGCACGGGTAACTTCCTATGTGATGGACAACTGGTGAAAGGGATGTGTGGTTTTATATGTAAAATAAATTTTGGTTTTATGACCCAAATGCTTTCCACTGAGGAAACCTCGAATCGTGGTTCAATTAGTCCAATATCCAAGGTAGATCGGATTGAGTTCTTAAATGTCTTAACATGGCCATGCTATCCACTCAAGATTTTTTGAGTTTGACAACACTTATTCCTTTCTTATGGAAGTGATGCTATATTTCTTCCTTTACGACCATTTCCCTATTCAATTTCGTATCACTTCATGAGATAAGAGGCCTTTCTTCACAAAGGCCAATTTTTAGTAATACACCCTTGATGGAACATGAACCAAAACTCAATCATATCCTCGACTGTGTCATCTAAAATATTATCATCAAAATTTTCATTCCAGCTACACTCAATGGTGGGAGGATGTAATGACTAGGAGAACTAGAGTTCATATAATCTATGGTTTACTTATAGACAAAGTCCAAAGTGCCAATGATACCCCGCTACCTCCTCTGCCATTATTTGGGTGGTGGTGGCACTTGAAGGAAATCCGCTCTCTAAAATATTATAATTATACATGGCAAAGCTTAGATAGAAAATCCAAATTACAGACATCTATAATGCTTAGTGCACTAAAATTCATTCCCACCACCACTAGCTCAAAGTTTGGAATCATGTCTGAAAGGAATTTTTTCTTTCACTCAAAGCCAAACATTATTTTCATAAAATATTTTCTATTTGTGAGGGATAAACACACATCTCATGGATTCCCAACTCATGTTACAAGCCTTTGTTAACCATTACAAGATAATTTTCCAAGCTCAAGCTCCTTAGATGAAAAAAATTGCTTGGGATAAATGTTTGGATGTGGTTCTCTACAAAATCTCTTAGGCTCAAAAAAAATTGTGATCACATTCTCTCCCTTGATGACTTACATGAAGAGGTCATGTAAATGGCAAATGACAAGCCCCCAACTACAATGGATTCCCCTACAAATTTTACAAATCACTTTGGGATATTGTTGGCCTAAACCTCTTTCAGTGTACCTAGAAGGATTTCGAGTCACTATCTTGGCTCTCATATTAATAAAGAGAATATTAAGTTTATCCTAATCGTAGAGACCATGAGCTCATTAGTAATTGGAGGCCTATTACCTTACTCAATGTCTCCTACAAGGTTATTTCCAAATATCTTTCTATTAGGTTGCATCACATTATTCCTTCAACTATCTAGCTAGGAGAAATCTACTTAATCTATGGGTGTTCCATCCTAGATAACATCATAGCAGATCACGGGAAGGCATGGAATAGGCTTGCAGATCCAACCAATCATCCCTTTTTGTAAAAATCAACTTACATAAAGCCTATGATAGGATAGAGTGACCTTTCATTATTATTATACTTCAAGCCACAAGTTTTTGTCCCAAAGTCATTCAATTGTTCAAGATGATTTTTGCCAATGCCTCCACCCAAATCACCAATAATGGGCACAAATCAGATCCTCTTTAAATTTTTAGATCTATCTAGCAAGGTTTTCCATCATCACCTTCTCTCTATATCCTTGTGGCATAAGGTTTTGGTTATCTACTTCCCAAAGCAAAATCTCGAGGCTTTTCATGGGAACTTGCTTACCATATTCCAATAGCTCCAAGTTACTCAATGGTCTCTTCATATACAACTCTTTCCTTACACTCATCAAAGATGAAAGTAACATTAATAGTGTCATGAAGAGCATTCAAACCATCATCTTAGCCTCTGAATCTTCCATTCAATGGTGAAAAATGTAATGTTATAGATAATCCTTCCACACCACACCCTTTGGATGGCTATGTGTAATTGAAATATGATTCACTATTTGAGATGTTTAAATTTATTGGTATTCATTTTTTTTAAGCTTGACCTGTAGATATTTGGAAGTATGTCATGTAGCGGGTGGCTTAAAAACTAGAATAATGGATAGCTAAGAATTTTTATTTAGAAGGAAAACTTCATATTTTCTCCAAAGAGCTTGAATCCATGCATGTTCGTTATTCTTCCTACTAGGTCCCCTCCAAACAATATGTGTTGAACCTAGAAAAATTTCTCAAATATTTTCTCTAGAATAATGCTTCGTCTAGTAAGGGATTTCATAGAGTTGTATAAGAGACCTACTTTTTTCCAAGAGATTACGGAGGGTTATGCCTCAATTAAATTCCACGTCAAGGAAAAGAACTCTACAAAAATTGATAACTCACGGTATAAAAGGAAATAGGCTTGAAAAGTGCTTCTCCACCATGACACCACCGATGGCTCCCCTTATATAGACTCATCTTGAAAATATATTAAATTTGCCAATAATATCACTCCCCCATCCAAATGAATTTGGTCGGCACTTTCGCATTTGAAAGTATTTGTAAAGGTTGGGAGAAAGTCAAGCCATGGATGTTATGGAACAGAAATGGATTATGTAATGGAATTTTAGTTAACCACCACTCCCTATGGTGTTCTATTGTCATTCAATTCCCTGGACCATTCCCTTGTTTAGGTTTTTAGGATTCTTGTGCTTCAACTTTTCAAATGTGGAATTCACACTATCTAGGACCTTTTTTGGATACATGTTCAGTCTTGGTGTCCTTGGAATGAGATTAAATATCAATTCAATATAAATCAACATGATTGTGTCATTATCAATGATATCCTCTCCTTTATTCCCGATCACACATTTCAAAATATATTTGTGCTTCCCTCTTATCCTTGGTGGATAGATTAGAAGTGGTATGTTGAAACCCCTTTCTAGAATTATTAAGATAGAAAAGAAAATGTTTGGATTTTTCCTCATTCTTCTATGGTTAGAGAGCTCAACACTCAAGAGAGTTTTCATTCTTATCCATCCAGTTAGAGAAGGATATTTGATATTGTTTGTTTCGTATGTGTGAAACCCAAAATTCCTCATTTTTGTGGTGTGTTCTTCAATAAGGCCTTCCGATTAGTGCCCGTTTGGTGCATATTGGTGTTTCACCCCCAAGTTCCCCTTCTTTGAACACTGGGAAACCTTGTGTCACCTATTTGAGTATTGTAGAAAATCCCAAAAGGATGGGAAATGGATACATGAATTCTTCCTCCTCTTCAAACCAAAATGTTTTACTTGACATCATATTCTTTTAGGAGATAATCCTAGAATGCCTCACAAGTTTTCCCAGATTTGGCATGATTTTAGAGGGGAAATTATCTTATGGATTTAGAAAGAATGGAATTATTTTTTATTTACTAATGTGGAAACCGATAAAAATTTCTCTCTGTTTATAATAAGTGGTGGTAATCTCAAATGTTTTATTACATATTAAAGTGCGAGAAAACAAGGTGGCACTCATGGTGGAGAACCTCCAAAATCTTCTTGATTTGGGGTGACACACCTTATAATGTTGCTCGTGAGCCACCATCCCCCTCCCGCTACTCCTTGCCCCATGGCAGCCTTCTCCGATGTGGTGGTCGTCGAAACCAATCACATTGCCTCTCATTTAGTTGAGCCCGTTGGTCCCTACATAGTCATCCTCCATGGAGCAACTTATCCCATCTTCTTGCATCTTGCCATTGGGGTTGGGGTACCCCGAGCTACCATCCAACCAAATTGGATAAGGCTCACTGGTATCCCCTAATCTCCGCACACTCATGATGTTTAGAGTCTCTTGCATGTGATGGAAAAGTATCGCAGAAATCTCTTTCCATCTTTCCCACTGGGGCACTTTGTTGATGATATAGAAGAAGGAAGCAAACCAAGCTCGATTAGGAAGTTTCGGTCAGCGGTAAGGACCTATTTGGATCTGGTTGTCTAGGCCATGATTCTCCCTCTACTAGTCAATAATTCACAGCAATAACATAATTTCATTGCTTCAGTTCTTTTTGATATTTTTATAGTTGACTCTTTTAGGCTTGGCCTAGTTTGATCATGTGTCTTTGGCCCGTGCTTTGATATCACCCATTTTTTTGTGAATTATCGTGTATCATTTTAATTGCCAATATAATATAATATCCTATTCATAAAAATAAATTAGAAGAGTTCTTATATATTTTTAATAGACATGACTTCAAACATTGTAATTATTTACTTTTTAGTCCAAATTAATTGAATCCTAATAACAAACACGAATAGTTTATATCTAAAATTCAAATAAATTAGACTCAAATAATATAATTACTTATAATGTTTTACTCCTAATATGTGTGGATAATGTGCTTAAAATTTTTCATAACTTTGATAAATATTCAAAAATAATAAGATCGCATGAGCACAATAATAATTTGGATTTTCTCATAGATAAATTGGACTTTAGGATTTCAAATAGATTTTAATTCTTAGAAATTCAAGATTAATTACAAAAATTGTATATATATATATATATATATATATATATATATATATATATAAAACTAATTAAATAAAACTAAAACCCCACTATATTAAACTAAAAAAAAATTCATGTCATTATTCCTTTACTATAGTGGGTTTTTATTGCTATTTAATTAGTTAATTATTTATATCTAACTAATTAAATAGCAATAAAAACCCACTATATTAAAGTGAATAATGATGTTGGTTTTTTGTTTTCATTGTATTTTAGACCTAGATTTTTACCCTATAATTAGATGTTGCTCTATATTATTTATTGTTATTGCTATTATTATAGCTTTTCGTAGAATTAACATAAAATCATCCCAAAATTAATACAAACTTAAAATCTAATTTGTATGCGTATTATAATTGTTTATGTGTAATATTGAAAATAAAATTGTATTCAATAAAAATATACTCGGTGGTAAGAACTTAACCATATTTACATGTAGCAGGTGATTTCTATATCACCATGTTCAATTTAGTTCACTTCTAAACAATTCATTTTATTTTTCCTTGTGGGAAGATGGTTGGAGTGATCTAGTAAGTATGAACTCAAATATATAGTTCAATAAAATTTTTGAAGTGGAAAGTTAAGATAAGAATCTTATTTTATGATTGTTCTCCTATTTTCATATTGATGTGTTTAACATGTATGTATTGTTGTCATTAATTTTTAAATGTAAAATCAACACATAAAGATCTATAATTATATACAAATGACAACCAAGTTTATCATATTATGATATGGACAAAAATTGGAAACAAAGATAACAATTGACATATTTTGATCATAACAACCTCCATTAATTCAAATAAGAATGATGTGCTCTAATGAATATGTAATAGTTTATTTATCATTAGTTCCTCTAAAAAATTGATTTGGATTTGTATAACATCTCGATTCAACATATTACAACTCTTTCAACTAAAATTTAAAAAAAATAACATTATTTTTACCATAAACAAAAATGTGGATAAAACTTGAATTTTTGACATATGTACATACCAACCATGCCAATGATCAAGAAAGTTTCAATTAAATTTTAAAAATTCAAAAGCATAAAAAAATTTTTGAAAGAAAAATATGAAGAAATGGAATCTATATTCTATCATAACATTACACTAGAAAAGGTGAAATTTTTAAAAACATCAAGCCGGTACTCTAGCCTATGGATTTTGTTTTTAAAAAAAGTGTAATGATGCCTATAAAATTATCGATTAGTTGTAGTGTTTTCCCTTTCTCTCGTTTTTGTACGGTGACTATGTGTTGATGGTGTTGTATACAAGAATATATTAAAAATATGCATCATCATGGTATAGAATCCCTTTTTATTATTCAAGGAATCTGCATAAATTTGTGCTTGTTTTTATTTTTACTAGAATGAACTAGTATGAACCATGTGACCTATAACCGAAATTGTGTCTCACCATCATTTTTTCTCCTCAACACTATATTTCAATCTCACAATCCAAAAAGTATAGTTTATTCATATAGAGTCATTTGGCTTGATAAACATTAAATCACTCTTATATACATACTTCATTGGATCGAAGGAAATTTTTGGTCATTAGAATATTGGACCCACATATCTATCATATTTTTGTCCATAGGAATGATCTATTGTTTCATGCAATATGTCATGTAGCTCCTTATTTATTTCTCTTTTATGTATGGTTTTGGACAAAAATTATAGAAGTTTTAAGTGTGAATAAGTAACATGATGACATCTATTGTGTCATGGTGTTTTTGATGACATTATTCAAAATCATTCTATTTATAAAATCCATTAAACCTCAAGTATTTGAAATATATATATAAATTTAGGAATTTCTCCTTGATTTCCTTAACACTCTTCTAATTCTATCATGATTTAACTATAATGTGGTAATTTGAGGTTGCTCGAGAATACCTAAATATTTGAAAATTACGGTCTCTAGATTGCCTTCTAGTACATTTTGCTCAATTGTTTCTACGATTCGCCACAATGTTTATTAAAGTGACCAATATTTATCCATAATATAATTTTTTTATTGCATGATTGGATTACCTTCTTCTAGTCTCAATAGAAAATAATTCCACTTTTTCAAGTTAAAAATTTCATTATTTCCATTTATTTGGTTTTTACAAACATATAACTTGAATTATACCATCTCTTTTATGAGGTATGGGGTTAAGTTTTTTTTTTTTTTTTTATTATTGGCAAATAGTTTTTTGAAAGGGACTATACCCTTGTTTACAAAAGAAGGCCTAGAAGCCAGAATAAGCAAGAGAACCAGAGAGAAAAGGATCAGAATCCAAATGTTACAATGAAGTTCAAAGTAGCCAAAAAACAGCTACCAAGACGAAACAAAACAACAAAATTACTGCAAAAAAGTAGTAAAGGGTCCACAAAAAAACAACAAAAAAACAAACAAGGAAAATGAAGCATCTACAACTACTTTTTAGTAGCTTTGTCAATGATGGTTTTGATATTCTTCCAGGATTTGAACATACCCAAAGTTGTCATGTGGGCAACATCATTATAATCTAGCTGCTCCACGGTCTTCTTACTTTCCTTATCATTACCCCAAAGAGTTGCCGGAACTCTTAGGTTGGAGACACTTTTGACGTGTTGCTCAATGAAATCCTCAATCGCCCTAAAGATGGCTATGTTGTAATCATGTCGAGTTTTGGCCTTCCCTAAACAGGAGTCTAAGGAGTGCAGTTTCTTGTAGATATCCTCAATTTGGTTGCTGTCAATATCCTCCTCCTCCTCCTTCTTCCTCTTTCCTTTCTGTTTTGCCAAGTTTTTAACTTCATCCTTCAACAATTTCATATCAGCCTCTAAGGCTTCTAGCCTTCTTGAAGGGCTTTCCAATTGCACTTCCCGGGGGCTGGCACTGCTGATATTTAGGAGGTCATGAGCAATTTCAAATTCATGAGAACCCTTCTCCACAGCAAGAGTCTCAAGGTTAAGCTTCCTAGAAGCCTTGTAACCGGTCTCTGCGAGGAAGAGGCTAAGTGGGGGGCGGGAGCAACAGAAGGGGGAATGGGAGAAGAAGCTGAATGGCGGCAGCAGGGGCAGAAAGGAGAAAGCGGGGGCTGCAGCAGCGGCAGAGCTCGGCGCAGAGGGGAATAGAGCTAGGGGAGGATGGGAGATCGGGAAACTTGAGGAGACAACATTTGTGTAGCAAAAAAATGAGCCCTTGGTGCAAAGGAACCACCAGAATGCTTTTGAAACTCTAGAATGGAGCGTTCAAGAGAGTTCAACAAGTAATGGGGGAAACAAACCAAATGATCCCTACGAAAGTGATTAAGAAAACTAAGGTGTTTTACAGGAACAGTGACAAACCTTCCTCTAAGGAGATGAACCGTATCATCATGTGGGTTACTTCACCATAAGGCGGAGGGATCAAGCTAACAAGCAGGCCCGTTGTTATGTAGGTCAACTTCTCATCTCCCTCAACAAATCTCCTCTCTTCAAAGATCTTTATCGACCCTTTTGTTGAAGAATCGGAAGCCCTCCAAGCCAAGGCCGGTCGCTTCAGCAATAAGTTCTTCATTGATTAAGACCTTCTGCCCCCCATATTCCACTATCCTCTCCTTCCAATCCTTTGCAAAACACACAGAGATACTCTGATCATGCCCCTGAACCTTTTCCATGAAGTTTGTTATGCCACCCTTGCTAAGAATGTTCCATAGCTCAATATTCTCTTTCCAGTCTGGGTCCACACTAGGCTCAATTTGACAAGGAGGAACTCCCATCTTCTCTACTCTGAACTGATTGCAACAAATTCCTAATCGATCTCTAAATCTGCAGTCTCGCTTTTTTGCTATAGTATTCCACACAATATTGGAAATGAGAGCCATTGCTTTTCCCACAATCGGCTGCGTGTCTGCTGATCTGAGCCTGCTGAAAAACGCATGTGAGAATAGCCCGCTCCCTATCATCAATCACTTTATCACCACCTTCGGTTTCCATGGAGGTTTGAATCCACCTTTTAATAGTCTCAATGCAGCCCGCATGCACGATTTTCAAAACCGTGTATCTCCACTTGAAATTCCCCATATGATTCACACTATCTTGATTATTAGACGTGATTTGCATAAACCAATACTTTAAATCAACACGTGTGGGAGTATTTTTGAAGTTGATCCACACCCAAAAATCATAACTCATTTCTAGATATTGCTTGCGTATGGAGATCCACCTGAATGCTGTTTTGAAGTTGTTTAGGGATGTTATTATTGTCCCAAACTGTAAGGTTAACATTAATGCCATAATTTTCCAGCACATCTGCCAATTTATTACCCTCCCTGTAGGTATGCATGATCCTGATGTTACTGAAAGTATGACTAGTACTTATGGACTTTGCAATAAAATCCTTGATGCTCCAACTTGGAGATGAGCACTATTTAAGAAGATTAGTGATATTTAGGAGTCTCTTTCAATAATGATGTTTGAATATTTTGTGTCTAGGCAATTCTCAGACCCCAAAGAGCAGATAGAGCTTCGGCAAAATGATTAGTTTGAATTCCCATTTTACCAGCATACGTAGCTATCAGATTGCCTTTATGATCCCGTATCGCTCCTCCCCCTACCGCAATCCCAAGGTTTCCTTTAGAAGCCCCATCAAAGTTCAACTTATACCAATTTAGATCAGGAGGATGCCATTTAATCAAATATCTATCAATGCTATTCCCAGGATTGTTCCAACTATTAATTGATCCTATCTATCAGTTGGATAGAATATATTCTTCATTTTCTAGATATCTCATGTTCTTGGGGGGTTTAAATCCAACAATATTCTCTTTGATACCATTAGAAATTTTACCAATACTAATCTTGTAGTTTTGCTTTTTATTTCTGAAGATAATATCATTTCTATCCTTCCATATTCTCCAGATTAAATGAGGGATAACCAGCTTCCAGATCCTTTTGACAACACAATGCCTAAAGGGTGGGTTCCATTGAGTCCAAAGCTGATTGAGATCCTTCGGCAGCACCCAGAGAGCTTCAAATTTAGAAAGGGCAAAACTCCATATTCTAGTGGCATACTCACAATGTATGAACAGGTGGCTGATATCCTCAGAATCTTTCTTACAAAGATGGCACCTATTAGGGATCATTAATCCTCTTCTCATCAGATTGTCATTGGTAAGAATCCTACCTCTGATAGCCAGCCAAAGGAAAAAATTTATTTTGGGAGTTAAATCAGACATCCAAATCCTGTTCCAATTGAACTCTGTTTGATTACTATGAAAGAAGTTATTGTATCCAGTTTTGACAGAGTAATTCCCATCATTGGAGTTATTCCATACCAGCTCATCCTTGGAATCCATCTGACTTAATGGAATAAGATCTAATTGATCTTGAAGGGAGGAAGTAATTTGTTTCAGATCATTTCTCTCCACAGTAAGTTTTTTCCACTTCTTTCTGGTACCATTTTCCTCAATATAGCCCTTGATTTTGATGCCATACTTGTTTATAAGACTGTCCTTGGCCATCCCAAAACTCTCCATGAGGTTGCCATTAAACCAATTATCCTCCCAGAAGTTTATGTCCCTACCATCCCCCACTTTCCATTTACTGCCCTGCCTGATGAAATTTCTGCTTTTAACCAAATTGTTCCAAAAAATGGAACCATTGGGGAGCTGTTCATCTTGTAGAAAGGAGTACATAGATTGATGTTTAAGATATTTAGCTTTAATTAAATCTATCCAGGGTTGTTTCTCAGTCAGCATTCTCCAGCCCATTTTAGCAATGAGGGCCTCATTCATTTTCTCAATATCTTTTATACCCGGACCTCCCATAAAATTGGTGCAAACCTTATCCCAAGCCACTAAGTGAAATTTGAATTTCTCATCCATGCCTTGCCATAATTTTTTTTTGGATCCTTTCAATCTTATCCCTGAAAGAAGAGGGGATCTTGTATAGCGACATGATATAAATTGGTAGATTTTGGAGAGTACTTTTGATGAGCAGGCACTTACCAGCACTAGAAAGAATTGCTCCTTTCCAACCAGCCATTTTTTTTTGGAATCTCTCCAATAAATCATCCCACACCTTGCAAGAGACTTTCCTAGTGCCGAGAGGAAGCCCCAGGTAAGTGGCTGGAAGCTCACTTATTTTACAGCCCAGAATTTTAGCTATTTTAAGTTGTCTTTCCTCAGGAGTGTTGAAGAAGAAGATGGTGCTTTTGTCATAATTGATCTCCTACCCAGAAGCAGATTCGTAGAGCCGCAACAAGGCCTTGGTAGCCTTGGCTTCAATGACAGATGCCAGAAGAAGAAGGATAGTGTCGTCTGCAAATTGCTGATGGGAGACAGCTTGACTGATGGAGGTGGGCTTAGAGCCACTTAAAATCCCGTCATTCACCGCTTTACCAATTGTTCTACTGAGGCTGTCAGCCAAGAGAATGAATAGTAAGGGGGAGATAGGGTCTCCTTGTCTCAGACCCCTGCTGCTAGTAAAAAAGCCCACTGGTTCACCATTAACAACCATAGAAAATCTGGCCGTAGATATGCAAGCCTTAATAATTCTTCTAAATTTTTCCGGAAACCCAAATTTTGTTAAGACTTTGTCAAGGAAAACCCAAGAGACCTTGTCAAAAGCTTTATTCATATCAAGCTTGAGGACCATACTTGCCTTTTTATTATTTTCCATTGAATGTATGGTCTCGTGAACCATAATCACTCCATCTTGTATAATCCTGCCTTTGATGAAGCCACTCTGCTGCCTTGAGATAAGTTCATTCAAAATGAGCTGGAGCCTAGTAGCAATAATTTTGGTAAAAATTCTATAGATGGCATTCACAAGGCTGATAGGTCTGAAGTCCTTGAAATCTTTAGCATCCATTTTTTTTGGGGCCAGCACAATGTGAGTGTTATTAAGCTCTTTTAAAAGATTTCCCATTCCATAGAACTCATTCACCACTCTGAGAAGATCCGTCGAACAGATTTCCCAAAATTTCTAGTATGGGGTTAAGTTTCTAGTACTCTTATGCTTCCTATAAGTGTCCATAATTTTAGCTACTATTTAAACATTATTTCATTTTATACAACAAGTAGTAGTGTTAACTCGTAGGGGCCTCTAGATGATTGACACGTTTATGGAATGGTTGTATAGTGGAAGGATGGGTTCTTCTCCAAAATCAACATCACTTGCTTATCTCCTTCACTCATTTGATCTCAAAATAAAATGTATTTTATGTAATGTTTATGTACCTAAATTTAGTTAATGACAGGAAAATGTTCTGGAATGAAATGACATCATGTAGGAACTATTTTAGAGCGTTGGATTAGATGATAGAAGGGGATTTGAATACACCTATACTACCATTTGATAAAAAAGGTCGTATCACCACTTTCTCTCAAAGCATGGAATATCTAACCGATTTTCTTCATTAGAATGGCTTTTGACCTAGTGCTTAAATGACCAAAGTTTACTTGGTCGAATAAAAGAACTTGTAAATACCTCATCCAAATCAGGTTGATAGAAATTTTGGTCAATTTCTAGTCGTTCAATCTTAGGTGTATTCCCCGTCCTATATTGTAGAAGAAATATACTAGAAACAATACTCAAGAATAAATTGGATCAAAGAAGGGGGCATGAATACCAATTTTTTTCATGTTTCACCTACCATTAGAGATAACAAAGCAAGAATTCTGGAAGTCACTAAACCGGATGGCTCCCTTGCCATAGAAGAGAATGAAATTTTAGGAACTATCATAAGTTATTTTCATAAGCTATATGCTAAAGTGTACAAAGCTAATGGTAATAAAAGTAATAAATGAGGAGAATAGAAATATTCTTGTGATTCCTAGTGGAGAATATAAATATTCTTTGGTATTTTTATTTCAAATTTAGGGATATTATTAAAAAAGAAGTGGTGCAAGTTGTCTAAGTTTTTTTAAGTGTGGTATGTTGCTCAAACAGGTTAACCATACCTTTATAGTCCTGATTTCCAAAGTGACTAGAGCCAAATATCTCAAGGACTTTAGACCTATCAACCTTTGTAACACTCTTTATAAGATCTGCTCTAAAATATTAGCCTTCAAACTTAAGGAGGTTCTACACAAGTTCATCTCTCCCAATCAAGGTGCCTTTGTCTCGGCAAGGAATATTTTTGATAGTATTATCACCATCCATTAAATGTTGTGTTTAGTGGAAAATCAAATCGGGAGGCTATGATGGTGAAACTTGATATGCATAAGGCCTATGATAGAATCTCTTGGAAATTCTTAGGTCTTATTTTGGGGAAGATGGGATTTAATCCTAAGTTCATCCAATTGATATAGGAACATACTTCTACACCCTATTTTTCATTTCTCATCACTGGAAAACCTCAAAGATTCAATAAAAATGAGAGAGGACTGCCTCAGGGGGATCCCTTTTTTATCTTCCTCTACATCATTGTTGCAAAATCCCTCAACCACATCAGCCATAAGGAAATGTTGGATAGAAGATTAATAGGTATAATGGTGGTTAATGGAGTAGATATCTTAGCTTGCAAAAATTTATTGAAGATGCTATTGTTTTTGGGAAAGCGGATATCAATGAAGTCAGATCCTTTAATGAAATAATTAAGGATTATGAGAAGATTTATGGAAAACTCAAAAGATTTCACAAAATCTATTTCTTCTTCATAAATTTTAACCTAGAGAAGTAAATAATATTAGCTAACATTATTGGATGCAAAGCTAAAACACTTCTTGATAATTATTTAGGGATGCCTTTGTGTGGAAAAATGATGGCACTAGAAACTTAGAATCCACTTATTGAAAGGTTCTAAAAAAAAATTGCTTCATGGAAGGGTTCCCTCCTCACCCAAGCTAGAAAATCCTAATTACTTTAAATTTATCTACGGTGGTAGCCATATGTATCCCTAGCGAGGTCTTACAACTGGCTCAAGATATTTGGCCTTTCTCTCAGTCATCAATCCACATTATTCTCAATACCACCATTCTATCTTCAATGCTACCAAATACTTCACCAAGTGGTTGCAATCGATTCCACTCACGTCAACCAAAATTAAGAAAATTGTCAACTTTTTCTATCAACACATCATTTATCTCTTTGGTGTTCCTAACAAAATCATTACAGATAATAGAAAGTCCTTTAGAAAAACATATTTCAAGAATATTTGTGACAAATTCAATATAAATATTATCTTCTCTTCTCCATATTACCCACAAGCTAATTGCCAAGATGAATCCATGAACAAAACTCTCTCCAATATTCTTTCCAGGAACTTTCAATTTGGCAAGTTGGGATTAGCATCTTCATATCCCCTTTACTTTTGCGCTTATTGGAATAAAATACACACCTCTATGGGTGATACTCCTTTCTATATTTTCTATGACTCTAAATCCATCCTTCCTCTTGAGGTTCCAATCCCATATTTTGACATTTTTCTTTGCAAATTCATCTCTAATAAGGACTATCACTCGAGCATATAGCATAACTTGAAGTACTAGATGAGCATAAATTAATTTCCCTCCAAAATAATCACATCTATCAATATCCAATCAAATGCACCTATTACAAGTAAATAAAAATGACTTTAACATCGGTTACCTTCTCTAAAACTAAAATCGAACGTCACTACTTTGGAAAGGAGACAACGTGGAAATTTCACTCTAAAATGGATTGGACCATACATTATAAGTCAAAAATAATTATCTAGGGCCTATTTCTTATCTTCCCTTGATGGTAGACTATAAATATAACCTATCAATGCATTACAAATGTGGCCTTTATAATGTTAATGTACCTACCAACATGCCACTAGTCGCATCACCGATCTAATTTCTATCATTAACATTTTACATATCTCACTGTAATGATTTGGAATCATGTGGTCTTTAATCACTATCCTAGCTATGGCCTTGAATATGCACACCATGACTCTTCTTATAGCATATTCATCATGGGAAAGTTCCTCATTTTAGATAGGAACCCCACAATCATTACATTCATCTCTCTTTTATATTCCTCATAGAACTATGATAAGGGTAAACATGTGTAGCTTGTACACCTTATTTCCCCTCCCCAAGTGGTCTACTATGCTATCCTCAACTCCATCATAAAAAGTCAAAAAATAAATCATGGATGCTCATCAATGTTATCTTATCTAGAATATATACGATCCCTTGAAGGATGATTGTTCAAATAAAGAAAATATCATCAAAAGTAGAGAATGATCCCTCAAATGACAATTATCGTACATTTTATCCTACCATGTAAAAGAAAAAGTTAAAGCCAAAATCCAAAGAAAAATTCATAATTGTTGACCACTCCCTCGAAGGATGGCTACCTTATTATATGATAGTAATGGAATCCCATATTGATCATCCTTTCATAATATTAAAATAAAAATGTGTCTATCAAAAGAAAGAATCTTAATAAATCTTCACACATCGATCATGTTTCCCATTAAAAGTAAACTTCCCACATTTAACAGTTTTGCGTAATATTACTAAGAGTTGGGGCATATGCCTAGGAAAACCACCTAAGGAGAAACTAATTCCCCATAAAATCTACATATAAATCCTTGTCACATCTACAAAGTGAGTATATAAACACACCTTCCATCTTCATCTTATGATATTCTATGTGACTAACAATAATTAGTTATGTGTTACCACCTACTATTGGATGCCAATGCATTCCTATGTTTTTGTTCCTTCTCACGTTTAACCTCCAATCCAGTCCCAAAGCATCTATCTGGCATGCACTCTTTACTATGATGAAATTGTACTTATAATATTTGGCTCTCCATAAGGTTAAGTTTTATAATCATTTTCGTTATCTCATCTTATCCCCCTCATTCACATTGAACATGGATTTCCATTTTGATCTATGTTCTAATCTAATCTAATTACATCATCTTATCTCATATTCAATCCAATTAACACATCACATATATCTAATAATATCCACCATCTCTATCCATCTAATCATTTATAATCTATATTCTACCACATCATATAAAATTTAACCACAATATCATTTCTAATATAAATTCTACCAAATTATATCTAATATAACCATCGTATCATTTCTAATATCAATTCTATCCAATCATATCTAATCTAAATCCATCACATCATTTTCCTATCTAATCTAATCAGTTCTACATCCAATCCACACATCACATCAACTAATCCATACATCACATCACTATCCAAAATATATTCATTACATCATTTTCACAACCATAAAATATACATCTAAACCCATCACATCACATCTAACTCCATCACATCATATCTAATCTAAATCCATCACATCAGTACCATGTCTAATCCAATTAAAATATCACATCATATAAATTACTCAATACATTATATAAAATATCTAAATCAACATCCATTATCTAATCTACATAACATAATCATAACCCATCACATCAAATCTAATTTAAATCCATCATATCATTTCTAATCTAAATTCATCACATCAACGCCATGTCTAATCTAATCAATACATCACATCATCACATCATATAAATTAATCGGTGCACCATATCAAATATCTCAAATCAACATCTAAGCCAAATCTTTTTCATCCTTTCCTAGTCACCATCAACCCAACCCTAGATTTATTCACCCTTCATCTCATCTCATCTAATCTACTTATAATAATTCTATTTTCTTCCACTTCAAAATTATGTGTCACTCACAACACACCTTTCCCGGTCTTACATAGCTCATTTTTCTATTATTTTTCTTATCTACTTATCTCATCACGCATCCATAATCATAGTGAGAATCTCACTTTGTATCCATCTTTATGTTCTGTCTCGGGATTTGTTGACCAAAATAAGTTCACACTTATTTTGGGTCAACTAACACAATTAACCCCCTTTTCGTGCTTCAATCTTTATTTTTACATATTTTTAAAAATTTAAGGCCCCTTGAAAGAATTTCCATTAGATAGGAATTTTCTTACCCTTTCCAGAGATATAAAGAAGTCCTTCTAACTCCTCATATTTGGCAAGTTATGGGGGCCAAAGGTCTTGTGAGGATTTTTGCCAAAAAGGGTTGGCGGGCCTAGGGAAGATTTTTTCCCAAAGGAAATTGTGGACCGACGGGGTGGTGGGAGAAATTTTGTCATTTTTTCACTTTTCGAAAAAGGAACAAGTATAATTGCATGACCGCGGGCCGAGAAGGATTACTTTTGCTAATTTGAAAATGCAGTGCCTTAGGGCATATAGATGTCTTTTTGCCCAAGTGGAAAATGTGGGCGAGAAGGCCCAAGGATGATTTATTTTTCCAAAAGCGGGTCTGCAAGGATGTGAAGGAAATGTTTCCCAAGTGGAAAACGAAGACTGGCAGGTCTTAGGGGGACTTTGGAACTTTTACACTTTTTACAAAATGGCACAGATTTTCAAGTGCGGGCCCCATGAAGCCCTCGGGGACTCATCGACCGTTGAAAATTCAAAATGGGAAGAGCGGTGAATGGCCACTAGGTGTCAACTTGGTGCAACTTTAGAAGTGAAATACAAAGCAGGTTTCGTAGAAAAGCACCGAGCCTTCATGTGCCCAGTCCGAAAAGGGGACAAAGCCAACTATTTAAATTGACTAAGTATAAGGGTGCGAGAAGGTGACATGTGTCTCATTAGCACAATAGTAAGGATGGGTCCAAAGATTGGGTTCCCAAACATGTGTAAACTCTCCACGTGTCTTGGGTATAATAGAATTCAAATGGATTGAGGCCTGAATCAGCTAAGTATTGAGATTTGGCAGATGGCACCACGTGTCACATAAGTGTAAATTCAAAAGTGGGACTGAAATCGAAGACTCAAACAAGTGATAACCCTCGATGTTTCTAGAGCCCAAAGAGGTAGAAGAATTCATTGAAAATTCTAAACATAGGCAGGCCAGTGGAAGGAGCCATGTGTTGTCTTGGCACAACTTCAAAGGGAAAATTTAGAAGCAAGTCCCAAATGTACGTCAATCCTTAACATGTCTAGGGTCAGACATATGGCACTGCCAAGCAAAAGGGACTTAGCCAAAACACAAAGAAATAGAACAGAGCCGCGGAAGGTGACATGTGTCTCATCAGCGCAATTTTAAAGGTGCGGCCCAAAAGGCAGTCGCCAAGCAAGCGCCATCCCGCCACGTGGTCAAAGTATGAAAAGATAATGTCGGCCATTGAAAAGTCCAAAATCCTGCGGAGGCCTCCACATGTCTCATATGCGCAACTTCAAAAACAAAATATTGGGGAGATTTATAAATGAGCGTAAAGCCTCCATGTATCTTGAGACAGCAAAGTGCCTCCACCAATAGGATGGACTTAGGAAGAATATAGAGGAAACCGAAAAGCCCACGTGAAGCCTCCACATGTCAATCTGGAATAATTTTAAGAGTGAAATGAAGGAGCTAAATATCCTTGACATGTGAGGCTACCACATGGCCCCTATATGAACAAACTATTTTAAATATTGTGTACCCATGCCCCGAGCTTTAGAAAGCCATATATTTCAACTGGAAACTTGGATTTGGGTGGGAGAGGACTTTTGGAAAGCTCTCGACACCGGCTTCTCACCATCCTCCATTAATGTCTCGCGGGTGCTATTTTTGGGGGCTTTCAAGTCTCCCACCTACCGCCATGATGAAGAATGGGCCTCTTTCTTTCCCAGTAAGGGATAATGATGGGGGCATGGGTGTTGTAGTGAGACTCTTCATTGTGGTAGGTGGATTCAATGCACTTCCAAGGGTGGTTGGAGTAGAGTTCGAATTCTTCCCTCCTCTCTCTCTTATTCTTCCTATATATTGTAAAGGAGGGGAATTTTCTAAAAGGTTGGTCATTTTCTCTCCTACCCCTCTCTCATTCTTCATTACGGTAGAATGCAGAGTCTAAGCCTCCTCCCTTGGCTCTATAATGGCATTTTCTTACCTCTTGACCACTAATGATGTACCGTGTGAATTTTGGAGCAATATAATATGTTTCGTGATGCATTTGTCCATCTTTGCTTATTTTATTGTCTCCTCTCACCTCTCATCATTACATGGTATACTTTGTATACTATAATTTTTACTACAGGTTCTGGGAGCCATGTTTAATGGGTTTTGAAGTGGTGTTCCATGTGGCATTCATCTTTGGTTTGTGGTGCATCTTGTCCACCCCCTCCTCTGCTCACCTCTCTCCACTTCAGGAAGTTTGGATTTATGATCAGCCACTTCCTTTTCTGGTGTATCACCGCTTAGTGTAGGCTCTCTTTCACTCTCTCTATCTCTCTCCTTATCTCCTTGGAAAAGTTAGATTAGGATTAGATAGGTTATACCTGCACTGGAGTAGCTTGTGGCAGGTAGATTAGGAAGTAGGAACCAGCCTTCTTTGGAGGTCCATCTCAATTATGAAAGTCCCACATCTTGAGAGTTGGTCCCATGTTGTTCAATCACACCAAATGCCCCATTTCAAACTCAGTCCATTTAGGGGCTTTGTGATTTTACACTAACAGATTTTGGCATGCTCGGTGGGACGCCGAGGTTAGATTTTTTCATCTTTCTAAGGTGTCTCTTTATCAATAGTGAATCTTAAGCCATCGTGCGCCCACAAATTTTTTTTTGCATGCCCGGTGGGATGGGTTTGAAGCACCTTACTACTTCATCTTAGCGAGTTAGTGTGTTCTGTTAAGATTCAGCCTTTGAGGCACATGCAAGCACATATGGCGACTCCATCGGGTCAACAACCCATCTCAGAAGTTATAGACCTTTCTCCCATCCATTTTCACCCATTTTTATTTCCACATCTTTCATCTTATTCCATCCCATGAAGTTTTGCAATCATGACTTCATTTCCCCCTTGAAATTCACATTTGCGAAGAACTGTGGTGCATTCAACTTCTAATGTATTTTCCAACCCCTCTAGATAGGCATTGTGATCAAATCAAAAACCATTATGCTTTCCCATATGAGCGGGTTCAAAAATAGTTTGTCCATGGGGCTTGTCAAGAACAAGGGGATGCATATAATGGTAACATTTATATGGAGAACGTTCATCTGCTAGAGAAGATTAAAAGAATGGAGGCTAGCATGGTGCAGTCCAGGGTTACAACACAAATGAAGGCATTCAGGATTGGTTGCAGGGCACCTTGTCCATGGGTCAGCCCTTTTCCAAGACACTATAGCCCACAAGAGAAGCTTGAATTCATGGTTAAGACACTGCCCAAATTTGTGCAATGACCGAGGAGATAGAGACCTATGAGCTTGATACTAGACAACCTTGTCAATGGGTAAGTCCACCATCTCATAGCTTTTCTTTTCCTCTTTCTCAAATAGCGCCATCTCAACTAGAGCTTCAATCTCCAAGCTTCCCATCTTCTGCCCCAAGTGTTGATTTCCCTTCCCCATCTCCTAGTCTTCCATCTCATCTCAGTTCTCCTACCCTTTTCCCTTCCAAGCAATCATCCCCTCCAAACAAATAAGAACTTCCACCTCCCTCTACACCACAAACAATAGAAAAACTGGTTGAATCCCAACCTACCACTTCTCTTTCTTTCCCAAGTCTATGTTGGGAAGATTATCAAGAATCCAGTCAATGAAAATAGTAAGAAAAGGAACCCAACAGAGAAGAAATGATAGAAAATCTTAAGATTTGGGATGCCAAATTTGGATTTACAAAAATCCCCTTGATGGTTAAGCCTACTGAGGAGGTCAAGGTTGAAGAGCCGGTGGTGGTTGGGGCTGAGTTTGAAGTAGAAGAAGAACAAGAACAAGAAGTAGAAGATCGAAATGTGTTTTCTCTAAATATAGTGTCCATAATGGCACTTTGTCTAAAGAGGATGTAGATGTAATCCAAGCCGCATAACCGGTTAAGGAGAAAGAACAACCAGCTCCATGTCCCATTGAAGTGGAGTAGCTGGGATAGATCAAATAAGAGTTGAGGCCACTTAGGGACTGATTTGAGTGATTACCCATGATGGAGGAGAACCACGCAGTTTCGAGGCTCCAAGTGCAGAGAAGGCCACGAGAAGAACCTTCAGTTCTTCCTCCCACTTCATCTCCTTCAAGCTCTAAGGTTGAAGAAGAGTTTTATCTTTCAAACTTAATGTTTTAGGATGAAGGAAACCATGGTGTGAAAGTTATAGATTAGGAGGACACCATGGAGGAGGTCAAGCACATATAACAGGACAACAAGGAGGTAGACTTTCTGTCAGACTTGGAAGATTGCTTTGATGGAGAGGATCCTGAGGAGATAACATCATTTTCTCCTCCATCATCCACCTTCTAAGCACATGATCCTACTACCATGAAGGAGAGCATTCAAGTACAATATCCTGCACTTCATAATAGCCCTTTGGAACCAAGGTTGGAAGATATGAGTCTTCCATGTTCTTCAAAGGAGGAGGAAGGGAAAAGGCAAGAGGATGTCATCATCTCTCTCACACCATCCACCCAGGAAGGTCAACAAGAAGACTCCATTCTTGGAGTTGAAATTCAAAGCAAGGGCACATTCAAAGGATCAAAATTTTCCCAATCAGGTACTTGGCTTCACTAGAGCTAAGAGAGAAGCCAAAACCAGTCATGATTACTCTTGAGCATGAGGATGAGTGGAAAGTACCAAGGATCAGCTACAATGCCTCTTCAATCCAAATGAAGAGCAACTTAAAGAAGCATTTATCTTGTTTCAAGATGACACCTTGATGATATGGGTTGAGGATCGGCTTATAGTCATTTTTTCACTCATATAAAAAGTCATATTCAGTGTCAAATAATTTGCATGACTACCCCTTTTGAGAAACAAAAGCTACTTCTCCCTACCAGTTGTAGGATTTGTTTGAGTCCCCTTTTTCTCTAGTTAGTGTAGGAGTAGATTTTTCTTTAAAGAAAGAGGTGATTTTGCACACTTTGCATACTCCACTGGAGCATGTATGATTTCCAATTTTGTACATAGTGTGTTATGTTGTTTTGTTGCTCGTGCACATGATAATGGAAGTGGCATTCAATGTGATCAGATCCGGCCCGGTGGTGTTCCAAGTGGCTCGTGGATCGAGTTTCAAAGATCAAATCAGTTTTTTGTTTACTAGGTAGAATCCTTGCCCAATGGATGCTTCAAGTCAACTGATCATATCACCTAGCAGGCAAGTGTTCCCATGAGTCACCAAATTGTTGACCAAAATAAGCCTACACTTATTTTGGGTAAACTAACACCATTTATCCCCATTTTTGTGCTTCAATATGATATTTTACATATTTTTAAGCACTCAAGGCCCTTGAAAGCATTTCCATCAGACAAGAAATTCATTCCCTGTCCAAATATATAATGAAGTCCTTCTAACTCCACATATTTCGCAAGTTACGGGACAACGTGAGACATTTTGTCATTTTTTCACTTTTCACAAAAGGCACAAGTATAATTATGGAGCCCGCGGGCCCGATAATGATTAATTTTGCTAAGTGGAAAATGTGAGTGACAAGCTCCTGGAGGTTTCTTTTTTCCCAAATGGAAAATGCGGGCCCGGGCATGATTTATTTTTCCAAAAGCAGGTCTATGGGGCCGCGGAGGAAATATTTCCCAAGTGGAAAATGTGGGCCGACGGGTGTGTAGGGGACTTTGGAATTTTTACACTTTTACAAAATGGTACAGTTTTCAAGTATGGGCCCACAAGCCCATGGGGTCTCATCGACCGTTGAAAAGTCAAATGTGGAAAACCAATGAACAACCACCACGTGTCAACTCAGTGCAACTTTAGAAGTGAAATATAAAGCGGGTCTCCCACACAAGCCAAGCTCGAACATGCCCCAGGTCTTAAAAGGGGATAGAGCTGGTCATTTAAATCAACTAAGTATAAGAGTGCGCGGAAGGTGACACGTGTCTCATCAGCACAACACTAAGATTTGGTCTAAAGAGAGAGTTCCCAAACGTGCACAGAATCTCCACATGTCTCAGGTCCAATAGAAGTGAAATGGATCAAGCCCAAATTGGCTATGTATAGAGAGTTGATGAATGGCACCACATGTCACATCAATGTAAATTCAAAGGTACAACCCATAGCGGATACTCAAACAAGGGCTGGCCCTCCTCTTGTTCAGAGCCCGAAGAGGCTGAAGCATTCATTGAAAAGTATAAACAGAGGCCAACCGATAGAAGGAGCCGTGTGTCATCTCGGTGTAACCTCAAAGGGAAAATCCGTAAGTAAGTCCCAAATGCACGCCAAGCCACCACATGTCGAGGGTCAGACATTTATCCCTGCTAAGAAAAAGGGACTTATCCAGAACACAAAGAAATAGAATAGGGCTTTGAAAGGTGACAAGTGTCTCATCGGCATAAGTTCAAAGGTGCGGCCCAAAAGGTAGTCCCCAAAAAAGTGTCATCCCACCATGTGGTCCAAGTTTGAAAAGGAAAAGTTCCTCGTTGAAAATTCAAAAAGCTTGCGGGGGCCTCCACGTCTCTCGTCCGCACAACTTCGAAAGCAAAGTCTAGGGTCGGTTTCAAATAAGTGCTAAGCCTCCAAGTGTCTCAGCGGAATGTAGAGAAAGCGAAGAGCCCAAGGAAGTCACCACGTGTCAATCTTTCACAATTTCAAGAGTGAAAGGAAGGGGATGAATCTTCATGATGCACGAGGCTGCCACTTTGCCTTTGTATGAACAAACTCTTTTAAATATTGTGCACTGCGCCCTAATCGTCGAGATAGCCATATCTTTGAAATAGAATCTTGGATTTAGGTGGGAGAGGACTTTTGGAAATCTCTCGGTGTTGGATTCTCACCTACCTCCATTAATGTTTTAGCCCACTATTTTTGGGGGCTGTCAAGTCTCCCACCTATCGCCATGATGAAGAATGGGCCTCTTTCTTTCCCAATAAGTTTTGTAGCGAAACTCTTCATTGTGGTAGGTGGATTCAATGCACTTCAGGGGTGGTTAGAGTAGAGTTCAAATTTTTCCCTCCTCTCTCTCTTATTCTTCCTATATATTGTAAAGGAGGGGCATTTTCTAAAAGGTTGGTCATTGTTTCTCTCCTGCCCCCTCTCTCATTCTTCCTTAGGGTAGAATGAAATGTGTAAGCCTCCTCCATTGGCTCTCAGAATGGCATTTTCTTTCCCCTTACCCACTGATGATGTACCATGTGACTTTTGGAGCAATATAATATGTTTCGTAATACATTTGTCTATCCTTTCTTATTTTATCGTCTCCTATCACCTCTCATCATTAGGTATATTGTTCATACTCTAATGTTTATTGCAAGTTTTGGGAGATTTGTTTAATGGTTTTGAAGTGGTGTTCCATGTGACATTCATCTTTGGTTTGTGGTGCATCTTGTCCACCCCATCCTCTGCTCACCTCTCTCCACTTCAGAAAGTTTGGATTTTTGATCGCCACTTCCTTTTTGGTGTATCCTTGCTTATTGCGGGATCTCTTTCACTCTCTCTCTCTCTCCCTGTATCCTTGGAAAGGTTAGATTAGGATTAGATAGGTTATGTATGCACTTTGGATTAGTTTACGGTAGGTAGATTAGGAAGCAGGGAAGCCACCTTATTTGGAGGTCCATCCGAGATTCTCGCAAGTCCCACAACTTGAGAGATGGTCCTATGTTGTGTAATCACACCGAATTCCCCATTTCAAACTCGGGCCATTCAGGGCGCTATGATTTTCCACCAATGGGCACCATATCTCATCTTAAAGTTCACCTTTGCGGCCATTTTTTCCTTTTCATCCCACCAAGATGCATCTTTGCTCACTTCCTCATATTTGAAGGACAACACATACACATTTTCCCTTGACATTTTTTTAAGCCATTGTCTTGACCATGCTCACATTTTTTCACATAATTTTGATGTATTCCTTTGACCCATTGGTCTCATGGCTTGCACATCCATCCAAGAAGATTCCCATTGGACCCCTTTATCATGCGGTGGTATTTACCAACTCACTGGTTTGTATACCATTAACTTCACCTCCATTGAGGTCTTGTTATGCTCCGTCTTGAGGTGTTTCTAGGGTTCTTGCCATCTTTATTGCATTCATTCGAGTGGATTCCCGTTCGATTCCTTCCATCTTGTAGTCATCTTTTTGGACTCATGGGTCCATTGGATATTAACCTCACCTCCATTGAGGCATTATTAGGTTCCATACCAATGTTTTGTTAGGGTTCCTATCATCTTTCTTATATCCATCTACACGAATTTCCATTGGAATCCCTTCATACTACAAAGTGATCTATTCGACTCACAGGTCCATAGAACATTAATGTCACCTCCATTGAGGTGATGTTATGTTCCCTATCAATGTGTTTCTAGGATTCCTACCATCTTCATTTTATCATCGATATGATTCTCATTTGATTCCCTCCATCTTGTAGTAATATTTTTTGACTCCCTCCATAGGACATTAACGTTACCTCTATTAAGACCATGTTATGTTCCATACCAATTTTTTCCAGAATCACTGCCATATTTTTTTTATCCCATATATTTCTCTCTACTAGGGAATTTTTCTCTTATTTTCTCATCCTTCCACTCATTTCTTCCTTCTTCCATATATCTCTATCAACCTCAATCAATAAAATCAGAATTATTTTAGTAAAACTTGAAAGAAATGATTGCTACAATTATATACAATGAAATACAAATGCTTGGAAATTTATTTAATTTGATTATAAAAGCAAAATGGAAGAGATAGGAAAAGTACCTAAATTTTTCTTGTCTTGAAGTGTGTCTCGGGCTATAAATATGATGGAATAAAAACATCTTACGTCACGATACCACTTAGAAAAATGCAAATATGTTTGAAATTCCTAGACTCGGGCACCTAGATAGGGATAGGGGCACCTATGGGTGCCCTAGACCTCTTGTGGGAATTATAGCTTGCGGTAATGGTTTGGATCTGGTTCAAATACCATCGCTAAGGTTTTACACTTGTTAACCAATGATTTCTTGAGGTTCACAGTTTGATTTTCAAGCACTTGTAAATTAACAATACAAAAGTCTTCGCAAAACCCTAACAAATACATCAAATCCTAAAAACTAAAGATGAAAAATGAGGGGTTGGATTATCCTCATCTATCAAACTAGTGAACTTATGATTGAGTGTTGCACTACATCTTAGACCCGATGTAGTTCTATGTGATTATGTCTGGAATAGTGCTCCTAGGTTTCCCTCACATCGATGGCACTAAGATAACAGGTGGTTGCTAGATAAAATGCAAATGTGTGGATGGAAAAATTAAATTCCCCTTCCTATGTAGTGTGTATGTAGAGTAATAAGCCCAAATATAGTCCCTTTTGATATACGAGATAAATCACCCTTGATAAGAATTTCACTCCATTATAATGGTATGTATGTTTTGTTTATATAGGGATATCTTGCTTGAATTTCAACACTAATGACCTGACATGCCAACTAGTACCTAAGGATATGAGTGGGAAAACTGAAAATACCGACCTCAAATGTAAAAAATAAGATAAAAAATAAACAGGAAATAAGCATCCGGGATGGACAGAAGTGATCGAGCACTAGTGTCTAGTCATAGGCAATAGTATATAGAGATATTTGATGACAAATATGCAAATAATGAGAGACATGGATCCTCGTGATGTGACCAGTAATCGGGTGTATGAGTGACAAGTGTGAAAGATAAAATAAATAGATATAAACAACAAAAACATATGGACTAGGATGTGTAACATTACTGAATACTCTTCTTACTCAAAATCCATATATAAAAAAACATACTTAGTGGCATAGTAAATAATAGTAAGTGTGTGATTTTGTGTCTACATTTTCCCCCTTTTATGCTATAGGAATGAAATTCAACTAGTGTAAAGGAAGTAAGGAACATACTTGAAAGAAGTTTGGAGAAGCCATGTTGTAGAAGTATGCATAGAATAAGAACATATAGCATGAAAAATAATGGATCGGCATGTTGACCTATGTGACGTAAAGAGAGACGGTGAACCATTATAAGTTGCACTAAGTGAGATTGCTAATTTAAATTTTGAGTAGGGAAAATTTTAGTAACGAATATTCATAATTTGGTGAATATTCCATATTTGGAAAATCTGAAAAAGGCTAATATTTTTAGTATGACAATGTAACTTTTGCCTAAATTTTCAAGTACAATTTTTTTAGGGGTCATTTTCACCTAATATTGAAAAATCCTCCTATTTAACCATAGGTAGTTCACCGGGTAGTACACTTTTAACTTACTAATAGGAGTGCGAGAGAGACGCATGCAATAACAATATAGCCATGTGACAAGTATCGAGGAGTACGAAAAGGAGTAAGTTTTTTTGCGTGATAAGGAAGAAGTGTTGTCACATGAAAAGGAATAATTGTTTTCATGCTACAAGGAAGAAGTGTTGTCATGTGACAAGGACGAAGTGATTCTATGTGACAAGGAAGAATTTTTGTCATGTGAAAAGGAATAAGTTTTGTCACATGACAAGAAATAAGAATAGATGTGCGAAAAATAAGTAGTAAATACATACGACACGAAAGAAGTGTTATCGAATGACAAGACATTTGTTGTCGCGCAATAAGAAATATGTCATTTCGTGAAATAAAATGTCCTATCATGTGACATGAACATTATTGACGTGCCACAAGGAAAATTATGTTATTTGAATATTGTATTTGCAAACCCCAAGAAATCATCCTATGTCACGAAAGTGGTCCCAAGGATATTTTATGCCCATTCTATAATAATTTTTTTAGAGGGGGTTTTAAAATCAACCCGATTTAGAGTGATTGGATATTTCAATATTGTTGCTAATAGAAAATTTTTTTGGTAGAGAGTGATCATTTCCCAACCCGATTTTGTGTGTGTTAAAAATTAAGGATTTGGGTGTCCTACCACTAGAGGAAAAGTGTATTGAGAGAGGTATAGTTTTACCCCCAAGTTTAACAACATCCTCAAAAGGTGTAAGCTGCTAGAAACTAACAAAGAGAAAATTTTGTTCATTTCAATACTTTTCAAATAAATGTGAAAAACCCATATAGGAGCAGTATAGGAAAGGCAATGTCATCTCATTTCCCCCTTTCCGATGGTTTTGCAGTAATTATGAGATGGCTTCCATGTTAGGTCATCTAGAAGTGACATAAATTATAGAGTAACTTATCATGTTAGGTCATCTGGGAGGGAAAATATCCTATGTTATGTTAATTTATTGACGTGCTTTTGAATAGTAGAGGATTTTTTGTTGATATTTAAATGTGTTTGCTTGATTACTCATGGAGAGATTTTATACTTGTTTCCTCGAGATTAGGTCATTAGGGGGAATCACTAGAAAGTGGTGTGAAATGTAGTGTGATGTAAGTGATAATTTTTGATAATGATGAGTTTGAAATGTAAAATGATTGTGTAATAGTGTGAGGGGGATTATGGGATGCCCTAATTGTATGCCCCCATTTCAGAGAAAGGGAGAGTGATGATGAGAATGAACATTGAGCCAAAATTAGATGTGTGATAATGTAATTATAATCAAAGCACAATATAGTAGGTGTCATAAAATTGTGTATATGTTGAATTAGAACGTGCTAAGGAGGAATATAGTGTAGAATTTTTTTTTTTGATATGATAATAAGTAGAATCTTGAATAGAATGATGTAAATGAGACAAGAATAAGAATAAATATTATCAAGATATGATGCAAACTATCGATGTGTATTACTTAGGAGAATGAGTGTAAATAACGACTATAACAAGGTAGCAAATTGAAAGTTAGTATAAGTATTAATAGGAAAAAGTGAATAAGTGTTCCATTTGAATATTGTGTGAGTGTGATTTCAAGATATGATTGTGTGAAGATTCCACAAGTGAGAGAACCATGATTGATTTAGTTTAAGGTGGTGGAAGAATCATGGGATCATGTACGACAACTAAGTGGTAAGCATTATTTTTTTGGAATTTGCATTGAATTTAGTTTTTTCATGAATTTTTGTTCTTGAGTTTTTAGGAATTTCTGACCTAGGAAAGAATGATGAAGACTCTAGTAACCTTTGGGATGCAAACGCCGGATATGGGTTCTATTGACATGCTCTTGGGCACCCGTGTCTTGTTCTGGGTGCAAGTGATTGAGACGGCCTATTTTTTCTATGAATGTGAAAATTGATGGTTGTTGATAGTTTTTTTAGGTATTTTTGGATGTATACGAGGTGTTGATGTCATTTTTATTGTTGTGTTATGTTGTACATCGGGATTTTTGTTCGGGGAGTTTTTGTGGTGGAAGCCATTTGAGCACATTTTTGGGATTGGGGTTGTCAAGTGATGAGTGTGATGTATTAGACTATGTCACCTATGACACATAGAGAGAATAGGAGATGTGAACCATAATATGTTGATGGTTACTAATTTGTGTGAGAAGTGGTGTGCAGATACTTGGATATTCATTTTTCCTCCCGGAGAGATGACTATGACTTTGAAGGATGTATATCACATATTGTGAATGTCTATTATGTTTGAGAGGGTGTAGGTGATGGTTGTAGATGACACAAAAAGATAGATGATGGTAGATAGATGGTATTTTATGGGGACTCGAGTTTATATGGAGGTCTATATCAATCTAGATGTTGTATTGAGGTCAGGGGTTTCGTGATTGTGGAAGTTCAGTTTTTTGTGATTACTTCTTCATTGCGGTGGTGGGGCGGTAGTGTAGGCATCTTATATAAGATGCATGATAATTGTCATCATCTAGAGGATGATGGGATGAGATATTCTTGGGCATAATGTGTATTAGCCCATTTATATAAGGAGTTATACAATTTCATGCAAAAGGATCATGGGGATGGAACAGGATCCACCACTTTGCTACATGTTTAGGCTTACGATCATATTGTGATACCGAGGTAGCTTGGTGGGCCACGTGTGGGGTGGGTGAGACCGAATATATTTTCCGAGTGGTGGGTAGGTGTGTGGAGTAGGAGGATAGACATTGATACTTATAGATATATGTTTGATCGTATGGGACCAAGGGTCATTATCTAAAGGCCATATTGAGATTATGGAGCATGGGTAGAGGATGGAGTGGAGCTGTAATGTATTCACCACACTATGTGGCTAGAGGAAAAATTTCTTGGGGTTGTGGAGTTATTTCAGGGAGACATGTGTCACGATATTTTGGCATGGCTCAACATGTTCCCGAGATCCATATATATGGGTGAGATCCTCAAGGGAATTAAAGAGGGTCGAGATAGACCAAGTCCTAGATGGTCGTAACTAGTACCCCTTTGTTTAGATGAGTATAATGTGGCCATAGGGCCAATATAGTTGGATGACACAGGTTTACAAAGGCATATAGTACATGGCGGGAAGCGCACCAATGGGTATTACTATATCTAGTTGTTGTCGATGCAAAAAAAAGAATTTCTAGTAGAAGGAGGAGAGGGGTAGGCACCTTCCCCGTTGGTCATAGTGTAGCAGTTGATGATAACAAAGTGTGTGTATATGTGCATTGAGTTGTAGATTTTTACTATTTGTTTTTAATTTTTCATCTTTTGCGTATGAGATAATGTCATGTTTTGTATTATCATAAGGCATGTTTACTTGTTTCGATTGTTGAGACCTCGGTTCACACCTTGATGTGAAATGTTCCCATCAATGTGCGTATTGGAGGTGGGATGCTAGAGCGAGTGGATGTCATTGTGGGTGAGCATGCTAATATATTTGATCCATTGGTTGTAACGATATCTAGTTGTATTATTCTATTGACTCAAAGGGATGAGTCACGAGAGGAGACATAGCCATAAGGGGTTCACTTAGAAAAAGTAAGGTATAACACATTCATTCCAAAGGTATTAAATAATACCTTTAATGTTACTTTTAATCTTTAAATATTTAATTGATAATACCCCCTCTCATTATATTATTATGATGAAAATACCACTATTTTATCTATGTACCTTACTCACCCTTTTTTCATTACAATTATTTTTACCCCTTATTTTTGTACCTAATATATCAAACAAAAAATATATCATGTTTCCCACATAATTGTAATTTTCTTTATACACCTTTTTCTAGAGAAAGAGTTTGAAGTTATTCGATACCTATTTCCAATTATTTTAATATCAAAATTTAATCATTTATCAATAGTTATTCAAATATAATTAATATAGTGAAATAATATCACTTGTGTTAAAAAGTATACTCAATTCTAGTTTTTGAGAGTATTATTATTTCTTCGTTAAGAATCTCCTAATTGATATGTCCTTATTCAAAAATATATTATAATTTAATTTTATGACCACACTCATTTTCCAATTTGAAGTCATTAAGTTTTAAAAACTAGAGTTCACATGTTTTAGTTTATATAAAAATTAGCCCTACCTCTCTTATGACCCGCCTCTCTACCCTACCCCCAATACCTAAGTACAAATATTAATAAATTAAACCCTTTCATCCCTAATGTAAACCCGTACATTGAGTTTGTTTTTATAAATTGTAATTACCTCAAAATGAATTAACGTGCTAATATATTTCCTCCATAGTGAACCCCCGTGAGAACAAGCTAGAGAGGCTACAAGTGGTCTCTTAGTATAGAATATATTTACGAGGCTCGTGGATCTGGGGTAATTTTTAAAGAATTCGATCAAGATGAAGCAATTACGTAGGCGCGTAGAGTGGTATAGGGAAATGACTAACAATGTAAATTGAGCAGAAAATATTATAGTTCTAGAGCTCCTGCAATCATATATAGTGATAGTGATGATGAGATATGATGTATCTAGATGTAGGGGATTTCCCCCTAGCGATTGTATTATGTAACCATGATATTTTGATCATACATAAATATGGAAGGATTGGCATCATTGTATTGTGTTGATGTGTGGTATTGATATGTGATGTGTTAAGCATTGTTCTAATCTATTTAGTTAACAGTTATTTCACTACATCTAGACTTATTCCAGTCCAAGAAACAAAAAATACCACCAATATTGTTATCTAAAATTACTAGTTTTTGATTTGAAAATGTTAAATATTTGAATTATCTAGACTCCAAAATCGACATCCAATATTACATATATTGGAATCCAGTAATCACATAGATTGGAATCTAAAATCACATATATTGGAATTTCTTGCACTCCAAAGTCTCATATCTTGGAATTCAAAATCTAAATATTGAAACCCAACATTGATATCTAAATTAATAAATAGAACATTTATCTATTCAAGTATGGGCTAGTGGTTATGCATCTTTTATTATTCCTTTGGATTACGCTTTCTTATCGTTTTAAATTTTATTTAATATTAAACTACGATTCTAGAAATTTGTTTAATGATTTTAGGGAATCCAACATTGATTTGCAAAACCATAAATATAACATGTTTCTGTTTTATTTGGGCAGTAGTGCTAGGATTTAATTTTTGTAAAATAAGGTTTTGATCGTTTTAAAATGCCATTAACATTAAATCATGCAAATGTTGAGAAAATATTTTAGTGATTTCATGGAAGCCGACATTTGTCTACAAAACAATAAACCGACCATGTTTCCTTTTTATATGGGATAACGACCACTAGTCTAATGAATTTAGAGATATACGAGACACTTCAAGGTTCATTTACTATGATTTTATTGAACCTAAGTGTAACTAGAGAATTATTGAAGATATTCTAAGGAAACTAACAAAGGGTGATGATCCAGACTATGAGAATATAATTAAATGTAATATGTATTCTGATGCATAAGGTAGTGGTGTGAACCACCATCTTGACCTAATCTTAGAAATTATATTCGATAATCTTCTTCATCCAAACCTAATTATATTCGATGGTGATAGAAGAAATTCTAGATCTTCATTATCCTCCTATTCAAGCTCCCTGCATCTCACTCTGTCATATGCCATCACTGTCATCCCTAACTCAAAAAATGTGCAAAGTCAAGAAATCATCACATGTATGGAGTAAAGTTTAAGGGTTTGTAAAAACACAAATCACAATACCAAATTTTTTTTAAAAATGTGTTGATTAAAGTGGACACTGTTGAGCTTAATCAATGGTGGATAATCTTGTTTTTTTCTTTAGTGAAAACAAATAAATCATTATACATAACGAGGAAAGTCAAAATTAAAGGAGAATCGTTGTGATCAAGTGAAAAAAACTGATCCTATCAATACTAATAACCTGACAAAACCTAAAGCAGATATAAGTAAAAGACTCCTTAGAAATAGGGAAAGATGCCCAACTTTAAGCCTACCTTGTTTAATTTTTTTTTTAAAAGTCTATCTTGGAGTGGTCAATTTGACTATGAGAATATGATTATCATAACCATAGGCATTTATCTTATTTGATAGCTCTATGAATGTCCTCCCATTGAAAAAATAAACAAAATCAAATCCCCTTCTAATCTATGGCCATGTAGACTCACATGATGTGTCCAAATGACTTGAAAAGATCATGCAGATTGACATCCCTCATGGTCCTAGGATAGAATGGTAACTTGAACATAATTTTCATTATTTTTGTGGTACATTTTGTTCCAGAGTGGTCCATGCTGCCCTTGAGAATTGTAGGTGCCCATCATCAAAGGTAGTGGAAGCCCCACCAGCGATGCTTGCAGACCGGAGGTGAGGCCCTCAACATCCTTATCCCTTGTTAAGGTGTTTATGGCACGGGTAGGGGAGAGATCCTTGTAAGGTAATTTTGATGTGTTATGATTTCCATTATTACTATAGTTACAAAAACTATGATCACCACACTACCCTTGGAGTGAGAGAGGCCAAATATCGCATCTCTACTAGACTTGAAATCATCGGTCTTGGATTTCGGTGGGCGAGATTACTGTAGTATTGTTATAGGTTGGAAACGACACCAAAAATTTTCCACTTTTGATTCTTGAGGGATTATTTTTTAGGGAAAGATTTGGCCAATTTGTGAATGTGGATGGTGGTGGTGCCAACCACCTTCTACCCCTAATCATGTAACTTGCATTTGACAATCTTATTTGTTCACTTGATGATATTTGGGGTTGGTAAAAGAAATTCCAGATCTTCATTACCATCCTATTCAAGATTCCTCCATATCACTTTGTCACACACCATCATTATTGACCCTAACTAGAGAAATAGGTAAAGTATTAAAATCCTCACACATCCTGAGTAAAGATTAAGGGTTTACAGACACTCAAATTTCCCTACAAATTAAAATAGTCAAACATCACCATGAGAAAAAAATGTAAAATGAATTTTAAAAATTAAGATTTTATAGGTTTTATTTAGTGAAAACAAATAAATCATATTACTAAATGAGGCAAGTCAAAATAAAAGGATAAATATTATATTTAAATGAAACACAATCGATCCTATCAACACTAAGCAATCTACAAAACCTAAGGCAAAAATAAATAAAAGAAGCCATAAAAATATGAAAATATGCATGTTTTTAAGTCTTCCTTTCTTTAATTAGAAAAAAATCTACCTTGGAGTGGCCCATTCGACTCTGAGAATAAGATTATCATAACCATAGGCATTGAGCTTATGGATAACTCTCGAGCGCCCTTCTTGTTGATGAAACTAACAAAACCAAATACCCTATTAATTCATCTTTTTTGATCCATGGGCACGTAGACACACGTGATATGTACAAATGACTTGAAAATATCATGCATATTTACTTCCCTCGTGGTCCTTGGATAGACTTGTAACTCGAATATAAATTTCATCATTTTTGGGGCACATTTTGTCGCTAGAGTGGTTCACGCCACCCCTAATCTTCGGGAGGCCCCCATCAATGGAGGAATCAATGCTTTCAACAAAGATGAGGCCCTCAAAGGTCTTATCCATTATTAAGGTGTCTATGACATCGGTGGGGGTGAGAACCTTGTAAAGGAATTTTTATGTGTAGTGATCGTCCTTCATCTATGCAGATATAAAAGACAATTATAACTACACTACCCTTGGAGCGAAAGAGGAAGGAGAATGCATCTCCATCAGACATGGACTCGTCAGCCTTGGATCTTCATGGGTGGGGTCATTCTAGTAGGGTTCCTAGTTGGAAAAAATTCCAAACTTAAGCCACTCATGGCACTCGAGAGTGCACTTATAAGGTGTGCTTTGACCAATTTGAGAAGATGCATGGTAGTGGTGTAAACCTCCCTTTTGTCCTTCTCATCACACTTGTATTCAAATATCTTCTTCATCCAACTTGATGATATTTGGAGGTGGCATAATAAATTATAAATCTTCTTTATTATCCTATTCAATTTCCCCGCATCTCACTTTGTTAGACACTATCACCTGTCATCACTAACTCAAGAAATGATAAAAGTTGATCGATCCTCACACATCGGGGTAAAGCTTAAGGGTTTGTAAACACTCAAATATCCTTACAAATAACAATAAACAAAAATCACCATGAGAAAAAATGTCAAAATGAAATTTATAAATTAAGATTTGATAGGTTTTCTATAGTGAAAACAAATAAATATTTATACTAAATAAGGCAATTCAAAATAAAAGGAGAAGTTTTGCATTCGGGTGAAACACAACTGATCCTATCAACACTTAAAACCCTAAAAAACCTAAAGAAAAAATAAGTAAAAGACTCCATAGAAAGAAGGAAAGACACCTGATTTTAAGTCTTCCTTGCTTCAATTTAAAAAAAAAAGTCTTCCTTAGAGTGGCCCATTCAACTCTGAGAATAATATTATCATAACCATAGGCATTAAAATTATTGATATCTCTCTGAGCATCCTCCCTATTGACAAAATTAACAAAACCAAATCCCCTTCTAATCTGTCTTCTGATCCATGGCCATGTAGACACGCGTGATGTATCCAATCAACTTGAAAATATCGTATAGGTGATATCCCTTATGGTCCTTGGAAATACTACTAACTCTTATAGAATTTTCATCATTTATGTGGTGTATTCTTTCTCTCGGATATGTCCACGCCACCTCTAAGATTGGGAGGTGCCTAGCAATGAGGTAGTGGCAACCCCACTAGTGATGCTTCCATCGAGGTGAGGTCCTCAATGGCCTTATCCCTTGTAAAGGTGTTTGTGGCACGGGCAAGGGTGAGATCCTTGTAAGGGAATTTTGATGTGCAATGATTTCCCTTCTTACTACATATACGACAATATATGAGTACAACACTACCCATGGAGAAAGAGAGGCGGATAGAGCATCTCCGCCATACTTGGAATCATCTTCCTTGGATTCCAAAGTGGGTGGGTCGCTTGATTAGGGTTCCTAGTTGGTAACAATGCCAATCTTTCGTCACTCACGATGCTTAAGAGTGCACTTTATGCGAGCTAGTGATTGCAAGGATTTAATTTGCTTTTGAGTAATGGTTTTTATATGTTTAAATATTTATTAACGATTAAACTACGCCGCTTTGGAAAATCATTTAATGATTTCAAGGAATCCAACAATGATCTACAAAACCATAAATATAACATGTTTCTATTTTATACCTGGCTAGTAGCCACTAGGCTTTAGTTTTTGCTTTGGAATAAGGTTTTTATAAGTTTTAAAATTTCATTAAAATTAAACCATACAGATATTAGGAAAATATTTTAATGATTTCATGAAGTGACATTTTTCTATAAAAGAATAAACTGACCATGTTTCCTTTTTATACGGGATAACGGCTACTAGGATAATGACTTTCAAGATATGTGAGACACTTTCAGGTTCATTTACTATGATGTGATTAAACCTCAGTGCAACTTAAAAATTACTGAAGAAACTATCAGAGGGTGGCGATCTAGACTATGAGAATATAATTAAATTTAATCTATCTTTTGATGCACACGGTAGTGGTGCAAACCACCATCTAGCCATGCTAGCTAAACTTGTATTCGACGATCTTCTTAATCTAGCCTAATTATATTTGACGATGGTAGAAGAAATTATAGATCTTCATTATCCTCTTATTCAAGCTCCACACATCTCACTCTGTCAGATGCCATCACTGTCATCCCTAACTCATGAAACATGCAAAGTCAGAAATCCTCACACATTTGGAGTAAAGTTTAAGGGTTTGTAGACACTCAAATTTCCCTACAAATAAAATTAAACAAATATGTTCATTAAAGTGGATACCTATTAAATGTAATCAATGGTGGATAATCTTGTTTGTTAATGACGACATATGACATTGCAAGGGAATTTGATCTCTGTGCGCATGTCAACAAGAAACTCTTATGAGAACATGTTTCTTAGAAAAAGGAAAAAACCAACTCAAGTCCTTTATAGTGCATCTATGTATCTGTTGCATATTTCGGTACAACTTAATTTTAAAATCCAGTCATTTTATTATGGCATCATTATTTTGGGGAACCATATTATAACTCATAGAATAGGTAAATATCCTTCAATGTCACAGTCCTTCAAAAATCATATATCTAAAACCTGCACTACTCACCATAGAGAGAAAATAAAATAATAATTGACTTTATAGTACTTGCTGCTTTCACATGATTTGATAAGAAGCATGTTAGAGCCAAAGCGAGTTTGGTCTACATTGAAGTAATATTGAACTAAATGTGAGATAAACTCTTTATTTTCAAGTACTATGTTAAGAATTTTTCTCAAGATATAAAATAATACCTGAGAGTAAACAAACATAGATTTGTTGTAAGTACACAAATGATTTCTCAACATCAAAAGGTAAAATTATAATTTTCAATTTTCTAAAATATACCATGAGAAAAATGTCATGATGATTTTTAAAAATTAAAATTTGATATGTTTTTTTAGTGAAAACAAATAAACCATTATACTAAATATGCCAAGTCAACATAAAAGGATAATCATTGCATTCAAGTGAAATACAACTGATCCTATCAACACTAAAAACCCCACAAATCCTTAAGAGAAATAAGTAAGAGACTCCATAGAAAGAAGCAAAGATGTCCGATTTTAAGCTTGGCTTACTTCAATTTTTAAAAAATACCCTTGATTGGACCATTCAAATTTGAGAGTAAGATCATCATAACCATATGAATTGAGCTTATTGATAACTCTCTAAGTGTCCTTCCTTTTTAAAAAATTAATAAAACCAAATGCATCGCTAATTAGTTTTTTTGATCCATGAGAACCTAGAAACATGTGATGTGTACAAACAACTTGAAAATATCATGCAGATTGAAATCCTTCATGGTCCTCAGACAAAATGATAACTCTAACAGAATATTCATCATTTCTATGGCACATGTATTCATAGATGTGGTCTATGCCACCCCGAGACTAAGAGGCACCCAAGAGTAGAGAAAGTAGAAGCCCCGCCGGAGATGCTTCTACCGGAGGTGAGGACTAAGACAACCTTATCCATTATTAAGGTATTGGTGGTACCAATAAGGGAGAGATCCTTGTAAAGGATATTTTATGCGTAGTGATTTCCATTATTACTTTACATATGAAAAACTATGAGCACCACACTTCCCTTGGAATGAGAGAGGTGGGACAACACATCTCTATTGGACATGGATTTTTCGGCCTTGGATCTTGGTGAGTAAGTCACTCTAGTATGGTTCTTATTTGGAAGAGACATCGTATTTATGTCAGTCATGGAAATCGATAGTGCTTTTGTAAGGGCACAAGCTAAAACCTAGATTCCAAGAGGAATAAATTAGCATTGACATCCCTTGATAGTTATAAACACAGATTCCAAGAGATGAATAAAACTGGATTACAAAAAACATCAAAACTCCCTTAATGATGATAAATACGTGACGACATTCATCATCAACCCCCCGCATCACCTTCTACCATCCTTGCATGCCTCAAAAGAAGGGACATGAAATCAATGTTGAAATTTTCCTCCCACACCTGACACTTTAAATGAAAATTAAAATTATCCTTACTCCCCTTGTCAGGAGGATATATTTTCGTAATTAAATATAGATATGAAATATAGTAAAAATCTATTTCTAAAGGTAGAATTTTGTTAAATCATTTTAAGAATTATTTGAATTTCATTGTAAAACTATTCATCACACTAAAATCCCAAATTCACAGAATAAATCATAACAAAATAAAATTATTTTCATGATATCTATTAACGCACTAATTGTTGAAGTGGCTGAGAATTTTTCAATTCCTTATATTCCTTGAACCGATGTGAACAATTTGTAATTAATATTCCTTATACATATTAACATTATTCCTTATATTCCTTATACATATTAACATTATTAAGATAGTCACACACATTATACAAAATCTTGTTCTCAATTAAATTTAGGGACAAATTACATAGTTTAATTTTTTAGATAGTTAAACACTTTTGACTAGAGCTATAAACTGGAGGGTTGACGGGTACCCACCCTACAAGTATCGAGAGATTTGATTAATGAAGTGCTACATATAAAAACCAAAAACCAGTAGGAAATATTGCAAATCATGAGGCCAAAATGTAACATAAATAACCAGGAACTGAAAAATAAAGTAGTGAACACAAAACACATAGGGGAATGATAGAGAAACCCTAGGGTTCCACCTCTAATTGGTCCACAAGCCAAGCGTTGCAATATTCCTGAGAAAGGAAAAGGATGAGCCAAAAATATTCTTCAACTACACCATTAGGAAGCGGTGTGGCAAGGTTTACGAGTGTGACCAGGTCCAGGGATGGCACACTAGAGATAGATGCCCAACCATATCCACAAAATCTTTGAATAGTCTTGGTAAATTGATGGAGGGCCCAAATTTTAAATTCTAGGGCATCAAAAATTCTCATCACAACCCGAAAGGAGATGGACAAGGATATAAATTGGAAAAGAGAATAGGAAGGAATAATTATGCTAGAGCTTTGGCCAAACCCACACGATGATGTGGGTAAATGAAATGGGATGCGACCACCATGACCACTTCCTTATCTGCACATAACACTAGGAAATTGAACACAAAGATGCCTACAATCTTAGAGTTGACACGAGCTCTCCTAGTGCTCTGGAGATAATCCACGCCCAAGAATTTCTCAATCACTTTCAAAATAGGTGTGGAGCCTATGTGGAAGACATTGTGAAGACGAGTGGAAGACACATGAGAGAGGAAAGACATTTCCAGCTTCTTTTCGTGTAAGAGGATGAAAGGAACATAGGTAGATGCCATGAGAGGGAAGGGGAAAACAACAAAGAGAAACGTGAGAAAATGAGTGAGGGATGGAAAAAGTGCAACCCAATTAATTAGTCGACACAATAAAAAAGATTCCATCATCGAGGTTTTCCCATGCATTAGATAGATTATGAATAAAGGCTTCGTTGATTGATAAACACACATTATAGAAAATAAAATTACTAAAGATAGTCACACACATTATACAAAAAGGTGTTATCAATTAAATCTAGGGACAAATTACATAACTATAATTGGGTTATTGATTTAATGACATCACGTATGTCTCCACATTGTCTTCCACATCCTTCAATAGTTACAAAATATGCCACAACTCATCTATCAAGTACAATTGTAATATGCATTACAGCCACAATTCATCCTTCAATAGGTATAATTTTACAATTGTAATATGCATTACACTTTCTCTAAACAGTACTAATATTTTTGAGAAATATGTTCTAAGTCCTAGTTCCTCGACAAATGGTATGTTTGGTCATGATGTAATCTTCCTGTGTGAATATAACTTTGAAGCTCCCAACATCTAAGCTAGAATTTTATCCTAGGAATAAGGGCATCATGTCATTAAAATTTTACATTCTTGGTGATGTCCACACAACAATAAACAAAAAATATTTAAAATAACAATCTAAAAAACATTAAACATATTTTTTTGTGTTTTATATGTGTTAGCGATTGTTAGGATTTATTTCCACTTTGGAACAAGATTTTATCATTCTTAAAATGTCATTAAGATTAACAAATGAATATTTGGTGAAAAATCATTTTATTATTTTAGGGAAGCCAACATGGATATGCAAATCAATAAACATAACATTTTTCTGTTTTATACGGTCTAGCATCCATTAGCCATATTTTTGGCTTTGGGATAAGGCTCGTATCATTTTTAAAATATATTTAAGATTAAACCATGCATGACTAGGAAAAAATTGTTTTTTGATTTTAGGAAGCCAACATCGATCTTCCAAACAATAAACATTATATGTTTATGTTTTTTACATGCTAGTGGTCGTTAGGCTTAATTTTTATTTGGAATAAGGTTCTCACCAGTTTTGAAATATGTTTAAGTTTAAACTATGTATATCTGGGAAAAATCATTCTTTTATTGGTCCATGATCCACGATTGTCTCTTCACTTGTACAAAAAAATTGTTATGTTAAAAAAATGATAAAATTATTGTGTACTACAAATCTTTAAGAACCTTAAGGTAGTTATTTTATTCCATAAAAATGCACAATACATTGTTGGATTTGGAAGCAAAGTATATAATTCAAACACCAATGGTATGTTTGAACATTTTTAATGATCTACACATGTTCTTGTGTTCTCCTGCATGTTTCAACCATGTACATAATTTAGTATAAATTTTTGAATCAGTCTTATAGTTTCCATCAAATCCATAGTATGTTGGGGTTTTGAGAGTAATTTCTTCTTTAGCTTCATGCAACAATAATATTATTTCATCGATCAAAAGTATATTGTTTCCACCATAGAAATTACCATAAATGTATTCTATGTGTTGACTGGTATTTATTTTCAACTTATATTGTTGGCATCCACAAATGAACCGAAGTAGGTTACTTGCACCACCTAATTTTTTTGATGAACATGTACTTCACCATTGTTGAATCCATAAATGAAGACCATAAGGTAGTGTCAAAATATTTTGATGTTGTACTTATCAAGTGAGCACTAAATTCTCATTCAAAGTATTCAGTATTCCTAGATCTAAAATCTAGAACCATATTACGAGGTATTTTGTCGCCAATACAAGAAATTCCAAACAATAAAATTTTAACTCCCGAAACTAGTAATAATTGATCCTTCCCAATTGAATCTATAAAACAACTAAGAATTAATGTAAGATTCCAAACATGATTAAACAAAACTCAACATAGTATTGTGATAATATTTTATTTGGTAAATTCACACAAATAACCTATAAAACTATAATATCAACTCAATCATACTGAAGATATAAATGTTGCCAGACTTTTAATTTTTAATCACAACATATAGAATTAAGAGTGACCATATGACTGTACAAATGAATATCATTGTAAAAACATTTTGAAATAATTAATAGTTATATAATTTATTGTTGCTGCAATTTTTTTATGCCCTCGGCAACACTCAAACCCTAAGACAATATATGTGATATGTTTGTGTACAAATTTTTCATCAACAATCTATCTTTGTATCAATTTTATCCATTGGATTTCCTCCCCACCATAAATTTTTGCAGAGGGTTTCCCTATGGGCCTATTGTAATGCACAATTTGTGTGTGCGACCAAAAATAATATCCTCTCTACTCCAAATCTTTTGGAGATCTTTTACTGTAATTTCATCTCCTAAACAACAATGTTCTTTACCTAAAAAAAAAACTGGTTTGAATTCAACCACTAATTTTTTTCAAATCCTTAATCATCTTTTCAACTTTGGTGGAAGAGAGATAGCTAGACAAAAATCCCACTTAAAATTGTATTACTAGTATCTTTTAAAATTCCTTGAACCCACCTCAAAATTTGATAGTCTCCTTATCGAGCTTGATTTCCAAATTCTTATGGGATTGGTTTTTCTCATAGAGAAAACCCTCCAAATCTAAAATTATTAAATAATCCTTTTTGCCAAGTGCACGCAAGTATTGTTTTCTCAATTGCCCGCAATTTGATATTAACCAATTCAAATAATAAAAAATTCATTATGTTAACAATTAATAATAGATATTTTGGCTTAGAGTCTCTCGCACTCCCCATCTGTAGGTTTTTGTGATGCATGTTCTATTTAAAAAAATAGTAATCAATTCAAAATAAATTTTAAGTTGAAGTAAAAAAATATGTGATACAACTTGATTTTATACAATATTGCATAGATGTAGTTGTATATGTATATGTATATTGCATAGATGTAGTTGGACTATGTTTGCATTGATAGTATTTGATGGGCTTAGCAACCGCTAATGGCCAACTGCACAAAGGTATTTGTTTTTTCAATTCTCGGCAATTTATTTTTAACCAATTTTAAAAACATTAATTAATTAAAAATAAATACCATGTTGACATAACTAAATTTGTGATATAAATTACATATATTCAATGAAAAAACCTTTTATGGAAAATATTACATAGATATTGATGTATATAAGTGCTTATGCTAAGCTATTATTTCTGGATTATGGTGACATGAAATTATTTGATTAGCTTAAGCGGCCACAAACGACCAATTGTACGAACTAATTTTTTTCAATTGTCTGCAATTTAATACTAACCAATAAAAAAATATAATCAATTCAAAAAATCTAATTAAAAAATGTATGTTAGTGACCGTTAGGGTAATACATATAACAAATTAATTACTTCACTATAGGTTCCTACAATTATGAGGGGCTTATAAATGGTTTTGTTTATAATGTTTCATTACTATCATACCATTTTTCTTGTCTACAAGTTCGTGCATGAAATGCCAATAACCTCCCCATTTGGCATCAAATTTGAAACAAAAAATGAATTTTTATTAAAAATATGTAAAAAATGACAATAAATAGCTTTTTGTAGTGATACATTTATAAAATGATTATTTCCCACTCACCGTTTATTGATTCATTGGATGTATGGTTAATGACATCTCGGTAAACAATTTCAATTGGTTGCGACATTTTAATAACGACATCGTCTCCTTTGTTTGTATAAGGAGAGGAGGAAACGGTGTCTTCCTCTATTGTTTGGTTTATCTGCATAAATATTGTATGTATCAGTTCAAATGAATTAAACTAATAGAATTGTTTGAAGTGATCTTAATCAATGTAATTTTTTTCAAATGACAATAGTAATGTCTTAAAAACATTTTTTGATCATTAGATTCAACATTAAATACCATAGGTAGATTTGAGTCAACCAAATCATGCAATGCAACACTCTGCCGTAAAACACTATAATCGAGAATTTTCATAAACGATTCAAGTGAACATATGAGACCAAAACTCATAAGATATCTCGTAACTAAAAGGATGTGTATTTCCTCATAGGATGATTTTTCTTGCAGTCACACATTGTTGCAGAAGTTGGTCCATACAATCTGTGGTGATGTCTACTCCACCCCATTCTCAACATCACGGTTGTGCACATCGTTTTTGTGTACATAAGACACAAGATCTTAAATTTTCCATTTCTTTCATAAAATATGTAATAGCCTTCCATAATTGATTCCCCATGTATTTAAATTTTTGCATGTATTTTTTATTGTCTCTATTATTTAAGAAGCAACATGTAAGAGCACAATAATAACACAATTTAGCATACTAGATCCGACAACTATAAGAAGGTCCATTATTACATCAGAATTAAGTACACTAGATAAATTACAAAATAATGTGATCACACATTCTGCATTGAATGGATTAGTTGACGGAATAGTTTATATTTTTAACTAGATCTAGAAGGGATATGCACATTGATAGGTAAACTCATCGGTATCTTCCATCCTTGTTGGAATTTTTTCTTCCATTGAAATCATGTAGTTTTCTATAATTGTTTGATTTAATGTTAGGAGAACCTCTAACACTTCAACATCAATTTTTATTTTTGCCATTTTTTCACTTCCTCCATAATCATCTTTTCTTTTTCCTTTCTTCTCTTCTTCTAAGAGTACACACAACAGTCGGTAATGATATTCATGCAGACCAAAATTTTCAACAAAATTATTTTTAGTGAATTCTGCCAATACAATATTACCTGAATATTTACTTTTCATATATTTTAGAAATTTTCCTCTCATTATTTTTTCATATTTTACTCTTTAGTAGTAAGAATCAAAAGTCTCCACTATGACACCTTCTTCAATAGATCCAATTATCCATACTTTCATTTCTTGCACTTTATCTAGTAGAAACAATATCTCATCAGCAATCATTCCTCTTACAGTGTATGAAGGAATTCGTTGTGAACCATGCCAATGAATTTTCTTGAAATTTAGGTTTATTATCCTTAAAAGGAAAATAAGACAACCCACAAAATTTAAATAATTGATTACTAGTAGTGATAAACAATTTAATTGTTAAAATAAAAGAAAGGTTAAAACAACGGTTATTTTTCAAGATCGTAAATGGTTGTTGTCTATTTTGTCCATATTTCCTCAAAAAAAAGAAATGTCATTTTTTCATAAAGGCTCTTTGTCTTAGCCACTTTAAAAATAGTAAGACATTGCTTCTCAAAACTCTGCATTGAAAGAGGAAAAGTATATTTACTCTCTACATATTACAAAAATTAAATTTTAAGTACAAATGCCATAAAATTAAGTTTCATTACCTTCAACTCATTCATCTTTGTGTTTCCCACTCCGGGCCTCCGAGGAAATCCTAGGGATCTCCAAATCATTTGAGCCTTGATAGTACATCAATAAAATTAGATTCAATCCAATTTTTTTACCTCATTATGCTGCTTGAAAATATTAATAATGACTTCGCCAGGCACATTTGAAGACATAATGTGAGCCTTTCTAACATGCATCTTATTATGTAATGACTTGTATTTTCTTTCATTTTTGGGAAAAAATGGTATGTTGGCCATCAAGAATGTAGAATTATACATCATCTCTTTTCAAGTCATCTAGATCCTCTAGTTGCACAAGTTCCTTTGTAGAATATAAAAAGGGAAGAAGAATTGCATCCCTAAGAGAAGGAATAACATTAATCAACATTGAATGTACAAGAAGGTCAACATTCTCATCATGCACTTCACGGTATTGATATTGTGGAGGCACCACATGGCACCTAGAAACTTCAACTGGAAAAGCATCACCATTGAACAAAAACAATTTTAATTGTTCAACAGTTGAAGATTCTGCATTCTCAAATATATTGGTCACTTTTTTCAACAATAAAGTTGATATATTATTCTTTTAATCCCTTGCAACTTTGACTTAGAGGGATCTATCTCTAATTTAGAAAAATAATATCGCATTATTATTGTAAACAACTTTGCATGTTTTGATGGAGAAAGAAAATTTCTTCTATTCAAATAATGACAAATAGAAGAAGTATTCTCGATTCTATACAATTTTTCAATACCAAATTCAGGTTACTATGATATTTTAGTGCATTTTCAAAGCTTTTTTTTTTTGTCAAAGTGTATGAAATTTCCCAAATTCCAACCATATTTAGAACAAGAACACGTCCTAATTTCTCTATAATCCTTCATTTCTAGTTTCTTGAAAAATGAAACTGCTAACTCCATGTTAAGAATAAGGCACTTATTCATTTCCACGTCAATGTGCTCATTCTTAATACACAATTTTTTCGATCAATAATTTCCAAAGTTAATACCATATCGAATTCTTTGTATTCACAACGAAAAAATAACCACAAGTCACCATGGTAATTTTCAAGGGAATGCATTTCTACAAACCATTCATTATATCTCTTTTTCATATCCTCTGCTCCTTCAATCAAATGAATTTCCATGAACAGAGTGTGAAAAATTAAATACCTATTAACTAAAAAAGGAATTAAAAACATTAATAGTTCGTAAGTGTTTAGGAAGGATTAATATTGTTTTTCCATAGAGAAATAACAGGAGATGTTATATCTTGATGTCATTATTTTCTAGAGGGTAAAAGTCAAGATATTGTTAATGATTTCTTGTTTTTTATTAATGATATCTTAATGTCATTATTTACAACTTAGTGCTCGATAGAAAACTTCAAACCCCCTATAGTAATAAAAAACAAGAAATCAAGAATAAAAGGTTTTTATCATGCATCGCAATCGAAATTTAAATAATTAATTGTTATTAAATTTTATTTTCTTCAAGATTTCAATTTGTTGTTAGAAGTGAATATTAGCGGCCTACTAGCCACTAGAAGTGAAGACTAGATCAATTTGTTGTCGATAATTGAATATTTTGTAATTCTCATAAGATATATCGTGAATATCACATAATTAAAATTGAGTCATTAGTTTTATAAACCGTAGGATATAGTCGTAAATATTTTACTTGTCTTGGAATATTTGTTGTCTTCCCTTGTCTTGGAACATTAAAGAAAGGTAGTAAGCATCCACCCTAGTGGTCGTTAGTCTTTGAAGATAGTATTGTAAAATTTAAATATAATAATAGAGCATAGTTAGTTTTTCAGTCGATTTGTTACTACTTTTCATGTAAAAAGAAAAAAAATATCCTAGTGGCCACTAACTTCAAGATAGTCTTGTAAAATTTAAATATAATAATGGAGCATAGTCAGTTTTCAGTTGAGTTGTTAAATGTAATTATCTTCGACCATAAGCGACCACTAGGCTTTGAATATCATGTCAGGATATGAATATCATGTAATAGATTTTGAATAGCATGTTGAACTCAGCAGCCACTAGGATAAAATGTTTTTTTGCTACTTGTCCTATTTACAAGACAAGTATCCCAGCGCCGCTAACCTCAAGTAATTATGAGTTTCACCGAGCTATGTAATTATCTTCGACATTATGGCCATTTAAAAGTGGGTATTGGAGCTTATTTAAGTTTTATTTTTAGTTTTCAATAGAGTCATTTCACATTATGTTGAATGCAAGAAAAAAATTATCCTAGCGGCCTCTAATCACAATTATTTGTTATGTTACACCAACGTTGGAATAATACACAACCTTATTAAACTTAGACCTTAACAACCACTAGGGTTAAAATTTTGTTTTTTAATTACGTTTATTCTCTTGTCTTGGAACAAAAAAGAAAGGTTGTAAGCATCCACCCTAATAGTCACTAATCTATGAATATAGTCTTGTTAAATTAAAATAAAACAATGGAGCATACTTAGTTTTTCGGTGGAGTTGTTATAATGTAGCCAAATTATGAACAAACTTGATATACTGCAAATAATGTGAACTCCAAAAGAAAATAGATCTCATTCTTTGTTATTGAATAATGAATTAAAATTTTTCCTAAATATGAAAACAACTCCAAACTCGAGTTTCCAAGAAAACTCTAACTAACTTGACTAAATCTACTTGTAGGCGTAAATTACTATTTTTAGCAATTTACTAGATACTTCTATTCTTAGTATGTTCACATACTTATTTTTATAGGAACATAAATTTACATGCATCTTCTACATTCCTAAATTAGAGGAATTTCCAAATTTCTAACTCATAATGCAACTAATAGACTAAAATTAACTAATGCCAAAAATAGGGAAAACCGAACTACAACTTAAATCCTAATTTTAAGCCTCAAGATGGCAGATTTTGGGCTCGCAAATGTGTTAAAACTTTCCTAACTAGTAGGGATGATTTCCAATGTGTTCATCTCATCAAAATAGGTGGTTTCAAAACTAAACGGACCCAAACGGACACCCGGAGCTCAAGTTATGACCTTATCAAGTTCTTGCTAATTTTGGAGCTTCATTCTCCCCTGATTGAAAAAAACACATCTCCTGCAAGTTGTCTTCTTTAAAATACTTCCATTTATCTACATCGAACTTCTTAATCTCCCACTCTATGACCCAAGTATTGTTTTCTTGGTCTGTCCTTTCCGATGTACCAAATATTTGTTGTATTTCCCATGTCGCGTGTCCATTATTTTCTTATCTAGAATCTAATCCACTTCTACTTTATTCTTCATCGAGAACATGCTGCCTCTAATCTACTAATTCATCAATAACATCCCCTTTCGCACCATCCCCATGAAAATAATAAAAATCTGAAACATTAAACACTTAGGAAATATACAAATTCCCGGCAATTCTACCTCATAAGCATTATCATTTATTTTTTCATGATTTTATAGGGACCAATCTTCTTGTACTTGAGCTTGTTATAGGTTCCTTTTAGAAACCTTTCCTTCCGTAGATATACCATAGCCAACTCACCAACTGTAAATAACTTTCTCCATCTATGCACATCTGTTATTTCCTTACATTTATCATTACTATTATGCAGCTTCTTCCACACTTCTTCATGCAATTGTTGTAAATGTTTGGTAAATGCTTCGCATCATCACTAACGCTTCCATCGATTGGTAGAAATTGTACCAAATCTAACACACCATTTGGATTACTCCCATACATAATTAAAAATGGAGAGTTTCTTGTGGATCTATTTATGGAACTTTTATATGCAAACTTAGCTTTTGGTAATGCTAAGTCCTATTGTTTTGGCTTCTCCCCAACGATGCACCTTAACAGGTTTCCCAAACTCGATTTACTACCTCTATTTTCCCATCATCCGAGGATGATAGGTATCGCCGAATCAGTAGTTAAGTTCCCAATTTCTTCCATAAATTCTACCAAAAGTGACTTAAGAACCTTGTGTCCATAACTAAAGTAATAGTTTTGGAACACCGTGCAAATGAACAACTTATCGAAAAATAAATTTGCTACACTGCCGCATCATTTTTTTCTTGTAGGAAATAAAATGAACCATCTTATAAAACCTATCAACAACCACAAAAATTGAGTCATTGCCTCATTCTATTTTTGGTAATCCCAAAACAAAATCCATACTCGGATCTATCCATGACCCTTTAGGAACAGTAACGACATATGCAACCCCGTATTCTATGCACAACCTTTCGAGACTTGTCAAATTCGACACCTCTCCACATATCTTACAACATCTCTTTTCATCTTTAGCCAATAGTATCTCTCTACCACTAAGGCTATCTTCTTATCTTTACCAAAATGCCTAGCCAATCCTCCGATATGTAACTCTTTCACTATATTCTCTCTCATAGACCCAAATGGAATACATATTTGAATTCCATTAAATAGGTAGTCATCCCAGTAAAATGTAGTCATCATGGACATCTCCTATATTTTCTAACAATGGACAAATTAACATTTCAACAATATCCTTGAAATCAGAATCAAAAGAATACAAACCCTTTATTGCTTCAAAACCCACCACCTCATTTTCCATAGTGGTAAACAAAGTGGCATGCCTACTCAATGCATTTGCAACTTGATTATGTTTTATGGATTTATGTTTTAGAGATAAAGTATAACCCTGCAACAACAAGGATACCCAATTTGCATGCCTACTATTCAACTTCTTTTGGGTATTCACATACTTCAGGATATGTGGTCCGTAAATAACACAAACTCCTTAGGCACTAAGTAATGCCTCCAATGTCTTAATGCTTGTATAGTTGCATAAAATTCCACATCATAAGTAGAGTAGTTCTTTCTTACCTCATTCAATTTCTCACTAAAGAAATCTACTAGCTTTCCACCTTGACTTAGAACATCACCAATACTCACATGTGAGGCATCACAATCAACCTCAAACACTTTATCAAAATCTAGTAGTGCCAAAATGGGTGCCTCTGTCACCTTCTTCTTCAAGAACTGAAAACTATCCTCAACTACCTTTTTCCACAAAAACTCCCTTCCTTTTGTGCAATCTATTATAGGTTCTACAATCCTGCTGAAATTTTAAATAAATTTTTGTAAAATGTTTCTAGACCATGAAAGCTTCTTACCTTTGTTATACTCCGTGAAGTAGGCCATTCAATAACCTGTCTTTATCTTTTACAAGTCCATTTGTACCCCATCTCGCTGAAATAATAAATCCCAAGAATATCAAACTCTCTTGCATAAATGTGTAGTTCTTCATATTTGCATAGAGTTTATCTTTCCTTAACACTTCAAATACCATCCTTAGATGCCTCAAATTTTCTTATTTAGTTTTACTAAATATCAAGATATCATCAAAATAAACCACAACAAACTTACCATTATACTCTGGAGCATGGTGTTTCATCGGTCTCATAAAAGTGCTAGTTGCATTGGATAACCCGGATGGCATCACCTACCACTCATATAATCCATTTCTTATCTTGAATGTTGTTTTCTACTCATCTCCTTCTCTCGATCCGAATGTGATGATAACCACTTAAAAGATCAATCTTGGTGAAATACCTAGATCCGGAAAGCACATCCATCATATCATCAAGGCGAAGTATTGGGAACCTATAATTATTGTAATTTTATCGATTTCTCTTCTATCCGTACACATTCTCCATGTTCCATCCTTCTTTGGTTTTAATAAAGTGGGGTTGCACATGGACTAATGCTCTCCCTTACGACCCCCTTTTGTATGAGCTCTGCCACTTGCCTATTCAACTCTATATGCAATGTCAGGATCATCCTATAAGTCACTTGATTTTGGAGTGAAGACCTTGGGATCAAATCAATATGGTGTTGAATATCTCTTTTGGGTGGTAATCCATCTAATAGCTCATCAGGAATAACATCCGAAACTTCTTCTATTAATTTCGTTGTTCTACTAGTATTTGTCCACTTACAGGTTCATCCTTATTTGCGAATAGTGCATAACATAACCCGGTTGCCTTTGCCTCCTTCATAAATTCCTTTGTAGAAAGCATATTTTCAACCTTACCCTCTTCCTTAAGAGGTAGAAAAACTATTTTTGTGGCATCCTTCCAAAAATTATAAGTATTCTTTCCCCCATCATGAATAACTTTTCTATCAAATTTCCATGGTCTTCCTAGTAGCATATGACATGCATCCATCGGAATAACATCACACCAAATCTCATCCTTATAATTGTTCCCAATAGAAAAGCTTATTAAACATGTCTTATCAACAAGAACTTCATTACCCTTCTTAAACCATGAAATATGGAAATGGTTAGTATTCTTCTCTCACAATGCACTCCAATTTATCAACCATCTCTTTTAAAACCATGTTTTCACAACTACCACCATCAATAATAACATTACATACCTTTCCTCCCGAAGTGCGTCTTTTTCTAAAAATATTTGTACATGCCATGCATCTTCCTTGATCTCCTTTCTTGGAGCAATGATCATCCTCTTGATCATTAGATTTTCTCCAAAATCGGTGAAATTTCCAGTCCTGTTCATTTTCTACTTGTTCGATTCAACAAGATTTACTCTTGGAGAATCTCCTTGCCTCTTATCATGTGTATAAGTATGCAGCATTCAAAATCCCGATACCCTTCTTCACCACATCTATAACAAACAAATGGTATTCTTGGATCCTCCCGTCCTCTATCGCCAACATATCCTTTACCCCTAGAAAATCCTTTACCTCTTTGTTGACTCTAGAAATCTTGTCTCGTATCCTCTTTCTTTTCTAATCCATGAGATGATTCTCCCCTACCTTTGCTGAAACCATCTCATCCCCGAAAGGAAGATGAGGCCCCCTATTCATTTGAGATGATCTCCTAAAATTTTGATGATATTTTTCCTCATCCTTTAAGGCTAATTGATAGGCATTCTCCATGCTCTTAATCCTATGCATACTTATCTCATCTTGAATAGAAATTTTAATCCGTTTACATACCTTGCAGCCATTTGTTCCTCAATTTCTTCATGCTCTACATGAATGGATAACTTGTAGAAATCATCTGTGTATTCTTGCACTGTTTATAAGTTCTAAATCGAGATTTTGAAACCTCCTGTAAAGGGTTTGTGCATAATCCACAGGGATAAATTTATCTTTTAGCTTCTTCTCCATCTTACTCCATGTCCTAATTCTTTCTTTCCCCTTTCTGGACCACTCTTTCTACAGGTGATCCCACCATAACATAGCGTGACCTTTCAATTTCATGCATGAAAATTTTACTTTATTTTCTTCGGACATAGCCTTCCACTAAAAAAATTTCCCCATGCTAGTCAACTAGTCTATCAACTCCTCGGGTTTTAGACTACCATCATACTCAAACATCAACTCTTATCTCATCATTCTTTCCTTCTAATTCTCGAAGCATCCTTTCTTCAAAACTAATGGTGGTGCTTACGTTTCCTTCTCTTCATAAACTTCTTCTTCATCTCGTGTCATCTCCACCTTGATTTCCTCTCTAGGTTATCATTGGAGAAAGCACAATAACTTGCCTCTACAAATCTTGCATATTTCTATTCATCTAGGCAATACCACCTCCTCTTCCTCTTCCTCTTCCTACCATTTTTTTTAAAGAATTCAAACCAGCTCTCATACCAGATAATGTAGCCAAATTATGAACAAAATTGATATACTACAACTAATGTGAACTCCAAAAGAAAATAGATCTCCTTCTTTAATATTGAATAATGAATTACAAGTGTTTCCTAAATAGTAAAACAACTCCAAAATTGAGTTTCCAAGAAAAATCTAACTTGACTAAATCTACTCTAGGTGGCGGAAATTACTATTTTTAGTAGTTTACTAGAACCTACTATTCTTAGTAAGTTCACATGCTTATTCATACGGGAAAAAAATTGCCATGCATCTTCTACATTCCTAAATTTTTGGCCTCAAGATGGCGGATTTAGGGCCCGAAAATGTGCCGAAACTTGCCCCAAATAGTAGGGTTGGTTTCTTTTGTGTTTTTCTCATCGAAACATGTGGTTTCAAAAAACAAACAGATCCAAATGGACACCCGGAGCTCAAGTTATGACCTTTTCAAGTTCCTGCTAATTTTGGCACATTACGTTACCACTTGTCATGTAAGAAAGGAAACAAATATCCTATTGGCCGCTAACCTCAAGTATTTTTTATTTCCCACCTACACTATACAATTATCTTCACTTTAGCATCCACTAGGCTTCATATATCATTTAAGGCTATAAATATCATGTAATAGATTTTAAATAGCATGTTCAACTTAGTGGTCGCTACGCTTCAAAGTTTATTTTTAATTATGTGTCTTATCATGTCTTCGAACATTAAAGAAAGGTATTACTATCATGTTAGGCTAGGGATATATTATAATAGATTTCAAATAGCATGTTTCCATTCATGAGGTATGAATATTGTGTTAGGCTAGGAATATCATGTAATAGATTCTAAATAGCATGTTAAACTCAGTGGGTGCTAGGCTTAAAATTTTGTTTCTACATCCGTCCCGTATGCAAGAAAACAATATCCTACCGAGCTTGCTAACCTCAATTCTTTGTGATTTTCAACTGCGTTATGCAATTATATTCTACCTTAGCGGAAGCTAGGCTTTGAATACCGTATAAGGATATAAATATCATGTAATATATTTCAAATAACATGTTGAACTCAGCGGCCGTTAGGCTTGAAATTTCATTTTTAATTACGTGTCTTCTCTTGTCTTCAAACATTAAAGAAAGGTATTAAGCATCTACCCTAATTTTCGCTAGTGTTTGAAGATAGTCTTGTAAAATTTAAATAAAATAATTGAGCATAGCTATTTTTTAGTTGAGTTATAACTACTTTTCTTGTATTTAAGACATCAAATATCCTATCAGCCGCTAACCTCAAGTATTTATGATTTTCCACCTATGGTATGTAATTATCTTTGACCTTAGTGGAATATTGAGTTAGGCTAGGATTATCATTTAATATATTTTGAATAGCATGTTGAAATCATAGGTCTATAGGTTAAAATTTGGTTAGCTACTTGTCATGTTTGCAGTAAGACGAAAAATATCCTACATACCGCTAACCTCTAGTATTTGTGATTTTGCACCCATGCTATGTAATTATATTCAACCTTAGCAGCCACTAGGATTCGAATATCGTGTAAGGATAGAAATATCATGTAATAGATTTCAAATAACATGTTGAACTCAGCGGTTGCTAGGCTTGAAATTTCATTTTAATTATGTGTCTTCTCTTGTCTTTGAACATTAAAGAAAGGTAGTAATCATCCACCCTAATGGTCACTAGTGTTTGAAGATAGTATTATAAAATTTAAATAAAATAATGGAGCATAGTTAGTTTTTCATTTGATTCATTACTACTTGTCTTGTATGTAAGACAACAAATATCCTACCGGCCGCTAACCTCAATTCTTTGTGATTTTCCACCCATGGTATGTAATTATCTTCAACCTTAACATCCAACTAGCCTTCAAATATCATGTTAGGCTAGGAATATCATGTAATAGATTTTGAATAGTATGTTGAACTCAGTAATGGCTGCTAGGCTTAAAATTTTGTTTGCTACTTGTCTTTTTACAAGACAACGAATATTCTAGTGGTTGTTAACCTCAAGTCTTTTTGATTTTCAACCAGTGTTATGTAATTATCTTTGACCATAGTGGCCATTAGGATTTGAATATCATGTTAGGCTAGGAATAACATGTAATATAATTAAAGTATCATAGTGAACAAAGCGGTCTCTAGGCTTAAAATTTCATTTTTAATTATGTGTCTTCTCTTGTCTTGGAACATTAAAGAAAGGTAGTAAGAATCCACCCTAATGGTTACTAGTGTTTGAAGATAGTCTTATAAAATTTAAATAAAATAATGGAGCATAATTAGTTTTTCGATCAAGTCATTACTATTTTTCCTATATGTAAGACAAAAATATCCTACCGACTACTAACCTCAAGTCTTTGTGATTTTCCACCCACGATATGCAATTATCTTGAACATTTTTTCCAATAACCTTCAAATATTATGTTAGGATAGTAATATCATGTAATATATTTAGAATAGCATGTTGAAATCAGCGGCACTAGGCTTAATTTTTGTTTTCTAATTGTCCTATTTGTAAGACATACATATTCTACTTGGGCCGCTAACCTCAAGTATTTGTGATTATCCACATGCATTATGCATTTATCTTCAACCTTAGCAGCCGTTAGGATTCGAATATTGTGTAAGGATAGAAATATCATGTAATAGATTTTGAATATCATGTTGACTTCAGCTACCACTAGGCTTAAAATTTCATTTTTAATTACATGTCTTCTCTTGTCTTCGAACATTAAAGAAAGGTAGTAAGCATCCACCCTAACGGTCACTAGTATTTGAAGATAGTATTGTAAAATTTAAATAAAATTATGGAGTATAGTTATTTTTACGGTGAGTCATTACTACGTGTTTTTTATGCAAGACAACAAATAATCTACCTATCACTAACCTGAAGTTTTTATGATTTTCCACCTATGGTATGTAAGTATCTTTGACCTTAGCAGCATGCTAGCCTTCGAATATCATGTTAGGATAGGAATATAATGTAATATATTTCAAATAGCATGTTAAACTCAGTAGGCCGCTAGGCTTAAAATTTTATTTTCTACTTGTCCCATTTGTAAGACATAAAATATGCTAGTTGTTGATAACCTCAAGTCTTTGTGAATTTCCACCAACACTATGTAGTTGTCTTCAACCTTAGTGGCCGCTAGGCTTCAAATATCATGTTAGGATAGTAATAACATGTAATAGACTCGAATATCATATTCAACTAAGTGTCTGCTAGGATTAAAATTTTGGTTTTAATTACGTGTTTTCTCTTGTCTTGGAACATTAAAGAAATGTAGTAAGAATCCACCCTAACAATAGATAGTGTTTAAGGATACTCTTGTAAAATTTATATAAAATAATGGAGCATAGTTAGTTTTTCAGTCAAGTTTCTACTACTTGGCCTTTTATGGAAGACAATAAATATCCTACCAGCCACTAATCTCAAGTATTTTTTATTTTCCACCTGCGGTTTTAAATTAGCGTCCGCTAGGCTTAAAATTTCATTTTCTACTTATCTTGTTTGCAAGACAACAAATATCCTAGCGGCCGCTAACCTCAAGTCTTTGTGATTTTCCACCCGCGCTATGCAATTATCTTCGACCTTAGCAACTGCTAGGCTTCGAATATCATGTAATGATAAAACTATCATGTAATATATTCTCGAATAACATGTTAAAATCAGCTTCCGCTAGGATTGAAATTTTTCTTTTAATTACGTGTCTTCTCTTGTATTCAAACAAAAAATAGTGTAGTAAGCATCCACCCTAATGGTCGCTAGTCTTTGAATATAGTCTTGTAAAATTTAAATAAAATAATGGAGCATAGTTATTTTTTAGTCGATTCATTACTACTTGTCCTATATACAAGACAACAAATATCATATTGGCCACTAACCTAAAGTCTTTTTTATTTTCCACCCATGGTATGTAATTATCTTCAACCTTAGCAACCGCTAGCCTTCAAATATCATGTTAGGCTAGGAATGTTATTATGTAATAGACTTCGTATAGCATGTTGAACTCAATGGCCTCTAGGCTTAAAATTTTGTTTGTTACTTTTCTTTTTGCAAGATAGCAAATATCCTAGTGGGTCGCTAAACTCAAGTCTTTGTGATTTTCCACCAGTATTTGTGTAATTATCTTTGATCGTAGTGGCTACTCGATTCAAATATCATGTTACGGTATGAATAACATGTAATAGATTTCAAATATCATATTGAACTCACGGTCAGTCGCCAAGCTTAAAATTTCATTTTTAATTATGCGGCTTCTCTTGTCTTGGAATATTAAAGAAAGCTAGTAAGCATCCACCCTAATGATCACTAGTATTTTAAAATTTAAATAAAATATTGGAGCATAGTTAGTTTTTTGGTTGATTCGTTACTACTTTTCCTGTATGCAAGACAAAAAATATCCTACGGGTCGCTAACCTCAAGTCTTTATAATTTTCCACATGCAAGATGTAATAATCTTCACCTTTCAGAGCTGTTAGCCTTTGAATATCGTGTTCGATAGGAATATCATGTAATAGATTTTGAATAACATGTTGAAATCAACAACTACTAGGCTTAAAATTTCATTTTCTACTTGTCTTGTTTGCAAAAAAACAAATATTCTAGTGGTCGCTAACCTCAAGTATTTATGATTTTCCACCAGAGCTATGCAATTATTTTTGATATTAGTGGTCGTTAGGAATATCATGTAATAAACTTTGAATAACATGTTTTACTGAACGGACGCTAGGCTTAAAATTACGCTTTTAATTACATTTCTTATTTTATCTTAGAACATTATAGAAATTTTATAAGAATCCAACCTAGCTTTCTCTAGTCTTTAAATATAGTTGTGTTAAATTTAAATAAAACAATGAAGCATAGTTATTTTTCCGTCGATTTGTTACTACTTTTCCTTTAAAAAGACAATAAATATCCTACCGCCACTAAACTTAATTCTTTGTGATTTTCCACCCACGCTATGAAATTATATTCAACCTTAGTGGTCATTAGGCTAGGAATATCATGTAATACATTTCAAATAGCATGTTGAACTCAGTGGCTACTAGGCTTAAAATTTGGTGTTGGAGCTTAGTTTAGATTTCATTTTTCATTTTTCAGTTAGAGTCATTACACATTACCTTGAATGCAAGACAACAATTATCCTAGTGGACAATAATCTCAAGTATTTTTTATGGTACATCGAAGCATTGGAATAATATAAAACCTTAACGGCCTCTAGGATTCAAATATCATGTGATAGACTTGAGTAACTTATTGAGCTCAACATCAGCTAGGTGAAACAACATGTTTCCTTATTGACTTTGCAAAAATGTAAATAAATATATTACTATATTTCAAAAAATTCTAAACTCAACCAATGATATGTAGCATAATAAAAAATATATGGCATAGCATAAGATCCGTAAAATGAAATATATGTTTATAAATAGAATGATTAAAATTTATATTTAACAATATTTACAAGTACATATAATGTTCTTACCTTTTATTAAACATAAAAAAACTTGCTAAAGACATTACATTTAACTATTTCTACGTGGGAAAATGAATATAATTAACTACATATATCTATGTGGTAATAATGTAAGCATTGAACATTGAAATAATTAGTCACGAATATTTATTTCATATTAAAATAAAATTAAAGGAGGTCAAAATGATTACTTGAACTATACAAAATCAACCCATTACAATTTTTAAAAAATGAATATGCGACTCATATTTTGCAGAATGTGGATAAATGCCACCACTTACCGAAAAGAATAAACATAGGAAGGAGAATGAAAAATCAACAAAACATTAACCAGAGAGACACATATAAGGGCTAAAAAGGGAACCCATTTAACATACATAAATATGTGTGCTACGGATGAACATAAAAATGGGTTTTCTAAAAGAAAAAATATTGTAAAAGGGATTAAAATTTATTTTGTCAAGGAAGGGGAAAAATGTGGTTTTAGATAGAGAAATTCATTTTGAAAAGGAGATGAAACATAACTACAAAGGCGGTGGAGGGAAAGGAAGAGATTGATTGTAGTGAAAACACAAGAACTAGGTGAATACAGACCCACTAAAAGAGCCCGTTGTCAACTACGATATACATATAATAACATAGATTATTTTGATAAATACCTGTTTTAGTAGTATCTGAAATTTTTACGTGCTTGATAATGATTATTAAAGCTCCATATTCTCTCTTAAACAAACTATCTATGAGATTCTATCCACAACTTGTTTTTCTTTTCTCTTTTGATTCCGTCCTCTATGGGCCTCCTAATCTACACTCTGTACCCGTGATCTATCCACAATCATTAATTTTTCTCATTTTTGTGCCCCGAATAATATTAAAATCACTCCATCAACTTTAAATTCAAAAAAATGGTCACGAATCAAGCACTTAGACCAGTAATTTAGTGCATGCACATGTTGTATTATGATTTCAAGAGCTTCTTTTCGTGATTTCAAAATAAAAAAGAAACCCTAATATATATTTCTTTGGTGTATTTAATTTTTCCCAATACATTCAACGAAAGAAATTCGAAAACTAAAAAGGGGATTAGGAAATTTTTAAAATTTAAATTTCCCCTTCAGAAATGAAAGTGTGGGATTTTGAAATTTCAAATATTTGCATTTAATGTGGGGGATTTCACATATCAAACTTTGAATGTACCCCTCATTAATATTTGCATTTAATTCGGGGGATAGCATGGGATACAGGGAAATCAAATTTATTAATTTTACTTTAGAAACAAGTGGGACAACAACAATTGTTTCTTTGTGAACTCATGAGAAAATGAAAAATATTAATTTAAGCATAATAAAAAAATTTACAAAATAGAAGTTGTCAGAGCCACGTAATTATTATAATTTAATTAAAAACAACTTTGATAGATTATGATTTTTTCATTATACAGATTTTATTTTGAGCATTATAATTGTGATGAAATCATATTTTTATGGCATTTAAATTAAGTATTTTTGAATACAAAGAAATTTAAGGTGACCTATTACTTGGGAATAAAGTCACCATTTACGAAATGCCTATGTGTCACCATTTCATTGGTTACCTTTTTGATGTAACTTGATGTGACTTGCTTTATTGGCTGGTTTATATTTAATTTATAATTTTGAAAATGACATGTGGTCACTTTAAGTGAAACAACTAATGGTACTTTCCCATTCACGGTCATTGGCTCATACATGGTCATTGGCACATTTATTATTAATTTTTATCAAATGCAAATTTGATATTTTTAAAATATCGTTTGCGTTAATTTTTTTAAAACCAATAAAATGTGACATCTTGCAAGTTTGAATCAATTAATTACACAACTATATAATTGACACATTTATTAAGAAATTTTTAATTAGCGATAGAATTAACAAATAGTTTTTACCTATAAAAAACTACCATATTAAGTTGTAACTATAATCCATTAAAATGTTGGCACGTGGCATGAAATTTATAATATCTCTTGTGATCGTCAATATTAGAATTTGAATTTCTAATTTCTAATATTTATTATTAATTTTTATTGAATTCGAATTCAAAATTTTTAAATATAGTGCGTGTCAATCTAAAAAAAATATTGTGATAAAATGTGACATGTAGTAAGTATGAACCAGATTAGCTATGAAACAATATAATTAACACATTTTTTAAGAAATGTTTAATTAGCCCTAGAATTAACAAATACTTCTAGCCTATAAATGCCTACCATATTAATTTTTGAATTTCATCCACTAAAATGTTTACATGTGGCATGAAATGCAGGAATTATCTTCTCTCCTTCAAAAACAAAATTCATGGATCAAGTTAGCTTTGTTACAGATTATGAGGAGGATATTGAGGAGTATAATTAGAGATAGAATATCTCTTGCTCATCTTACTAAATCAGAAGCATGTACAATATTTATAGGTATGTGAATAAACTATACTCCCGGAATGGATGGAGTAGATACAAATAATATGAGATAATAATGGAATAAATAATAACTACTATTCAAATAATAAAAACATGTGTAGACTATGCTAACAAGTAGATACTACACATCATGTGTTACACATCATCATGCATCTTACATATTATGTATATCACATGTCATTTGCACTTTTGTTTCATACGTCATACACATTTTACACCTATATCATCTACAATTCTTGCATTACATCCTATACACCACACATTACAATACTTCTACTACACATCTTTCATATCTTACACACTTACTCATGCGTGATGGACTCACTACCCGATGACACACTCTAGTCTCACGGTCCATACTGAACTATTGAGGGTATACATCACAAATGGACCACATCACATTCACACATTCATCAGTTATCCTTTCCATCTTGTGAAATTTCTAGAATAGTGATATACATCATAGGCTACATTGTCACTTCCGATTGCATCACTTACTAGTATACACTTTAGGGTACATCACCATTCTTGCTACTCATCTTGTAGTGATAAACATCGTAGGATACGTCATCACCTACTCTAGCATCATCACTACCTATTTTGATCATCATTTAGTGATATACACTTTAGACTAAATCATCACTCTTTAAATCATATTGTCATGATATAACATTAGGCTACATCGTCACACACACTTCATCTCATTTATGTTGCATATCAACACTACACATTCACCATAGTGCGCTTGACACAACACATAGTTTGACCATTTCCTGATGAAGCACTCTCATTTACAGTTCATTATTGATCACGAGGGGCGATAAAAATTAACCTCACTACATACAATTCCATTCACTCATGGGGAAGAAAACTCCTATTATTCACAATGCATTCTATTCCATCAATCCACAACATTTTCATATCCTTTTTGTTTTTACTCTTTCTCTTTCTTTCATTTATTTGTACATGTTCACTTTAGTACAAATGATAGATATATTTTGTGTATGTCATTATCTTTACCATATACACATTCATTTTCACTTTCTTTTCTAGTTTTGATCATAGATATAAAGCTTCTACACACAACATGGATGCTTGGCACACTACCAATCCTATAATGGTTATTGGGGACATCCTCTTTTCTACACTACAAGTGTTATTGTTTCATTTTGTACCTAGCACTTTACATTATCAATTATACATGATTTTGACATACATTTTATCTTTCTAACATGCTAATAGGTTTTTGATGTGTAACATTTGTTTTGCTAGATTACTTGCTACCATGGTTAAATTTTTATTTGTACTTGCATGTCTTAGTTTTTCATTTTATGCAAGCCTTGCCATTTGTTTATTATACATACTCGCTTGGTTGTATGTGGCCACTATGGCCTTGAGTGTCTTGCAACATTGTGAGTGATGTATCATGTTTGCAACCCATGTTTTGTGGCCTACTTTGTCTTCTTGGGTGTGTTAGCTTACACAAATTGTTGCTTATCTTACACTTGGTTTTACACATGCATGTATATATATTCTTGTATTAAAACTTATCTCCTAGCGATTGCTTGTTTGCATGTGCCTTAGTTTTTACCAAGCACATCCCCTCCCCCTTCAGGTCACAATTTTAACAGCTTTTACTCTGTGGGGCCACATCTTCCGCATCGATGTCGCATGTGTCCTCAAAGTGGGAAATCATCATTTGGGAGAATGAGTCACCCCATATAGGTATACATAGCAGAGTACTAGTACGGTTCAATTTTCATTTTCTATCCATGACATTATAGGTTTTATAGCAAGTGGATTCAAGATCTATAGAACTCCATACACAATGGCTTTTATAGGGTGGATTATCTTTAGCATTCTCAAGAGTTGCTACGGGTTAGAGGATAAACCATAGCTTAATATCTACACTACTTTGGCCAAAGTGGCATCAGTCACCCCAAAAATAGATAGTATAGATATCTCTTTAGTTTTAGGAAGCACTTACAGCTTTGAGGATAAATAAAACTTTCCTCCCCGCACTTCTTCGGCCAATAGCTTGAGATCACACAAAAACATCACAGACATTAGCATGATCCTTCCTACATGATTTTTCTCATCACAGCAATTAGGTGCAAATTTTCCTCTTTAATTTTCATACTTTCATTACATGTTTTTTCATATATAATTGTGTTTTTATACATGTTTTTACACATATACATGTGTATTTTACTACTTGATCCTCTTCTCTTTACAAGTCCATCCGTATGGGAAGCAAGTAGTCAACATTCAAAAACAACATCACGTACATCGTACTAACATACAAGTACATCACACACATTGGCATATACATGTGCACTTATTCCCTAGGTTCTCATCACTTTTTACACTTTTGCATCTTTAGTCTCCATGTTTCACCTTTTTTCACTCCACGCTTTTTCTAGTCCCTTAGAACATTTTCTACATCACTCTAAATGGATGTCGTGCACGTATCTCTATTTACTTTATGTTACCAAGCATTCTGTTCATTAACATAAAGTGAGGGAAAATGTAGACACAAAATGACACACTTTGGGTAATTATTTAGTCCTAGTTTCATACTACTATTCATATGGTTCTTAAGTGAAAAAAGAGTATTAATTAACCCATTTATTTTTTCATATTGTATTGTTTTCTATTACTACTATTGATCTTGCACCCTGTTGGGTTTTAAAATGATACTTTAACAAAATCACAATCAAGGGATGCAAGTCCCTCCTCTTATGTTGGGTTTTAAAATATTACTTTAACAAAACCACAGTCAAGGAATAGCAAGTACCTCCTCTTTATGGGAGAGGTTCCCTTATTGAAAGCAAGCATCAAATCTTATATACAAATGTACAACTTTCATCTTAAGGCTGGACCTATGACATCTTGAAATGATTTTATACCAAAATAAATTATCAATACAAAAAAATGGAAGAAATGAAGAAAGGAAAGAGTAGAATATAACAATACTTTTCAGAAATATAGATAGCATAGTACAACCATATACGTACTGAGCAAGAGTGATACAGAAAAAAATAATTCACATTCATAGCATAAGATATCATTTCATAGACACAAAATTTTAGAAATCATATCAATAAGAACACAAAGTTTCTTATCATAGAAGATAAATGATCCATAAATTTCAGGTAAGCAAGAAGGGACAATGATGGAAGATAGAGAAAAGGGGAAAATCCTTCTATATTAATTTACTTTCGATTATAATTACACTTCAAAAGTATTAGATTCCAATAGTTTGTAATGAGCCAACCTCATACATTTATAGATGAAGTGAAGAGAGGAGAAGAAGAGAAGGAAATAAAGATGATTTGGAAGCTCAACCACCAACCATCAATGTCCCTGCAAATCCACTTACAATATGTCAAGTTTGGTTCTGCAAGTCTATGGCATTTGAAGAAGGATGGAAGATCAGATCAAATCTGATCTAGTTGAAGTAGTTGAATCACATATTAATGGTGTGAAATATGTTTTCTAGATTTTCACCCAAATCAAGACATCTAGTTGGTTCTCCATGTCATTTGGCGTGTAGCAGATGTCGATAGTTTTCCAAAAATTCCTCTCTTTCCCAAATTCAAGCTTCCAGTTGAAAGATATGACCATTTGAAATTCTGCATCAAATCCATACAAAAATGGTGAAAATGCAGTCTTTTGCAAAATGGATCCGGGCCCAAAATTCACTTTTGCACCTTTTGCAAAAGATGAAAAATTATTAAAACCTCCTGTAGCCCCGCAAGCCCATAACTTCACTTTGAATATAGATCCGACACGTGGCTTTACCTCGAGTGGAAACAAAGTCACGGCTCACTTTATAATTTTCCTTCTTTTGGAAACAAAGCTAAATTTCCAAAATTGCTCCGATGATCCACCTTCCCACTTTGACTTTCAACGCAGGCTTAACATTTGAATTTTTCCCTTTTGGAAACAAAACCAAAAATTTCCAAAGTACCCCGATGACCCATCTTCCCACTTTTGAATTTTCAACATGGGCATCAACACATGGATTTACCTAGGTAATGAGTGGGGCCGTGGCTTACTTTATAACTTTATGCCTTTTATGGAAACAAAGCCAAAATTCCTAAAGTGCCTCGATGACCCATCTTCCCACTTTTGACTTTTCAATGTGGGAATCAACTTGTGGTTTCACCTGGGAGTCGACGGGGTTGTGCTTCACTTTTATAATTTTACCCCTTTTTTCCATAGTGTCTCAAAACACAAAAAGGACCCGCCTTTCTACCACCACTTGATTTAGCCAATCAGGATCCTTCGGGCCACAGGCCAATTTGACACTTTTTTCCAAAGTAACAAAGTGACAAGTTCACAAGATAAAACCCACCACACCACATCCAATCAGAGATGCCCATGTATCCATTGACATCGGGACAAAAATTAACAGGGAAGATACACCCGTCATTCACGACTGTAAAAATAAAAGAGGGGAAACTCCACCATTTACACCCGAATAAAAAATTTCTCCTCATGGAAAGAAGAACTGTAAACAATACTAGGCTTGATGTGATCCACGGCCATAGAAAAAGTATTTGACAATTTCATTCGAATGAAGGAAAAAAATTCAAGCATCTAGTCGGGAAGACAGAAATTTTATCAAACCATGTGGACTGCAAGATTTTAAATTAATAGGGCAAGATTGCAAATGAGCACGAAATTCTTCAAAGCATTATTATTTTTCTATCTCTCTAGACTTCTCACTCGATCAAACATCTCTCAAAGGCACAAACTCAAAATTTGAAAAAATAGACTTGAAAAAATGAGGGGGATTTTGAGGGTGACAATAACTTGCTCTCTTCCGGGGATGACTTGGCTTGGACATAGGAACAAGGAAAGATCAAGAAAATAGAAAAACTCTCGAGAAAGTAAATAGTGCCTTATTCATTGGGTAATGGATTCAAAGGCAAAGTAATCCAGAAGATAACACACACGGAAGGGAAACAAACCAAAAAGGAAAATTAAAACACCGCACATAGTTTATACAAAAGGACTGCCTAATCACCTAGGATTTGAACAGCTTCAAATATTGCCCACTATAAGGAAGTGGGAAAGAAGATCCATCCATATAATCCAAGTGGAAATAATTTTCTCTAGCAAAATGTCTTATTTTTAAAGGTCCAAGCCAAAGAGAATCAAACTTACCATGGCTTCCTCAAGGTTCATACCTTTTGTCTCATAGCAGAACAACATCTCCAACTTAAAAATATTTGGGTCTAGCATTCTTATCAAACAAATATTTCACCTTCAGTTGATGAGCTGAGATTCTATCAAAAACTTGCAACCTATCTTCATCTAGCTTCTGGAGATACATGATCCTCTTGTCTAAGGAACTGGTGAAACTTGTATCTTCAATAGCCTTCATTAAGTGCAAGGCTAGAAATTCCACTATTACTGGTAGCTGATCTTCAACACCATACACCACCTGGAATGGAGACATCCCAATTTCTCTTTTGGGTGTAATTCTATCTTCCTAGAGAGCATCATAGAGCTTCTTGTGCCAATTCTTTTGAGAGTCATTAACAAGCTTTTGAATGATGGTTACCAAATTCTTATTTTTGATTCTGCTTGTCCATTACCTTGAATGGAAATTCCATAGCCATATTAGAAATCCATCATCTTAGAAGAAGAAAAATTAGAAGTATTATCAGTCACAATCTTGTTTGGTACCCCAAACCTTATCAAGATGTTCTCTTTGATGAAATTACACACCACCTCAGAAGTAGTGCTTTTGACTAGAATATCCTCTACCCACTTTGTGAAGTAATTTGTAGCAATTAGTACATGAGTATGTCCAACACTAGAAGGTGGGTTAAGAGTTCCAATGAAATCCAATCCCCACTATTGAAAAGGCTCATCAATCACTACTGGTTTGAGTGGTAAAGCAACCAACTTAGGTCTCCCAACAAAATTCTGACAGGCTTCACACTTACCTACCCATTTTGATGCATCTCTAAACAATATAGGCCAATAGTACCTTGCATGAAGGATTTTATGGGTAGTGATAGTAGAAGATAAATTCCCTCCACAAGCCTGATCATGAAAAGCTGAAAATAACTTCTTCTATTGCTCTTTTCCACACATTTAAGGAATCTTCCATCAATGCCTCGCTTGAACAAAGAATTTTCCCATAATACATATTGTGCAGACCTTAGCTTAATAGCTCTCTTTTCCTTGGCACTCAAATGGCATGGACACTCTCCATAAGTAAGAAAATGTGCAATATCAGCATACCACTCATCTGTTGAACCGAGGAAGAGAACAACAGAACAACAACTTCTTTTTGGAAAATTCTTCATAAACCCCTTCAACAATAAGCTCACACAATCCTTTACCCCAAACTAGCTTAGTTTTCTTTATATTAAGGTCTTATTCTTAGAATTTTTCTACCCAATTAAATCTCTTAGTTCCAAACTCCTGTTGTGTAAGAATAGAATTGATGGTTGTATCAGGTACAAGCACAACAGAGTGAGAATTAAGAATATAAAAATGAAACTTCTTGACAGCTTTAACCATTAAAAATCATGTTTCTCCATCATAGTATGTTTCAATTCATGAGCTTTCAAAACATAGCTCATGAAGTAAATTGGAAGTTCATGATCCCCGAGAATTTTTTTGAGTTAGCACAACAACCAAGATACTCTCTGTACTATAGAAATAGATAGTAAAATCATTTTTAAAATCAGAGCATGCTAAGATGGGGGTTCTAGCAATGGCTTTCTTGATACCTTCAAATGCTTCTTTACCTTTAGAAGTCCAACCAAATTTTTTCTTTCATTTCATCATGTGAGCAACACTCATAGTCAGTTCTAGAAAATCAGGAATGAATCTCCTTAGGAAGTTTATCTTACCAAAGAAAGAGTAAGCACCATTTTTTCTTGTGGGAAGAGAAATATTCGAGATTGCTTGAACTCTTTTCTCGGATCTATCGAAACCTTAGGATTGTACTGCCTTTTCTTCTTCTTAAAACATTTTATCCTGGTTTCAGAGGGATATAGTGTTGCATCTCCTTTAGTTGAAAAGCCTTAAGAACTTCATATGAATAGGAAAGAACATCAGCATGCTTTTTTAATAGGTTTACTGCTTTCTTTTTCTCTTCTTGATTACAAAATTTTCCAATATTCACCACTATGGGTTCATCATTGCTTCCAATATTGACCTTCTCATACCTAGCAGATTGTCCAATCCCTTGAGAAGCTTCAGATTTTATGAACCTATCATGTTTGTCAAATAGATCTTCTAGACTCACTAGTCCTTTGGGAATCTTGTTACCCTTCAACTTAATACAACCATCTTGATCCATCTCTTCCTTGATATCTTCCTCATTAGAGGGCACATATTCTCTAGGCAGAGTTTCACTTCCTTCAAAATATAACTGATTGAAGTTATCTTTAAGCTCTAAGAAAGAGAGCAAGTGTTGATCATCATTGAAAACCTTCCAGTTGCTTGCATTATCCGACACACTAGGCCTATGAATCATTTCAAAGGTAAATTTCTCTTGAGAGAAATTTAGATGAGGAATCAACAAATATCCCGAGACAACTAGAGAATCAACTCTAGTATTCTTTTCTCTTGGCACAACTTCAATTGAGAAAGCATCAAAGAATTCAATGGAATCCCAAACAAGATTTCTATAATGTTTCAATCTCCTTTTCCTGACTTGGTAAAGATCCCTTACCTATTTCACAATCAAATCTGCATCACCACGAGAAAAAATATTCTTTACTCCTATTTATTTTTCCATGCTCAACCCAAGGATGAGAGCCTCATACTCAGCCGTATTATTTGTATTTTCAAAATGAAGCTTGAAATAAAATGGATGAATCTTCCCTTCTGAAGAGATTAACACCATACCAACTCCAAAACTAGCTGAAGAACATCTTCCATCAAACTCCAAAGTCCAAATGTCATTGGGATCGTGAATCACTCCCTTAGGAAGACTTACCTCATCCTATGACATGATCATAAAGTTATCATGCCATATATCTTCATAGAGTATTTGTGCTTTTGGATCATCAATATTTTGCACCATATACTTAGTTTTCTTTTTCGGTAACAAAATTCTTATTTTCCATTAGCTGAGGATCAAAGCATGTGACCGGTCCATCCAATTTCACCTCTTACCTATTTATAGAAATTCCTACTCAAAGAACATACCATATGACGGAGGAATATCAACAACCAAAATAATGGTTGTAACCCTTTTCTTTGGAAAAGAAGTGAAGGCTACTAGTGCATCTTTAATCCTCCCAACCAAAGCCACTTCTCTACTCTCCATGGAGTACCAGGAACCAAATGTACATGTTAGAGTTAGGCCCAAAGCATGAGCTACTTTTGCAGGCATTACATTTTCTGATGCTCTTGATTCTATAACACAATTACTGAGTTTATGGCTAGCTATGAGGAGAGTCACATATAATGGTTCAATTTTCTCTTTAGGGAAGTGACCTGCAGCCACAAGGTTGGTTGAGGTGAGGAAGAGGTATTGGGAAAAAGACCTCTATGAGTATTGGATGATGCTTTGGATTTGGTATTAATTTTTTTACCATTTTAGTGAAGGCTTTTAGATGGGTTTGGTAAACTCCACCTTTGAAATTTAGATTTTGGTCATTTTGAGGTGATCAATGATATCAAAAGACTCAGAGGTGGATGTGGCATCACTATAAGGAACATGAGGAGCTTTTGATTTATCAAATTTAGGAGTTGATGGAAAAGAAGTTTTGGAAACAAAGGTAGAAGGATGAGGATTAACATTACTAACCTTTTGTGTGGATGCAGTGGGAATAGGAGCTCCTCTTCGTCGCAACCACTGGAATAGTTATAGGAAACTCCTTGGATTTCTTATAGGATGCATCACTTTTTATTTTCTTTTCATTTCCTTCCAAATCATAACAACATATGAATCGCTATTCATCTCTACCACTCTTTCATCATCTTCATCTTCATCATCCATACCTTCGGTGGTAAGGAAATGAACTTGAGATCCACCAAGCTCTTCCAGTTCTTCATCAACCTCTTCTTCTAGTTATTCATATATTTCATTAAACTCCTCATCATCAGGTTCTTGAACTTTGGAAGTTACATTGACTGGAACCTTGATAGGTGGGCCTTCAATAGCCAATTTATTCTGAGAAGGAGGTAACCGGTTCTTAGGCTGAAAATTCCTTCTTAGAATATCTTGATAAGGAGTATGTTGAGACAATTTCTTTTTGATGGAAATGAGATCATTTGCAAACTTCTACACTAATTGATTTGAATTGGCTTTAGGAGAGGAAGAGGAGGATGGTTTAGACCTAGAGGGTTATGTTTTCAATTTACCAGGCATGATTAAATCATCCTCAACACTGATAGCCAAATGATGATCAACATCTAGAGTTGCAAGGTTAGCTCTCCTTAGTGCATAGCTTACTTTAGGTAACTGAGCATTGAGGAAGAAGCATTTTTGGATTTGATCTACAGGATGAGTGTTCTATGGAATTTTATGAATGAGCTTGTTGAAGTTGGCCATGAATTCTCTCATGGGATCATGTGGTTCCTTCTTGATATCAAAAATTTAAGCCAAGAGAGCATGTACATCTTGCGCAGGTTTAAAACATTGCTCAAACTGAGTATTTAAGGTGGTCCAATTAGTAATTGACCCAACATGAAGATGATAGAACCAATCAACAACATTATCCTGCAATGTTTTTATAAAGAACCTGACAAAAATGTCTTCATGCTCAATCCCAAGAATCCCACATGCAATGTTGAAGGCTGCAATGTGTTCATTTGGGTGTACTTTCCCATCACCTTGGAATTTAGGAAAATATTTCCTACTACTCATGGGTAACTCATGCAATTGTTGAGGAAGAGCAAGAGGCCCAATCCATTGTCCCCAAGCTAGAGGTTCTTCCATCGTGGGAAGATTTTCTAAAGGGAACTAAAACACAAGCAAGTATCAGAGAAAGAAGATTTGGACTAAGTTGTTCGGAGGAATGTTATTCTTAGAATTTCTATCTTTAATAGGAGGTGTTCTTGCAGAACGAGTTCCTTTGTTCCTTCTTTCTGGAAGGAGAGAGAAGTTTTGTTGCTCCAGAAGTTGAAAATGAGAATCTTCAACCTGGAGAGCTTTCTTCCCACATGTATATCGTAGAGTCACCGGACTGAAAAATGATCTTAATGTTGTTTAAGAAAGGGATACGTTGAAATGAAATCCCCGAGAGAGTTGCAAAAACTATTGGGTTTTAAAATGATACTTTAAAAAAACCACAGTTAGGGACAACAAGTCCCTCCTCTTAAGTTAGGTTTTAAAACGGTACTTTAACAAAACCAGAGTTAGGGAGAACAAGTCCCTCCTCTTTGTGGGAGAGGTTCATTATTGAAAAAAACAACAAAGATTATATACAAATGTAAAACTTTCATCTTAAGGCTGGACCTCTAACATCTTGAAATGCTTTTATACCAAAATAGATTATCAATACAAATGAATGGAAGAACTGAAGAAAGGAAAGAGAAGAATATAACAGTACTTTCAAGAAATATAGATAACAGAGTATAACCCTATACGTACTAAGCAAGAGTGATACAGAATAGAATCATTCACATTCACAACATAAGATATCATTCCATAGACACAAAGTTCTAGAAATCATATCAATAAGAACACAAAGTTTCTTATCACAGAAGATAAATGATCCATGAATTTCAGGTAAGCAAGAAGGGACAATGGAGGAAGATAGAGAAAAGGGGAAAATCCTTTTGTATTGATTTACTTTCGATTATAATTACACTTCAAAATTATTAGAGTCCAACATTTGCAATGAGCCAAGCTCTTACATTTATAGATGAAGCGAAGAGAGGAGAAGAAGAGAAGGAAAGAAATCTGATTTGGAAGCTCAACCACCAACCATCAATGCCCCTACAAATCTGCTTACAATCTGTCAAGTCTAGTTTTACATGTCTTTGGCATCTTTGAAGAAGGATGGAAGATCAAATCAAATCAGTTCTAGTTGAAGCATTCAAATCACATATTAATGGCATGAAATATGTTTTCCATATTTTCACCCAAATCAAGACATCCAATCGGTTCTCCATGTCATTTGGTGAGTAGGATACGTCAAGAGTTTTTCAAAAATTCATCTCTTGCCCAAATCGAGCTTCCAGTTGAAAGATATGGCCATTTGAAATTCTGCATCGAATCCATACAAAAATGGTGAAAATGCAATCTTTTGCAAAACGGATCCGCGGGCCTGAAATTCACTTTTGTGCCTTTTATGAAAAACACAAAATTATAAAAACCTCTCGTAGCCCCACAATACTACAACTTCACTTTTGATATAGGTCGACACGTGGCTTTACCTAAGTGGCAATGGAGTCATGGCTCACTTTATAATTTTACTTCTTTTAGAATCAAAGCTAACTTTCCAAAAGTGCTTCGATGATCCACCTTCCCGCTTTGAATTTCAACGAGGGCTTAACATTTAACTTTTTCCCTTCTGGAAACAAAACCAAAAATTTCCAAAGTGCGACAAAGACCCATCTTCCCACTTTTAAATTGTCAACATGGGCATCAACACATGGCTTTACTTGGGCAATGAGCCAGGCCACGACTTAATTTATAATTTTATGCCTTTTATGGAAACAAAGCAAAAATTCCTAAAGTTTCCCGATGACTGTCTTCCCACTTTTAGCTTTTCAACATGGGCATCAACATGTGGCTTCACCTTGGCGCCAATGGGTTTACGCTCCACTTTTAAAACTTTACCCCTTTTTACCATAGTGTCTCAAAACACAAAAAGAACCCGCCTTTTCTCCATTGCTTGATTTACCCAATCGAATCCTTCGAGCCATGGGTTAATTCGACACTTTTACCAAAGGAAAAAGTGACAAGTGCACAAGATAAAACCTGTCATGCCACATCCAATCAGAGATGCCCATGTATCGCATTGACGTCGGGAAAAAAATTGACAGGAAGATACACTGTCATTCACGATCGTAAAAAATAAAATTGGGGAAACTCCACCATTAACGTATGAATAATCAATTTCTCCTCATGGAAAGAAGAACTGTAAACAATAATAGGCTCGATGCAATCCACGACCATAGAAAAAGGATTTGACAATTTCATTCGAATGAAGGAAACAATTTTCAAGCATCCAATCGGGAAGACAAAATTTTATGAAACCATGCGGACAACAAGATTTTAAATTAACAGGGAAAGATTTCAAATGAGAACCAACTTCTTCAAAGCATGAATTTTTTTTCTATCTCTCTAAAATTCTCACTCTGCTCAAACATTTCTCAAAGGCACCAACTAAAAGTTGTCAAAAACTTGACTTGAAAAAATGAGGGGGATTTTAAGGGTGACAACACACCTGTACATGCCCAGTATGTAATTTTATACTATATTTTCCCTATTTCGACCGGGCGCCCAACTAGGACTGGAGAATCTCATGTGCCCTAGTCCCCTCCGGGAAACCTCATCCTCTTTGCATTTTCCTCTAACTTTTTGGGCACTTACTAGCCATTTGAGCTTCTTATATTTTTGGTGGTTGGCCTTTTCAGGGTTAATTATGAAATCTAAGCAAGAGAACCATATAAATATAGTTATGAGACCATAATGAGGGACCAAACACTAATCACTACTATCACCACATAAGGTTGCATCCATCAAAGGCTTCTGTTGCTCCATTTTCATCCATCTAGATCCATCACAAGGGACAAAATTTGGTTCATTTGCATCCCACTTCATAGGAGGAGTTTATTATATTCCATACATACACTTACTACAATTGACATCTAGTTATTGCTAGTTATTCAAAAAGTGTGACAAACAAAAGAGATCCTAGGGCACAATTCCACACACACACAAAGAACTACATTAGGTTAGAAATGTAGTGCAGCGCTCAAAGATGATAAGTCCACCATTGTAGTGCCCACTTCCCTTCGACACCTTATGATATTGATTATGATATTGTTCACTATAGTTATGGACATTACTGTAGCTTTTGAGTTGGTATGATGTTAGACATTAGAGAGCATGCAATGAGGTTGATTTTGATTCATACATGATGCATGTGGATTATCGAGACATTTTATATTGATATTGATATGTTGATTGACATGGTTATATCTATATATGTGTTTTGGACATTTGTTATTTCCTCATATTGAGTAGAACCAGATAATTAAACTAATTTTTTGATCCTATGGTTATTGATGGAATTGTAAATGATATTGTTACTTGCTTGATGATTTTTTGATTTATATATAGATTTCTTTAGAGTTATATTTTATATTTATTTTGGATGATTTCATGCGGACACAAGGCCAAAGGAGGTATTTGTGTTTTGCAGTAAACATGTCACAACAAACATCGGGGATTGGAGACTAGCCACATTGCAATCCTAGATGAATTCAACAAGGTCACCATGGCAATGTGTATTTGTGTGTGCTTGTTGCTTGCGCTTTCCCTGGAGGATCACCTTTAAATGTGACTAACGGGTTATGTGTATTCTTTTATCGTGTTCTCTTTATTTAATCTTGTATGTGATTATTTGGTGATGTATTCCCTTTTATTATTTATTTAATTTGGTGTCAAGATTAGGAGTAATAATCTTGTTAAATTAATTAATTGGGTCAAAAGAATGTATTTATTAGTGTTGATGGCTCTTGGATTATGTGTTGTAAGTAATGTGTAAGTAGCTTTGAGTTTGAAACACTCCACCTTCCTTTTGAAATTTGGATCTGTCTTGCGGGGCTGATTTTGGAGGCTTGTGGGACAAGTTAAACTTGCCCCACACATCTAAAATTTGTATTAAAACCTTACCTATTTTTAGGGAGTCAAAATTAGACATTATTATGTATTTTGGGAACACAAATTGTAATTTTTTATTGCACTATCTTACATGAATATAATTTTGGTCCTTGGGGTGTGGACTTGGTTTGTGTGTGTAAGTAATCTGTCATTTTATTCACCCACCTTTTTAATTGTGCTTTGGAGTTTGAAGTTGACTTGTGAGGTGGATTTGAGGATGAGTGATGTGGCATCCTACATGGAGCCACCTCATCCTCCTCTCTCCCTCTTCTATTTATTTGAATTCTTTGGCTTGTTTTGGGATTACTTCATTCAGTGATTTCATTTTGGTTACCTATTTTGGTTTTGAGCTCTTGTAATTTTGGGAAGAGAGTGAGAGATTTTTGTGGAATGCTTGTGGGTTTATGGATATTTTGGACTTTTAGATTGGAAAAATCTTGTTGTTGAAATTTTAGAGTAAACTCTACCATGGAGAGGTAGGACCTTGGCTCTTGGAAATGTTCTTATTTTATTTATATACATACATGAATGCTTGAATATTTTGGTATGTTGTTGGCTGGTTGGGTAGATTGCCTAGGTATGGTGTAGAAGAAGACTATGGGTATCTCTTGTGTGGAGGCATAAGAGTTTTGGAGATGTATAAGTGTTATTTTGGAGGGATTTGGGATTGGGTTCCACCTTGTAAAAGAAATAGCTTGCATTTGTTTACTCGTTATGGGGTGTCATAAGAGTGTGGGGAGGCATAAGGGAATGGGAGGTATAAGGGGTACTTGGTGGACGTATAAGCAAGCACATGCGGGGTTTTGAAATGATATATATATATATATATATATATATTTATATAATATATATATATATATATATTAGCAGGATTATCTTAAGGTGGACTCCCATTTCCCCATTGGAAGGTATAAGAAACTTCCCCATAGGTCTTTCTCCTTTGGCTTGTGCATGATGAACCCCGAGTATTGTTTTTTGTTCTTCTTGTGGTTGGAAACTGGAGTATGCATTTGACCGTGTTCTATTTGTGTTGAGAAATCTTGTTTGTTGCCATAATTTGAAATACATATCTTATTACTTTTTGGTTAGGGCACGGGGCCAATGAGGAGGACAACTTCTCCTCTTCATTGGAATTCTTGGTTGGGTGGAGAGTGTTTCCTCTCCTTTTTTTTGTTGTGATCAAAAGATATATGGTGAATATTCTTCTTCTTTTTCTATAATTGAGGATGAAGAAAAAAATTTATCCTTGGGTTCCTTATTGTGAAATTTCCACTTCCAGTGGATGGCATTATAATATTATTTGAGGTGGAAAGTTAGTATGTTTTTAAAGGGAACCTAAATTTGAGTGTGAAAGATGTATATTCTGTAAGTTGTGTTTGAATGTGAGAAGGATTGAGAAAGTTTTAGTTTGTATATTTTCGCAAACGGAAAAGAAATGTAAAAAGGAAGTGTTTCATTTAATTGAGTTTTGATTTAACTTCCATCAAATGGTGTTACTCTTCTCTAAAACTTGTTGTTGTAAATATATTGTAAACTCTTTGTTGAAGGCATGAAATGCCTATGTTAAAATTATCTATATTAATTGACTGGCATGTTTTGAAAATAGAAAAATTTCCTTGCTTTTCACGTATTGTATGAAGAAAGGTTAAAAATTGCAAATTATATGGGACAAAACTTAAAAATTTAGAGAATGGTAAATGAAAATAGATCAAACTGAGTTTAAATATGTTTTACATTGGGATTCTCTATAAAACCTGCAAATAAATCTCGAAAAACATACAGAGTACCTTGCAACATTGAAAGACAAGATAAAATACTAAAATGAACTAAGGATGATCAAAACACATTCCAGAATAGTTTGTATTGCCCTTGTAATTTACACAGTTCATATTTAATCTGGCAAGAGGAAAAATAATACAAATGCACATAAAGGAAAGGAAACTCATTTTGAAACTCAATCCATAAATTAAACCCTGCAAACTCCATCCAAATCTTTCCAAGTGCAATCCTCCATGTCATTTTGGCATGTTAAGGAAGAAATAATGGTGTATTGAATTAATTTTGTTAAGTTAAAAAGTCTAGTTCATGTTTTAATGGAAGGAAAGATGTTTTATTATAATTGACCCACCTAAGTTTTCCAAAATTAAAATTTTATGCCTCCTATGCAAAGAGGAGGTCAATACCTTTCCAAAAATCCTCATTTTCCCTAATCTAAGCTTCCAGTCAAAAGCTATGGCCATCTCAAGTTTTGTTGTAAAATTTTCCTTTTCCCAGATTCCTCCGCGACCCCACAGCCCCGCCAATTCATTTTTGGAAAACATCTCTCGTGGCTTCGTGGGCCCGCACCAAAAAAAAAAAAAAAAAATTGAAAATGGCACAAAATCTTGATTTTCCCCACCAGCCCGCTTCCCTACCGTCACAATCGGTCTAACACTTGCAATCCTTAGGCATCGGCAGAGGGGCGGAGTTTGTTTTAACCTTGAAGTTTTTTTTTCAACTCAAAATCTTAAAGTCCTAATTTTCCCCATCGATCCACCTTCCGCTTGAAAATTTCAGGCATGACATGTGGCGTCTCTAGGCATCGGCAGAGGCGCGACTCATTTTTAAACTTTTTGCCTTCTCAACAAAAAGGCTAGAAATCCAAATTACCTCCGACGACCTGCCTTCCTACATGGGCTTAACAACATGCCATGTGTCCCTTATGGCTTGGGAAAAATTTCTTCCCTAGGTATGCAAACCCGCCTTTGAGAAAAATTTCTTCCCCGGGCCCGTAAGCCCGCCTTTGGAAAAAATTTCTTCCTCTGGCCCGCAAGCCCACTTTTAGGGAAAATTTTCTTCCCAAGCCTACAAGCCTACTTTTATGGAAAATTTTCTTCCTCAAGCCTGCAAGCCACTTTAAACCTTCTAAAATTTACAAAAGAACATTTAATATTAGAGTTAATTTAATTATTTATTAACTTAACACCTAAAGGAAATTTTTAACTACACTTGGTTTAGTTGCACTCGTTAACTTGTATGTGGTCCTCAATATTTGTTATAACGGAGAATTTTATTTTATCTAATATATTTGTCCTTGATTTTTTTTATTGTGACAACTGTTGCTAACAAGCTTGTTTGTAGTCATGCTTTAAACACAAAAAGTATTTCATAAATGTTCTTATCTAAGCCTAGGTTGTTCTTAAGTCTCAAGTGGGAGTTATAGCAGGCATTATACTTGGTATTAGAGCCATGGATTCAAAGCTTGGACCCTTGGGCACACTAGAAATTTTGAGACATGAACATTAAACCTAGTACAATATTAAACCTAACACACTTTTAAACTTAGAAAACAAATTTGTTTGAAAATTACATATTCTAGTAAACATGGAAAACTAAATAAAATCTAGAATAATGAACTAACTCTCACCTTGGTCTATGCAGGAGGTACAGATAAGACAAGGGGCCCTTTCACATAGACCTAGACTTACCACCTCTAAATCATACTCTAGCAACCATCCTACCAATGATTTCATAAATGCTTCAGGATGTTAATGCCGCTTTACGCGGAGGGTCCATAGGAGGACATGCATTCGGACATGATAAGGTGACATCCATTAAGGCTCATTCATCTCCATGACATAGAAAACATCATAAATGAGAGAAATCCCATGTGGAGTCACTAGATCAAAGTCACCGTAGAGGGGATAGGGAGACCAGGTTTTAAGACATAGGGATAGGTATCGTAGCCCTGGGATTAGAGATGAGCAAGAAGAGAGGGCTAGGGGTCAACAGACTACAGCTGCAGACCATATCAAGGAGATCCTAAAGCTACGACCATCACATTATTCTAGCGACACAGGTGGATTTCAAGAAGAGGCCTGGTTGGTGAGCTTGAGCGGGTGCTTTAAGCTCTTCCCTTGTTCTAGTAACATGAAAGTTTGTGTTGTTATCCATCTTTTAAGGGATGGAGCAAGTTTCTTGTGGAGGACCAAAGAGCACATGCTCCACCTTAACTCGAGTCAATTACCTTGGAGATCTTTGAGGAGTGGTTTAGGAGTAGGTACTTATCATGGAGGTTCATATAGAAGAGGGTAGATGAGTTTCGTGACCTCCAAAAGGCATGTTTGATCTTGGGCCGAGTGTGAGAGTCAATTTCTGGATCTACTCCAATATGTCGACTACATGCAGGATGAGTAGGTAAGGATCCCTAGGTTCATTTAGGGCTTGAATCTAGACATTGGTAGCTGAGGTTGTTGAGAAGGCCTATATAGCAGAGGAGACTTGGTGAAAGACACAATAGGCTAGAGACCGAGTCCGGAGCCGCATCTAAGCAAATGCAGGACAATAGATCGAGGGGGTTAGCTCCTCTTCCTTGTGGTGGAAAGGGTTCATCATAGTCATCTTTTAGACCATAGAAGTAGTAACAGCAGCATCCGCACCCACCTTATAGACCTCCACAGAGATCTGATGCATAGAGAACTCGAGTATGGGCCTTTCCTATAGGGGTTGCATCGGGACACAGGTGTATTGAGAGCTCGGTTAGCAGGATCTCATCAGCAAAGACCTTAGCAATCCATAGCCAGATCATTGGGATCCACATCATAGACCTCTAGAGTACCAGCTAGACCTGCTACTCATGGGAGAGGATTGGGTGGTTATTTTGGTTGTGGTGTTTCGGAATTTTTTTGAGAGATCGCCCACGTAACCCTAGTAATCGTGGTAAGACATGATTTTAGAGCCTACCGCTGATGACATGGGTGTAATCATCGAATCTATGCAAATCGCCAAGAACCTCCTGGATGAGCACCAAAGTACCGTGATTAAGACGATAGGTAACATTAGCGGTATTCCTACCACCATTGTGTTTGATTTTAGTTCTTTTGATTCTTTAATTGCACCATATGTGGTAGAGTGATATAGGTTGGTGGCAGTTAGGTAGGGTCTTAGTTGGGACATGGAGATGGCTTCGGATCCAAGATCTTTGTAGACTCCTTAGTTAAGGAGTGTGTAGTGGATTTGGGACATTTCATCACCACCTCGATCTTTGTATCCTTCCATTGGGTTCATATGCAGTCATCTTGGGTATAGACTAGTTGTTTGCAGACAAAGCCAGGTGGATTGTTACCATAATTCTATATCATGTATGAGATGATCTAGGAGTTGAGTCGATGTTGATAGTAGCTTGGATTAGAGACTTGTTTCCATTCACACCATCTCTATTACGTAGCTTTAATGGTGTGTACGATGGGGTTGTCGGATGTATACTTGTCACGCTTAGTGAGCGATCGGAGGATTAGTCTAGTGGACCATCACTTGATGACCATCCCATCTTGAGAGAGTTTTTTTATGTCTTTCCAGATGAGCTACCAGGGTTACCACCCCCATGTGAGATGGATTTTCACATAGATCTGGTTCAGGGAGTAGAGCCTATCTCACAAGCACCTTATCGGATGACCACCCCGAGCTCGCAAGCGCAAGTTGTAGCTAGACGGCCTTCTCGGAGAAAGGCCTAATCCATCCTAGTGTATCCCCTTGGGGTGCAATGGTCATTTTTGTAAAGAAGAAGGATGGATCTCTACGGTTGAGTAGTGATTACCACCAACTAAAAAAGTAAAAATAAGGAATAGTTACCCCCTTCCGCGTATTGATGATTTATTTGATCGGATGAAGGGAGCCACAGCTTTCTCCAAGATAGACCTTAAGTCGAGTTACCATCACCTGATGATTACGGAGGCGACATTCATAAGACTCCGCTTCAGACGGATATGGCCACTATGAGTTCATCGTGGTGACTTTTGGTTTGATGAATTCCCCATAGTGTTTATGAGCTTCATGAATGTGGTGTTCAAGACATTCTTGGATCTCTTTATGCTCATCTTCCTTGATGAAATTTTTATTTACTTACATACATGTGAGGAGCATGGGGGGCACCTTCGCCAAGTTCTTAAGTGTCTTCACGAGCAATAGCTTTACGAGAACTTGGAGAAGTGTGTGTTGTTTTAGAAAGAGGTGCAAAGATTTGGGCCATATTATTTTTGGGAAGGTATTGCAGTCAATCCTACAAAGATTCAAGCTATTATGGATTGGCCAGTACCCATTAGTGTGATGGAGGTGCGCAGCTTCATGGGTTTAGTAGGATATTACAAGAGATTTGTTTAGGACTTATCTCGTGTTTCACACCCCACCACTTCCTTCAAAGCAGAAAGGGAAGAATTTTTTTTGGTCAAATAGATGCGAGTAGGCCTTTAGAAATCTGAAGGAATGGCTCATGACAACGCCGGTTCTTACAAAGTGCTAGATCTACAGGTGAGTTTTTCATATGCATGGATGCTTCCTTGGAAAGAGTTAGAGGTTTGTTGATGCATGAGGGCAAAGTTGTTACTTTTGAGTCTTGTAAACTCAAGGATTATGAACTCAATTATCTAACTCATAATCTTGAGCTTGTAACAGCTTATGCACTCCTTGGTTCGATGGAGACAATTCCTTCTTGGACAGAGATTCACACTATGAACCGATCACTTGAGTCTTCGCCACCTCTTCACGCAACCCAATCTCAACGCTCGACAACGAAATTGGATGGAGTTGTTTTGTGAGTATGATATGGAGATAGAGCATGTGAAGGGGAAGGAGAATGTAGTTGCGGATGATCTCAGTAGATAGATACATGTGGTTATGGCCACTTTAGTGAGCATAAATTTGTTGAGCAATATTCTACAACACTTCCACATGATAGTTTCTACATTACAGTTAGAGCGTAGATCGAGTCTTAGAGACCCCTTGAGGGGAATTTTGATGGGTTTTCATTAGAGGAAGATGGCCTTCTTAGGCATAGAGGCTAGATTTATGTTCCTAGAGATGGAGGCTTGAGGTAGGACATCTTGACAGAGGCACATCGTGTACCCTATTCATCTCATCCTAAGGTGAAGAAGATGCACGCCACTTCCATGGACTTCATTGTTGGCCACTGATGTCGAGATAACACCACGATGCCATCATGGTCATAGTGGATAAATTGACAAAAGTGGCTCATTTTTTTCTAGTGAAGAACACCTATACAACTAGTGCAGTGGCATGGGTATATCTAGATGAGATTGTCAGATTCTATGGGATCTCACAAAAATCATTTGTGACCGTGATCCTTTGTATACATCCCACTTTTACACTACTATGCAGCATGCCCTCAGGATGAAGATTAATTTTAGCATGGCATATCACCTTGAGATAGATGGACAACCGAGTGGGTGAATCAGATCTTAGAGGACATGCTTAAGGTGTATGTTACGAGACCATCAATCGAGGTGGGAGGAGTATTTTTACTTGGTGGAGTTTTCCTACAATAATAGTTTGTAGAGTTCGATAGGCATGGCTCCTTTTTAGGAATTATATGGTAGAGAGTGCATGACACCTCTTAGTTGGGACATGTTAGAGGACAGGGTTTCTCTTAGGCTAGCTTTATTGCAAGATATGGAGCAGCATGTGGTTTTGATCAGAAAGAGACTACATGAGGTAGAAGATAGACATAAGAAGTATGCAGATCAACATAGGACCAACCGTAGTTTTGATGTGGGCATGAAGGTTTTCCTTCGTGTTAGGCCACATAAGATCCCTATCCATTACGAGAAAAGGTTCTAAGTTAGCTCCTAGATTCATAGGCCCCTTTGAGATCTTGGAGCGTATCGGTCCTTTGGCCTACCGTCTAGCATTGCCACCTAGCTTGTCTCGCATCCATGATGTGTTTCATGTTTCAAGTACTTAGGATATATGTTGTAGATCCTTCTCATGTGCTAGATTGGACCTCCCTATAGGTGCAGGATCGGGTAAGGTGATGGTGGAGCCCATTTGCATTATAGAGTGCAGGGCCCTAAGCCTTCAAGGAAGAGAGATTGAATAGGTTCAGCACAAGTGAGACAGTATATGATGAGACCGTGGTTACATGGAAAGATGATACTTTGTTACAAGTTCAGTTTCCCCACCTATTCCAGTGACTTCCAGGAGGAATTTGAGTCTAAGGGGAGGGGGATGTAGTGCCCACTTCCCTTCGACACCTTTTGATATTGATTATGATATTGTTGACTATACTTATGGACATTACTGTAGCTTTTGAGTTGGTATGATGTTAGACATTAGAGAGCATGGACTGAGGTTGATTTTGATTCATATATGATGCATGTGGATTATCAGAGACATTTTATATTGTAATTTATATGTTGAATTACATGGTTATATCTATATATGTGTTTTAGACATGTGTTATTTCATCATATTGAGTAGACCCAAATAATTGAACTAATTTTATGATCCTATGGTTATTGATGGAATTGTAAATGATATCGTTACTTGCTTGATGATGTTTTGATTTATATATAGATGACTTTAGAGTTATATTGTATATTTATTTTGGATGATTTCATGCGGAAACAAAGCCAAAGGAGGTATTTGTGTTTTTGCAGTAAACATGTCACAACAAACATCGGGGGATTGGAGACTAGCCACATTGCAATCCTAGATGAATTCAACAAGGTCACCATGGCAACGTGTATTTGTTATGTGTGTTTTTGTGTGCTTGTTGCCTCTACTTTCCCGGAGGATCGCCTTTAAATGTGACTAACGGGTTATGTGTATTCTTTTATCGTGTTCTCTTTATTTAATCTTGTATGTGATTATTTGGTGATGTATTCCCTTTTATTATTTATTTAATTTGGTGTCAAGATTAGGGAGTAATAATCTTGTTAAATTAATTAATTGGGTCAAAATAATGCATTTATTAGTGTTGATGGCTCTTGGATTATGTGTTGTAAGTAATGTGTAAGTAGCTTTGAGTTTGAAACACTCCACCTTCCTTTTGAAATTCGGATCTGTCCTGAGGGGCTGATTTTGGAGGCTTGTGGGACAAGTTAAACTTGCCCCACACCTCTAAAATTTGTATACAAACCTTACCTATGGTTGGGGAGTCAAAATTAGGCATTATTATGTTTTTTGGGAAGACAAATTGTAATTTTTTATTGCACTATCTTACATGAATTTAATTTTTGTCCTTTAGGTGTGGACTTGGTTTGTGTGTCTGTAAGTAATCTATCATTTTATTCACCCACCTTTTTAATTGTGCTTTGGAGTTTGAAGTTGACTTGTGAGGTGGAGTTGAGGATGAGTGATGTGGCATCCTACATGGATCCACCTCATCCTCCTCTCTCCCTCTTCTATTTATTTGAATTCCTTCACTTGTTTTGGGGTTACTTCATTTGGTGATTTCATTTTGGTTACTTCTTTTGGTTTTGAGATCTTGTAATTTTGGGAAGAGAGTGAGATATTTTTGTGGAATGCTTGTGGATTGCTGGAGCTTTTGGACTATTTGGATTGGAAAAAGCTTGTTGTTGAACTTTTGGAGTAAAATCTACCATAGAAAGGTAGGAGCTTGGCTCTTGGAAATGTTCTTCTTTTATTTATGCATATGTGAATTGAATATTTTGGTATGTTGTTGGTGGTCCGGGTAGATTTCCTAGGTATGGTGTAGGAGAAGACTATGGGGATATCTTGTGGAGAGGGATAAAGTTTTTTGCGGAGGTATAAGTATTATTGTGGAGGGAGTTGGGATTGAGTTCCACCTTTTAAAAGAAATAGCTTGCATTTGTTTACTCGTTATGGGGTGCCAAAAGAGTGTGGGTAAGCATAAGGGAATGGGAGGTATAAGGGGTAATTAAGGGAGGTATAAGGGTATGTAGGGTTTTAAAATTATATATATATATATAATATATATATATATATATATATATATTTGTGGGATTAGATTAAGGTGGACACCAATTTTCCTATTGGGAGGTATAAACAGCTTCCCCATAGCTATTGCTCCTTTGGCTTGTGCAAGATGAAGCCTGAGTATTGTTTTTTGTTCTTTCTATGGTTGACAACTACGGTATGTATTTGGATTGTGTTCTATTTTTGAAAATTGTTTTTGTGTTGAGGAAGATTGGTTGTTCCCATGAGTTGAAGTACATCTCTTATTGCTTTGTGGTTTGGGCTCTTGGGCCAATGAGGATGGATTCTCCTCTTATTGGAATTATGTTTTGGGTGGACAGAGTTGTCTCTCCTCCTTTTTTGTTGTGATCAAAAGATATATGGTGAATCTTCTTGTTGTTGTTCTAGAGCTGAGGATGAAGACAAATTTTGTAGTTTCTCCTTGGGTTCCTTATTGTGAAATTTCCCACTTCTAGTGGATGGCATTGTAATATTATTTGTGGTGGAAAGTTACTATGTTTTGGAAATGGAACCTACATTTGAGTGTGAAAGATGTATATTTTGTAAGTTGTGTTTGAATGTGAGAAGGAATGAGAAAGTTTTAGTTTGTATATTTTGGCAAATGGAGAAGAAATGTAAAAGGAAGTGTTTCATTTAATTGAATGTTGATTTAAATTCCATCAAATGGTGTTACTCTTGTCTAAAACTTGTTGTTGTAAATATATTGTAAACTCTCTGTTGAAGGCTGGAAATGCCTGTGTTAAAATTATTGCATTCCTCTGTATTAATTGATTGGCATGTTTTGAAAATAGAATCATTTTCTTGCTTTTCACGTATTGTATGAAGAAAAGTTAAAAATTACAAATTAGATTGGAACGAACTTAAAAATTTAGAGAATGGTAAATGAAAATAGATCAAACCAAGTTTAAATATGTTTTACATTGGGATTCTTTGTAAAACCTACAAATCAATCTAAGAAAAACATACAGAGTACCCTGCAACATTGAAAGACAAGATAAAATATTAAAACAAACTAAGGATGATCAAAACACATTCCAAAATAGTTTGTATTTCCCTTGCAATTTACACAGTTCATATTTAATTGGGCAAGAGGAAAAATAATGCAAATTCACAGAAAGGAAAGGAAACTTGTTTTGAAACTCAATCCATAAATTAAACCCTACAAAATCCATCCAAATATTTCCAAGTGCAATCCTCCATGTCAGTTTGGCATGTTGAGGAAGAAATAATGGCAGATTGAATTAATTCTATTAAGTTAAATTGTCTAGTTCACATTTTAATGGCAGAAATACATTTTCTTAAAATTTACCCACCTAATTTTTCCAAAACTAAAATTTTATGCTTTTTTATGAAAAGAGGAGGTCAAGACCTTTCCAAAAAGTCCTCATTTTCCCAAATCCAAGCTTCCAGTCAAAAGTTATGGCCATCTGAAATTTTGTTGAAAACAAATCCTTTTCCCAAATTCCTCTGCGGCCCCACACCTTGCCAATTCTTTTTTTGGAAAAACACCTCTATGGATTTGCAGGCTCGTACCTTCAAACTTTTTGTTTTTTTTTAAAATGGCGCAAAATATAAAGTTTCCCCACCGGCCCCCTTACCCGCCTATCACTATCGCTCCGACACATGGAATGCTTAGGCGTTGCCGAAGGGATGGAGTTTGTTTTAACCTTGAAGTTTTTTCTTTCAACTCAAAAATATTAAAGTCCTAAGTTTTCCCATCGGTCCACCTTCCCGTTTGAAAATTTCGAGCATGACACGTGGCAGCTCTAGGTCATGACAAAGGCACGGCTCACTTTTAAACTTTTTTCCTTCTCAACAAAAAGGCTAGAAATTGAAATTACCTCCAACAAACCCACCCGCCCGTATGGGCTTAACAACTCCGCCACGTGTCCCTTACGGCTTGGGAAAAAATTTCTTCCCAGGGCCCGCATGCCCTCCTTTAGGAAAAATTTCTTCCTCGAGCCTCGCAGTATGCTTTTGAGAAAAATTTTCTTCCCCAAGCCCATAGGCCCACTTTTGGGGAAAATTTTCTTCCCAAGCCCACAGGCCCACCTTTGCGGAAATTTATTATTCCCAAGCCCACCGGCATGTAACTTAAGAAATATGAGGAGTTAGGAGGACTTCTTTATATCATTGGAAAGGGGAAGAAATTTCCTATCTAATGGAAATATTTTTAGGAAAATTTAAGTGCATTAAATGTGTGAAAAATTAGGTTGAAGTTCAAGATGAGCCTGAGAGTGGGTAAGTGGGAATTTATCCCTTTCTAACTTAAATGTTTATTTTCTAAAGCTTGGGTTGACCTTTTAGGGGGTCACGTTATGGGGTAAGTGAATGTTTTCCTAACCTCATGTTAATGTGAACCTTGGTTATTATTTAGACCTGGAGGAATTAAATACCTTGGGTATTTAATTGTTTTGGCCACTTTAAACCTTCTAAAATTTACTAGAGAACATTTAATCTTAGAGTTAATTTAATTATTCATTAAATTAACACCTAAAGGAAATTTTAAACTATACTTGGTTTAGTTACACTCATTAACTTGTATGTGGTCCTCAATATTTGTTATAACGGAAAATTTTATTCTATCTAATATATTTGTCCTTGATATTTTTTTATTGTGACAATTGTTGCTAATAGGCTTGTTTGTAGTCACGCTTTAAACAAAAAAATTATTTCATAAATGTTCCTATCTAAACCTAGGTTGTTCTTGGGTCTCAAGTGGGAGTTTTAGCATGCATTATAACCATCGTGGTGGTTGAGGATAGTCTAAGCCCTTCATATGCATCTTTCTCTTTTAGAGTTTTGATGCTTTGTCTAGGATTTTGTAGGTGATTCTTCTATTGCAGGTTTATCTAGTGCTTTGGTGATCATACAACAACATTCACATGATAGGAAGTGAAAACAGGTGAACATTCAATGACACCTCAAAGGATATTCTCTGGTCATTTCAGAGACCAGAGACCTAGATCTTAGAGCAAAGTGCCCCAGAACCCTAATCCAGTTTCCAAGTGCCCCAATCCAGCAAGATATCTCATATCTAAATTTTCTAAGGCTTTTGTACAATGGTGTACTCCTCCTAGTTAATTGATCTCATATGCGATACACAATCATGTGACATCTACGAATAAGCTAATGCCCTTTTAACCCTCTTTACACATTAGGGTTTCATATTTCATTTACTTAGTTGCTTGGGTTTTTTTAGTATTACATTTATTGATTTGTGCACTTCTTCTATAACATCGATTAGGAAAATATATTCCATTCTAGCATAATCACAAAGCTCTACCTAATTTCAAAAATTGTATCCCAAGAGAGTGTCCTACAAGAAAATATTCGTGAATATTTTTAATTATATGAGGTATTTTAAACATTAATTTTGGGTTTTGTCGAAGATGAATGAGTCTTTAGTGCATTAATTTTGTTAGATAAAAACTTTGGAATAGATTGGATAAAACTCAAGAGACATGTTTTATATTGTATGTATCGCATTATCTTATGGATGTGTTTCCTTATGAAAGGGAACTTGCTATTTGGAATTCACTCATTAATAAAAGAGGATTCATTAACACATCAAGAAACAAATATGGTATTAATATTGACCCATGAAGTGAATACTCCTCGACACGGCAGCTACAAATGTGATTTATGAAGAATGGGATGCTCAAGAGTTATTGTATTTTCTTGAGTTTTATCTTGGTATATATTAGAACTAGTTATTCTCATATCAAAAATCATATGAAATTGTTACTGCTTAGATATTTATTTATTTTTGTAAAATGATTTCAATATCCCGATTTCTTTTGATTTTTTATTTGCACAATAAAATTTATGAAAAAATTAATTCGAACAAAAATATGATATTACACTTCACATTGTTATGACAATTAAAACACAAAAGGTGTTATGAAACCAATATATATTAATATAGTGACATTGATTATTGCAAAATCATTTACAAAAGTGCTAAATATCTCAATTAAGATATACAACTATGTAGAAAAAAATTATGCACTTATTACTATCACAAGATGCCTCTAGTATGTTTCTATATGTATGATTCCTAAGTGAGAAGATCGGACATTAGTTACACCCCTTTTGGTCCTTCTATTTATTTAAATTGATTTTGATGTTGACTTTGTGTTATGTTTTTTAGATTTATGATTTTTATCGTGTCATAGGAATCCATGTCTCTCGCATGCCATCTCATTCATATTTCTATGTCTTAGGGATAGTAGTGCCCAAGAAGGACTATAACGCTCAATGTTATTGTCTCTTCTTCGCACCTTTATCTACCATTTCTTATATTGTAATTTACAACTCGGCGTTTGATTTTATATATCTTATAATTATTATTTCAATTGTAGGTTTAGCCTTTTATGTCACTAAGTGTATAAATTCAAATCGAAGGATTCATATATATACACAACTTACTAACTATTTTAAGGGGCACTCGGTTACATTATTTTTATCTACTATTTGGGAAAAATGGAGCAACTTGAAGACTAAATCTGGGCTACATTATTCACTACATAGGAAGGAAAAAAATTGAGTTTTATGATACACATTATCTTAATGAAAAGTATTTGTAACTCACTATATTGGTGAGAATTGCACAAGGGAAAACTAGTTTTAAGGGACACAATTTCTATCACAGTACACAAGAACTATATAAAATATTAAATGTAGTGCAACTATTCTTAGTGGCATTCACATTGGGGTGACCTGCAAGGTTAGACTCGAATCAAGAATTTACATATTTAATTTATTCTCATTTGTTCGTAAGCTTTGTACAAGTAGTTAGGGTTTGTTTTTTAGGTACATGTAGAACAAGAGAACCCTAAAAATAAGTGGATATGACATAGAGTGAAGTGAAGGAAACATTTTCGGACACACTAGCGCCCAATTCACACACTAGCACCTAGGTGTTAGTGTCACCTTCTCGGGTGGTATTTTCAAGAATAACTTTTGAATCACTGTTTTCCAAATGAAGCTTATACAGATTGTAATGAGCATGTTCCACTATAATTCCATCCTAGATCTAATCTAAACAGCCTAGATAGGAGCTAATTCACTCCTATCCTCTTGTTGGTTGTACTTTCTCATCATTGTAATTTGGTATATAGTGTTTTTCTGATATATTTGATTTAATTTTGTTAAATAAAATTGATTCCTCTTATTAGTACTAAAATATAAGTAAACAAAGTCAGCTATCATTCTTAATAGCACTAAGGATTGAATCTCATTATTTCCACTATTGTAGATGTTCCCTCCAGTCTTATATAACCTTTTAATACTTCTGATTTCATTATATCCTCTTTTGTGGCATTGAGAGTGGCAGGATTTTTTCTATCTTGATCGACGCATCAACTATTAAAAGTAAACTAGGATTTGCATTATATTTTTCTTGAAAAATGTATCTAGATCCATGTCATGCTCTTTAATTGTGTTGTACAATGTGTTGTTCTATTTATTTAGGAGAAAAAAAAAATTCCTTAGTGAAATAACAATGTTTTAAAATTTTCATTTAATTTTGAGGTGAAAATCCAAGACCAATACTTCATTCTTAAAATTTTCATATTTTGAGTGCATTTGAACAAAGAAATATTATCAGCTAAAAATAAAAATACATAAAATTTAAATGCAAAAAAATTAAAATTAACACAAATTTATCTTTTAAATTTATACAACTTCATATTTTTCAACATTTTCAATGACAACAAGGTTTTGGTCTTTAGCCTATTTTTTATCAGTAGCGCCCAAAATTTTGACGTTATAAAACCACATTCATCCTTAAACAATTATCCAAAAGATTGCAGATTTTTTTGTTTAAGTTACAAGGATGTCAAACCCTAACATACGTTTAATTAATTCCTACTACAAAAGTTGCATTTCATCAAATAGATCCAGTCTAGATTACTAATCCAAATCTAATGTTAATTTAATTATCATCACTAGATAAGTGTCCATTAATTTCTCTTACTAGGTTGAATAGTTTCCTTCTTAGAAATTAGCATTTCAGTCCACATTTAATAAATCCTTATCCCTAGTTACCTTACTTCTCTTGAAATATTTTATATAATGTTCATTGAATTATTCCCTAAAACCTACTGGAAGGGTTGCATTTTTATCTTACCACACTAGAGCCCTAAGTTTCCCCATTCACCCATTTACACATGCGTTTAATTTATTTAAAATTTACAACCATAATATGAATAATTTCTCCTTACAATTGTAGGGTTGATTCTTAACCCTTGGATGAAATCAATTATGGCCGTTATATCTAAGAGTTCTAACCTAACCCTAACCATTCTTATGAAATTTTTCTAAACCATTTTCTTGCCCTAGCCTCCTCATTTGTTTCTCCTTAGTTTACGGGTTCAAGGCGTGGATGTCATAGATGAAGGGAAACCCATGGAGGAGTCTTCTTGGATCTAATGTGCAATAAGAAGGGGATTCATCCAAGGGATCCTCTTTTAGGATAGTTAAATATTAGATTACTCATGCATTCTTAGTTATTTTATGCCATACAAGCATCTATCCTAGATCTGGTTTGAGATCTATTGTTGATTGGTTTTCTTTTTTTTTTTTTTCATTGATGGGGAAGAACTCCATTTTGTAGATCAAGAGTATAATGTATTTAAATCCCTATATGCATGTTGGAATATGGGTCCAACAAACATACACGACCCACATAGGTTAGATCTGCATTTAGGTGAAGTTTAGATCCAAACGAGTGAATGGTTTGGTCCGAATTATGTTCTTTAAAAAGGTTCACACGGGTGACCAACGATAGTCTCTTGACTAACCATGGTAACCTCGTGATACCGACATTGTTTCCACTATTGACACCAATTTCGATGCATCAATATATTTTAGATTATTATTTTAAATGTAAAGGATATTGGATTTGTACCAAGAGTGACGTATTATTCACTTTCATGATAACATAAAAGTCTCAAAGGTATCTGATTCAAAAAAACACCAATAATGTCTTTCAAGTTTGAAAAATTACAATTTATGTAGTATATAGTGACAGATTTCAATCATAGGAATATTGATGGCATTTCAGTCACCAACGTTGGTTATTGTCGAGATTCCATTTTTATAAATTTTAGAATATGTTAACATTTTGTATTTACACTTTTTTAAATGGAATTTCCAACAATCATACATTAAATTTGGGTTTACTGATCAATTCATAGTATCATTTAAGTTGAAATCCAAGCTAGGAGTTCAAATTTCAAAACTATAAACATGAAACAGTGACCGATGTCAGTACTAAGTACACCGACGCTAGTTGAGACTAACTGGTGTCGGTCATCCAGTAGGCGTGAGAGATCTAAAAATGAATGTTTGAAGGAATATAGATATCAAGAGATAACTTTAACTTTAAATATATCAAAACCAAAGAGTTTTTAACTGTTTCAAACCAAAATAAAGCTATGAAAACTTCCCAATTCATTTTGTGATCAAATATTAATATTTGCAACTCTCTTTTCTTTTTCATTACAAGTAAACTTTTAAACATGATATCCATTCTAATTCATTCCTTTACATACAAAAATTTGAAGAGAAAGGAAAATACACATTCTTTAATGAACTTCCTTCAAATATAATAATACAACTTGGTAAATGAAACTTACAATGCAACTTTTCTTTTAAAATACAAGTCTACTAGTCTTCCACCTTAAGTGGGAATTACAAGAAAATTTCTACAATGAAGGATTTATTTTTATTTCAAAAATACTCCAAGTCCCAATTCTTCCACAAGAGATCCACCATTTCTTCACTTTAATCACAACAAAAAAAAATGGGGGAGAGGAAACACTCTCCACCCAACCAATAATCTAATGAGGAGAAGAAGTTATCCTCCTCATTGGCCCTTGAGCCCAAACCAAAATGCAATAAAGGATGGATCCAACTCATGGAAACTAAAAATGCTTCAACATCACAATACAAATTTTCACAACCATTTAACACACATTCAACACAAGAAAACAATCACAAGAATGCAACTTTCAAAATACACAAGGCTTGAAATGCAAAGCCAATGGATCAAGGATCTATTGGGAGATCACTTATGCCTCTCAATGGGATTAGGTTCCCACCTTAAAACCATCCAAAATATAACCCAAAAACTGCTACACAACTCTTATGCCTCCCTTGAGATTCTCTTATACCTCCCACATTCTCTTATGTCTCCCTACAATCTCGTATTTCTCCCTCAAAGAACTAAGTAAGAAATGCAAGCATTCTATTATCCAAGGTGGGGCACCTAACCCAGCTCCTTCCTAAAACATGAAATAAAATCTTATGCCTCCTTACATATAAGATTCCCATAACCTTCTCCTACACCATACTTAGGCATTCTACCTAGGAATGCGACAAACATACAAACATTCACATACATGTAATACACACATATAAAAACAAACAAGTAAAAATAGTGTAGTTCCTACCTTTCCATAGTAAGAACTTGATCAAGGAATCACACTCTGAGCTCCTTCAAGTTCAATCCAACTCCAAAAATCTCCAAGAATTAGAAAAGCACTCCAAAAACTCTCTAACTCCAAAAATACAAGAGCACAAATGAAATGAGGTAACCTAAACAAACAAATAAACTTCCATATATAGAAAAATGGAAGAGGAGGGTAAGGTGGCTCCATGTAGGATGCCACATCATAAGTCAAACCTCAACCCCAATGCACAATAAATTGGTGGTTGATAGGAATGACAAGCCTCTTACATACACAATCCAAACCCACACCCCTAAGGACAAACTTTAAAACCCATATAAGAAAAGTGCAATTAATGTCACTTTTTGTCTTACAAAACACATAATGGGGTCTATTTTTGACCCCCCAATCCATAGGTAGGGTTGGTATAAGAAATTAAGAGGTGTGAGACAAGCTTAGCTTGTCCCACAAGCCTCCAAAAATGGTCCTTAAGCCCAAATCCGAAATTCCAAGGTAAGGTAGAGTGTATGACATTCAAATTTACTTACACTCAATAAAAATCACATAGTCTAAAAGACCAACAAATCTAATAAATGAATCCACTTGTAACATCCTCATATCACTTAATAAACATGATTAAATTACTTAATAAAATCACATTAATCAACAATGATTAAATAAATTACATCACAAGTAAATCATATACTCTACAATAAATCAATTGCAAGGGAAAGAATTTCACACATATCCCATGGTCACAATTAGGTAATCCCCTCCATGGGGATTGCCTAACAAGGTAAAACAAACAATAATATTACACAAGTTGTCATTGTGACCTTCATTGTATCCATCTAGTATTCCATTGTGGTTGGTCTCCAATCCCCCTTTTGATTGTTGTGATATAATTACCTAAAAATCACATAATATCTTCTTTGGCCTCATGGCCACATCAAAACATCAAGGATAAAATATACGTGTATCAATCAATAAATAGCCTGATATAACTAAGTCATCATCTCAACTAAACAATGCTATCATTTGTCTAAAATTTCAACAACATCTCAATTCTATCTTTTATCAATATCAACAAGATCACGAGATTAGTTCAAATTCTAAATCCTAGTCAACATGATGAGAATTATGAATGTCAGTAATATATATGCCAACAACACATCATCATCATCAATATAAAATGTCTCTCTATGTATCTAAGAATCCACACAATCATACTATGAATCACAATCCATCAATAATCAGAATATATCTATCATCTAACATCATGCTAAACCAAAATGATACAATAACATCCATGTCTATAGTCAACAAATGATCGAAATCAAAATATAATAAGTGTCGAAGAGGAGTGGGCACTACATTTATTCAAGTTTGGGCTTCACTGTTTAAATTCTCTAGCTTGTTAACATGACATCCAAAACATTATCATTATAGCCATTACTTAGAATAATGGCACCTAATAGAGTTTAATTCAAGTAATACATTTATCCTTTCTAACTCATTTTAAAATAATGAATATAATCGATTTCTTCGGGAATGCTTATGAAAAAGGCCATTTATTTCCTTGATCAAAATTTTATCCCATGATTCCCATGTTTTAAAAGTATGTTTATCCTATTTAACAATATCATTAATAGTTGCATACCATCTCTCTTCCAATAAATTATGCAATGGAAAAGTAGTTAATAAATAAATAAATTTTGGTATATTTTGTCAAGTGGGTGTGCTAGATGGTGATATGGGTATCTCATGAATCGTAAAATAGGCTCTTTTTGGGTAAATTTTTGGACACCACTCTCAATACCCAAAAATAATCATCAAGATCAATTTTATGTAAAATGGTGGTTCCCATTGCACTAGGGACACCACCAAGAGAGAAATTTAAAAAATCTATTGTTGTCGGATGCATCGTGCAACCACTTTTGGATAAAAATATATATATATACTTCCCCTTAGTCCGGACTTATCTGTTTGGTGGTGGTGGTGACATCTTTTTCATTTTAAGAAGGAAGTGAAATTGTAAAACTTAAATGTCTACAGAAAAGGAAAATAAATATTAGAATTTAATGTTTACTAAAAACATAACATAATAAATTAAAGTGATATTGATAACGTACCTTGCTATTGAATATGAGTATTTTCTTCCCCAATCGATGGTTTTTGAAACCTTGCATTTTCCATTTGTTAATGTGGGGAAAGTTGATGAAAATTATCGAGGATGATGTAATGATTAAATGAATAATGATTCAAACAAATATATTACCATTATAATATAAAATAATCTATGTTGTGTCATTATTCAAAGTTTGACAATAGTAATACTTGGAACCATTGAGGAAGTTTGGTGTTCCAATGAAGGGATAACAAAGACAACTCACGTGTTTTTGTCTTGAAAATGTCTTTGGAGACAATTTTTCATCCATGTCTGAATATGTAGAATCCTAGGAGGTTAAATACCTCTCACAGAACTTATCTTCTTATATAAGATACAATCACTCACTTCTAAAATAAGTTAATAGCATATTAGTTCTATTTTGCAAATAAATACATGAAATAATTTTGGAATAATTTAAACTTATAGTTAACTCTTGATCCCCAATTTAAATACAACTTAATTTCATTTTTCATTAAGTGTAGTCAAAATATTAATATTTTGTGACTACAAATCATTATATAATGTAATTATATAATTGAAAGATGAAAATAACATATGACAAATCAATTCTTATCCGTTGGATAAATATGTGCATCAAACATATTGTTTGGAAATAAGAGAAAGAACGATGTAGACAACATCCAAGTATGGAATATCAATTTGTCTTTGGTGCATGACTATACTAGTGTGAAAAAACTCAAGCATGGATAGTAGAACTACATGTGTTATAACTTACATAGATAATTTCTGTTTTATTTATTCTAGTTTAATATTCGTACAAAAGAAAAAAATATTATGAACTTATTAGGATGTTAATAGCAAAGGAAAAAATCAAAAAAATAGAAAGATAATATTACCTTCAACCTATAATCCACCCAGGAAATCACTTAGTAAAACTATGGTATAGCACATGCATTCGAAGGGTATTAAAGAATAACCATAATTCTAGTTTTTACCTCTAATTATTCAATTGATAATTACCCCTCCTATTATATTATTAGAACAAAAATACCCCTATTTTTTCCATGTACCTTACTTACCCAATTTTCAATTACAATTTTATTAACCCGTTTTTATTAATTCCCTAATATATTAAACATAAAATATATAATATTTCTCACACAAATTTTGTTAATATGCATTTCATCTTGAAAGATAGTTTGAAGCCATTGAAGACCTATTACAAATCACCTTATAAATGTTAAGTTTTAATCATTTATCAATAGTTTTTCAAATAATTAAGATGGTGAAATAATATCACTTGTGCTGAAAATCATACTCAATCCTAGTTTTCTACCATCTTGTTATTTCTTGGTTAAGAATCTCTTAATTGATATTTCTTTATTCGAGTAGAGATTAAAATTTAACTTTACGAATACAATCCTTTTCAATTTTAAGGTATTTACTTTTAAAAGCTAGGGTTAACATGTTTTAGTTTTATATTAAAATTAAAACCCCTTTCCTTTGCCCACCTCTCTAATCCACCCCCAATACCCGATTCAAAATATTAATAAATTAAACCCGTTCACCCCTCATGTCTACCGTTATATTGAATTTAATTTCATTAATTTTAATTACCTCAATATGAACCCACGTGCTAGGATATTTCCTATCTAATGAACCCCCATGATAATCCATAAGGGGGATCCAAAATCTTTTATCTTAGTCGACCACAAAGTTTTGTTATCATAGGATTTACAATCATATGTGGAAACCCTATTATGTGTTTGGTGATGTTCCAATATAAAATTATTGTGACGAGAATGTGATGGTGAACTTATTCTTGAAAGTTTCATAATTGGTTAAAATAAAATGTAACAAATTGGAATCCGTTTCATATTGAGGCATGCAAATTAGTGCTTGAAAACAATTTTTGTCCGCCTAGTCATTGATGATCTCCTTGAGTTTCAACAAGTTGATGATTTGTGGGAAAATGAGGTTTCGAATTGGATTTTGGGTGGTGAGGTTGTAGAAATGGATTCCATTTTTGGATTGTACAAGTGGCGCACTAGTTGGTCAAATATGATCGCAAGTAGGCGGTGGAGCATAAACAAAACTTTGGAAAATTGAGAAAATGAGGCCCTAGCACATATCTATAAGTCACCGAGGACACATGCAAAAACCTAAGTTGATAGCATCACATCAAGTATAGATCATGTGTTTAGGTGTCAAGCGACTGGATGTGAAAGAAAATAAATGGTTACTTAGACATGATACCACACAAGTAGATGAATTTTCACCTATATAGATGGTCTAAGGTGGGGATTTTGCATAGATGGCTTCCGACCATGAAGACAACCCTTTGTATAGATGATAGCCTATGGAGACAGTCGGTTACCATCCCTAGAGAGACGCCTGCTAATGCAAATGACATTGAACACATATAGACGACTGCCTATTCATATCGATGGCCATCTACATTTGCAGATGACTAACCACTATTTATACAAACATCTATCTATACATATCCTTTCCAAAATAGTTTAGTCTTACATTTGTATACAACCTTGCAGTTATAGGACAATCACCTTTGTCTCTTTTTCATTCCCTAGTTTGAAAATTTTGTTCTTCTACATCACTATATAGATTATACACTTATTTTTCATCAATATGAAACCCATTTTCATAGCTTTGCCCAAAAACATATTAGGAGAATTTTTGTAAGGGGTCTTTAAATTTTCCTTGATTCAAACATGAGACTTGAAACCATGTGTTACTACATTTAATAAGGGACTTGAAACTATATGGATATAACATAATTGTGTTGGACCTCAAAATGTAAGTTGAGTTCTTCAAACAAGTATTATCTACCCATACATGTTTGTTAGAATTCTTATGTTACGTGGGAACACAACAGGCCTTGGGATCCCCCTTTGGACATCTAATTATATTCAAATGGAGGATCTCAAACATGACACAAGGAAAACACAACATGAGTTGATGTGAATGGGGTTCGGGAAAAGCCAAGGAGAGGAGCTTATTTAATATAATGTTTGTTCAAGTATTAAATTTGTCCTAATTACACGCCAACCTAGAAATCCTACATTTTGATGGTGTTGCAAAATTTTGGGATTATTACACTTACATTATTATCTATTTCAATAACATGAGCATTGAACTAATATAGAAAATAAATTCTTGCATTATTATGTGTGTTAATAATATAAGAATTGAAAATATAAAATACTTGAAACTAAATAACACATGGTGTATTGCTAATATATTTCGACACATATTGTAAGGGTCACAATAAATTCAAATACTTTATATATTATTAATAAAACAAAGTTTTCATACATAAAAATGTAGGGTACATTAAGTAGACATTAATCCTAAACACACAACCAACCAAAAAATGCTCTAATTGTTGCAAAATTAAAACTGAAAAAAATTGAGAGTGATATTTACATAAATGAATCTTCAACATTGCTCAAAGATTAAGAAGGAAAACTACATTTGTATATAATCCATCACCACAAGAGCTTACAAAATTATTGTGTTAAACAAAGAAAGTAATATATGAAATCAACAATGTGCATGTGAATGTATTCAAAAAACACCCTTGTTTTTTGGGTAATAATAGGTGGCTTTCCCTTTAACTTAATTATTTTTTGCATGGATCTTCCACCATATGCATGGGCATACCCCATGCAAATGCCATCTCACAAGACTATTTTAGGACCTCATAAAGATTGATGGGATGTTGTGGATGAGGCAACAAATAGAAATGATGCAACAATGAATAATGGGGTCACACACAATATGCACCATGGTCCATTCTAGGGTCATCGCCATGGTGTCAATGCCATTGTTGAGGAACTTAGAATACATTGTCACCACCTTCTCATCTATGAGCTTACACCCACCCTCAAATTCCATTGAAATGAGGGATTCCATATAGGCAATGGAAAAGATTCCTTGTCTCAACTGGTGCCATCACTTGTTTATGAGATGGAGAATATTGACCCTCTGCAACTTGCTCACCTCCCTCATGCGACACCATCGACTAGAAAAGAAAAATAAGGGAAACTCAAACGGAATGAAATCCTCCATGCATGACTCCAACATTCCAACATTAGAGGAACCTCCTTTAAAGTATGACTATGAATTGAAATATGATTGTTATGGGGTGATAGGATTAATTTCTGTGGCATCCAACATGGACTGCTAGGCGAAAATTTAATCTGTATGACATCCAATATAAATGACAACCATAAACTCGTGCATAAGTAACGAAATAGTTTGCAGTTCCGTCAAGAACTCTACTGCTTATTAGTATTTGCTCTGCCCAATCTAGTTGGAACACGCATAAAAAAACATGGTAACTGTAGAATGATTAAGTTTTCGCCTATTGGAATGTTTAGGAACTCTCTCAGCCACGCGATATTTCTAATAATTTCACTTCATTTTCCTTTCACTCCTTTTCTTTCACTTATATTGTCATTTTCTTTCACGTTTCTTATACCCTAATTTAACTAGATAAGATTTCTTTGGCGCCCCATATCTCCCACATTTATATCGGGGAAGGTGTCTCGGTTATTGATTGGTTGGTGGATTTGTGTTCTTTTTATTATTAGTTGTAAGCTTGTAAGAGGTAGAATATTCTAAATTAATTAATCCACATTAATCATACAATTAAGTAATATATCTATTAATATAGGTATATGATAATGAAATGATTGTTGAAATACAAAGAGAGATAAGTATTTAGCTGAACCAAAAAAATACACAAGTGATGTTATTGTGTAGATTGCATAAAAATACCGGTAAGAGCTTAAAAGGGTCTCATTCCTAAGATTGTGACTACAAAATACTTATGTATGAAATTGTATAGCTCTTCATGGAGAAAGGTATGATCTTATCATGCTCTATATGATATTGCACCAAAAAGTGTTGGGGTTCTAAAACTTTTGGAGACTATTGGTGTCTGAAATGAGCTTTGTTATCTATCGTTAAGATTCACAACTCTACAAAATGAACTCGTAATGAAGAAATCCTAGAATACATGCACTAGCATTTCCGAACACGATTAGATAACAAAATAATAAATTTATGTGGGTCGATTTGGACTACCATTAAGTGCTTTAGACCTGTTTCATGGTTACTTTAATATATGTGTTGTTACTTTCAGGGATATTTAAAAGAACCTTGAGTTTCTTTGGATTGTCATTTATATTGTACTCTTTTAAGAATGACGGGTGAGTTCATATGTGAATTAGACTTCCATATATAGGCTTTGAGCTTAGGTATTGTATTATGGTTGACTATAGGATAAGAAATGACCCATAAAATATATTTAATTTTTGATAAATATGTTCGAGAGTGGGTGATTAACTCAAAATAGAAATAGTGTATGCTAGTTAATCTAATCTAGGAGGACATACAAACACAATAAAGAAACATGTAAATGAATTAAACAACTGATAAATAAAAGTAAAACCCTAATGTGCAAGAGGGAAGAGGAAAGAACTCAGCTGAATAGATGATGCTCACATGACTATGTCACAGAGGTGATTAGAGAATTTGGAAGTAGGGAAGGCGTGCAGAAGTCCTGAAAAGGATGGATATTGAGTATCCGGTGGAGTGGAGTGCCAGAGAGGGATTGGGGCACCCTAGTCTATGTAAAAGCTCAAACCGATCTTCACAGGTGGAAGATGGTATGAAACCCTTGTTGTGTGTTGCATTAGATTCACTGCCCCATACCGGATGTCACTAATAATCCAAGGTGAATAGAACGACCTACAAAACCCTAAATAAGCATCAATCCATAAAAAGAAAATTTTAAATGAATGGGTCGATGACCTTAATTTGCCACAATAGTGGAATTAATAACCGAGCATTGCACTATAATTCAAATGCAAATGTAGTTCTTGTGAGTGTGTGCATAATGTGTCCTAGGTGCTCTTGTGTTAGTCGCACTTTGTGAAGTAGATAACAATAAATAAATGTAGAAAATGTAATAGCATTTCGCATGGAATGAAAATGAATCCTCCCCATATGAAGTGTGTGATGCAAATGTCCTAGCCTTGTGCCTTGATGATGGAGCTATGTGGATGTAAGTGATCTCTAATGCAATAGATGGATGTAACTCTAGATGGATGATAGTAGTGAATGATGCTAGGTCCCTTATTATGGTCTCATAACTTTATATTTATAGGGTTCTCTTGATCTAATTTTGTAATTAACCCCGAAATGGCCGACCATAAAAAAGATAAGGATCTAAAATGGCTAGAAAGAGCGCAAACATTGGCAGGAAACTATGAAAAGGACTAGGGCTCCCCTGGTGGGACCAAGGTGCCCAAGGGCACCCTAATACTAATCTGAGTGCCTGAGTCAAGGCTAAAATATCACAAGATGACTGGGAATGTGGATGTAAAAGCCGGGTAATAAATAAATGAAATAAAACAAGATGGCCAAAAGATGGGGGTTAATTAGTACTTTCTTCACTTAAGAACCCTCTAAATAGTAGTATGAAACTGAGACTAAATAATGTCCGAAGTGCATGACTTGTTGTCTACATTCGCCTCCACTTTATGTTGGTGAGTGGAAAGCTTGGTAAGATAAAGTAGATAGAGATGCGTACTTGATGCTGATGTAGAGTAACAAATAAGGCACACCAAAGGACTAAACAAAGTGTGGAATGAAAAATGGTGATAGAGCATGGAAACTAAAGATTAAAAATGTAAAAAAGTGATGAAAGTGAACCTAAGGTGGAAATACTTGTATAGTTGCTATTTTGTGTACTGTATGGTTAGTATGCAAAGTATGCCACCATGAAGTGTCATTGTTGCTACCTTTGTTTTAGTGTTGTTGTTGTTGTTGCCCCTAATTTGAATGTTTGTTTCTTATACGAACGAACCCGTAAGGAGAAAATGATCAAGTACTCAAATATCTATGTATGTGTGTAAAAACGTAATGTAAAAGACGCATGTAAAAGTAAGTAAATGTAAAGTACCTAAAAGAAAAATTGTAAATGGAATATGTGCACTTGATCCATGTCAAGAGAAATGGTGTAGAAGGATATCCCTGATCTTGCCGGTTTTTTGTGTAATCCAATGCCATAGGCCAAAGGAGTATAGGGAGGAATCTCTCTATGTCCTCCAACCTTTAACTACTTCCCTGAATGTGTGTGAAGAGATCTCTGAATTGTCCTTGGTTTTGAGTGATCCGATGCTCGCAGTAGAAGAATTATTGGGAGGAATTTTTGTATCCTCCAACCATTAACTGCTCCCCCGAATGCTAAGGACGCCATGTCCTGTAAAATCCATGTGTATGGAGTTCATAGACTAGTATGAACTTACTCGCTATATGTAAACCCACAATGCCAAGGGTGGAAAGTGCATGAATCGAACAGTATTAATGTAGTATGTAGACTGATTTACCCCAAATGATGTCCCCCTCTTTGGGGGTGCATGTGATGTCATTGATATGAGAATGCGGCCCCAAAAGAGGATCAACCGCATTTACTCGAATATCTCCCCTGCAAGTGGGGAAGGGAATGCACTTGGTAGAAACCAAGGCATGCACAAACAAGGATGACTAGCCAAAGACAAGTGTTAGTACGAAAAAACATGCATGTAGAAAACAAGTGTAAAGTATGCAAACACTTTGTAAGCTATGTAAATAGAGTTAAAAATACTAAGCAAAATAGTGTAAACATGGAAGAAGACAAGTAATTTGCACAAAGTGTGTCATAAAAATGGGACATCACTCATTATGTCATCATACACACAAGGCCATCATGGTTGCAAACAATAAACAAGTGTGCACAAAAACATAGGGAAAAGCCTAGATACAAGAAGGAAACAATGACAAATAACTACAGACAAAGAAAGAAGTCATGGTAACATGTACTCCTACAAAACAAGTGTTGCACATGAAACACCCATTATCATGTTAGAGAAATAACCAATATGTCAAAGTGTGAATAATCAAGTAAATTCAAAGTGCTAAGTACCAAATGAAACAATAACACATGAAAGAGACGAATATGGATGTGCCCAATGACCAATGTAGGAAGTGTAGAAGGTGAGCATCCATAATGTATGAAAAATATATGTATTTGAAATCAAAACTACACCAAAAATTTAATGTGGATGTGTTTATAGTATAGATAATGGTATATAAGAAATAAGTCTAACATGTGTAGTAAAGAGATCATGTAAAACATTAGTAAACAAGATTAAATGCCACCAAGACAATGTAATATGTTGTTGATGGATGGAATGGAATACAAAATGGAATGATAGGAGCCATGTTCCCCTGAAGTGAATGGAGATGTATGCAATTAGGTATTTTTATTTTTATCCCTCAATAGTCAAGAATGAATAGTAAACGAGAGTGCATCATCGGGAAATGGTCAAAGTGTATGTTATGTCTAACACATTGTGATGAGCATGTATGTGTAGTGATGATATGTGACATATAGAATAAATGTGCATGAACCTTATAGCCTAAGCATATATCACAACATGATGAATGGATGAGTGATTATTTAGCCTATGTGTATATCACTATAAGATGGAATGAATGAGTGGTGATTATTCAGCCTATGCGTATATCACTATAAGGTCTATCTAGGATTTTTCACCGTATTACTTCCCTTTCGAGAAAAGCAAAGAATTTTTTATTGGTCAGAGAAGTGTGAGTAGGCCTTCTAGTTGCTTAAGGAAAGGTACACCACGGCACCTATCTTACCAGCCGGACCTAACAGAGGATTTTGTTATATGTACTAATGCATCACTAGAGGTTTTGGGAGAATTTCTTATGAAAAAGCATTAGGTTATTCCCTTTAAGTTGCGTAAGCTTAAAGATTACAAGCTTAACTATCCTACTCATGACTTAGAGCTTGCAGGAGTTGTTCATGCTCTTTTGCATTGGTGTCATTTCCTTTTTGGTATTGCATTCATTTTGAGGATAGATCACTTTAGACTAGATGGATTTCCTTTGCATGTAGTATGACATGGAGGTGTAGTATATCAAAGGAAAGGAAAATGTCGTTGTAAATGCAATTAGTAGACAATAAAATTTTCTTGAATATTTGACACCGCAATCAAACTTGATATCCTTCAAAGATCTTCGAGACCACATGTTTTATGAGGGTACTAAATAGATGTTGGAGTCAAAGGATTCATTAGAGGGTATATATTCAAGGTTCATTTTAGAGGCGAATGATTTACTTTGGTTCCATAGGTGCATCTATGTGCCTAAGTCTACCGATTTGTGTAGCTTCATCCTTACAGAGGCTCATCAAGCCCCATATGTAGAACATCCAAGAGTGAATAAAATGCATGCCGATCTCGAGGGAGTTATATTATTGGCCGAGTATTTGACGGGAAATAGTAAACTTTGTAGCATTTTTCCTTGAGTGTCGAGGGTCTATGCATAGAATTCGATCCCGCGGGACTTTTACATCCTCATGACGTTCCCGAGTGGAAATGGGATGTGATGTCCATGGAATTCATAGCAGGACTCCCCATGTCTTATTATCATCACAATGCCATTATGGTCACTCTAGATAAGCTTACTAAGCTTGTGCATTTCTCGCCAACCAAGGTCACCTATAATGCACAGGACATCGCTAAAGTATTAATGGAGGACATTGTTAGATTGCATGGGGTTCAAGACCATCATCACCGATAGGGGTACCATTTACACATTAGTTTTCTAGACTTCCTTTCAGACCGCTCTGGGTACACATATTAATTTCAGTTTAGCATATCATCCAGAGACAAATGGATAGATAGAGAGGGTTAATCAGGTATTTGAGGACATGTTGATGACGTATGTGATGGATCAATGGAAGAAGTGGGAAGATTACCTTCATTTATTTGAGTTTTCCTACAAAAATATCATAGTTCCATTGCTATGGCTCCTACAAGGCTTTGTATGATCGACCTTGCAAGACACCTCTAAGTTGGGATAGGCTAGATGACATGATTATTATGGGACCAGCTTACCTACAGGACTTAGAGCAACATGTTATTCTACTTAGGAAAAGTTTTGAGCAAGCTAGAGCATGCCGTAAGGCGTATGCAAACACCAAGAGGACTGATCATCACTTCGGAGTGGGTGAAAATTCTTCTTGAGAGATCATCCACATAAGAGCCCAATCCGCTATAGAAAGGGTTCTAATATATCACCTCGTTTTGTGGGGCCATTTGATATTTTGGAAGTCATCGGTCCAGTTTCCTATTTCTAGCATTGCCACCATGACTTAAATGGACCCACGATGTATTTCATGTGTTTGTACTACGTAGATATGTAGCTAATATCTCTTAGTTTTTGCATTGGTTGGCATTATAGGTAGAGGACAGAGGATAATGGAGGTAGAAACCCATAAGTATAATTGAGCACTGGAGGTTTCCCTTCGGGGTCGATACTTAGACTAGGTTAGGGTTCCGGAGATAGATATGATGCGATAACAATACTACGGGAGGATGCTACACCATTGAGGGCTAGAAATCCCTATCTCTTTCAAAGTGACTTCAAAGAGGAAGTCTAATTTTAGGAGAGGGGATGCAAAGTGTCCACATTTTATAGCCTTTGTTATATGTTGACTTCCTTATTCTTAGTTATAATTTAACAAGGATTTGATATATTTTGGAAATTATGTTATGTTATTTGATCTTCATGGACATGTATGGTGATTTGGGCACGTAGTAAAAATATAGCTTTGATTAGCATGTTCACACATTTCATTAAATGTTGTAGATACTAACTTATTGGTATGTTATTTGGGCTTAATTAGTATATGATGGATACATAGTTTATTCGCATGTCTTGATGATATGGATTATTTGATTATTGATGAGAACACATGATAACATGGATGTATGTCATTTATATTTATTGTAATGGCTAACACATGGTGAATAGGTGTGGAATTGTGCATGTTTCTCATTTACGATTCCATGTTGATGTTGTGATATCATAGAGTTGTATGTTTAGAATTGATCATTTATTAAGTAGTTGATTTACACTTGTATTTTGACAGATGCGTTTAATGTGTGTGTTGAGTGTGCAGTGACAATTCGTGGATAACGTGGGTTTCAAGGTGGTTACACAAATTGTGCGCAAGAGGCCCATGGGGCTAAGCCCTAACCATGTTTACATGTCAATCCTTAGTGTATACTTGTAGTATTTAGGCACCATGAGTGACCCTTATTTGTAATGGTGTATGTCATGTAAAATTAATTTTATTTAGGATGTTTATTTTAGTTAAGTAAAGTAGGTTTGGGGACATAATGGCCCCCACTTGGATTAAGTTTTGTATTTTTGTAAGTGTGTGTTAACTAGATAGGATTGGGGTCACATGACCACCCTTGAGTGGGCCCCACATCCTCTACACTTGTGCCCAAATGTGCCAAACCCAAAATGGTGTTATTTATAGAATTTTAAGTGACCCCTTTTAGTTTTGGGAGTTCACTTAGCATGAAAATAAGCCCTTGGACCCTACCTATTAGGTAGGGGCTTAATACCAAGGAATAGAGGGATATTCCCTCCTGTTTAGCCTCTCGTTTGTCACCATCCATGTAAGATGGATTGAAATTTTGTGTTGTAAAACATTTAACAAACTTGTCTCATGTTTTTTGTGCAATTTAGGAGAAGGATGTTTAAATGTGAGTTTATCTTTTCTCCATTTTTGGGGAATCTTTGACTTAGAGGGATGACACATTTCACCCCCTCATTGGTGAGGATTTTTTTAATTTTTCTCTTCAAATACTCTCTCATGGGGGACAAAGGGAACTTTTTTGGCTTTTATTTGGTGTGTTTGAGGCTTTGGAAATTAGATTTTTCTTGGACAAGGAATTTGGAAAGAGCTTAGAGATTAGGATTGCTTGTGGAGGTAGTCTCTTTGATCTCCTTTTTATGTTATCTTGCATGTTAGATCTTAAATTTCTTATGGTTTAAATTTTTATTTTGTTACATGGGTTGTTCTTTGTTTCTAGGTATGTAATTTGTTATTTTCTCCATCCATTATCCGACTTGATGGATTTTGGAGTTTTAAGGGGAAGATGGAGGGATTTTCCTTCTTAAACCGCATGGCTTGATGGGAAAGCCATGTTGGTTCTCCATTTATTCCCCTCATATGGTTTGAGGTGTGGAAGGTGGTTCACATGGTTTGAACCCCTTCCCCATCTTTGGATAGGAAATCCAATGGGTCTGAAAATGCTCCCAAGGAGGATTTTAGACAAATGGATGGAGCCATATGGATGGATTGTTGTCTTGGAGGGATAAGTAGGTTTTGTGAAGAGTCTTGTAAGTGTGCATCCTATGGTTTGGAGCACACTCTTTGGAATTTTGGATGTCTCATCTACTCTTCCTATTTTTTAGGATGAATATGGTTTTCTCCTCTTTCCTTTTGGTTGGTAAATGTTGTGTTTCTTTATTGTATGGATTTTTCTTGTATGTGAATGTGTTTGTTCTTTATGTCTTTCTTAATCTTGTGCACATTTATGGAAGCTAGCTCTCTCTCCCATGGGCTTGAAGGAAGCTAATATGTCTTCCAACCTTTGGAAAGGCATGTAATGATGCCTATATATTGGGTGGTAAAAAAATCCTTTCTCTATGTGTTGGTTTCTTGGAAAAACATTCAAAGTTGGAGCTTAAGTTTGGAAGATGGTTGGAGTTTCTTGACATCATGGTTTCTCATTGTTTTCTCCAATTTTTTTGAGCACTACTCTCATTGTAACCTCTTTAAATCTTGGAAAGAAGACTTGTAATGTTGATTCCTTATGTATCTTAAGTATTTTGAAATTATGTTGTTTTGGAGAGCTTAAGCTTCATTGTAGTGTAAACCATTCTTGCATGAAGAAATTTGTAAAAAAACCTTGTAACTTGGAAAGTAATGCAAGTATTTTTGATAAGAGTCCTTTCTTGTTAAAGATCTTATTTTTTTGGTTGAAACCTTCCTTTGAAAAAAAAATAAATGATTGTTATATGAAGTGTAAAAAAAAATGCTACTCTTGTAGTATGGTAGATGATTAAGGAGAAAATGTGATATTTAGTGGGATCTACTTCTTGGTAGAAATCTGTAGTATTATTTGGCTATTGCATTTTGAAAGGAAAGTTAGTTGTAATATGGAGCTTAAGGTTTAATATTGAATGGAAATAATTACCATTCTTGTAATACATCTCTTCTTGTAAATTCTTGCAACATTAGTGAATGGAATAAAATTAGTTTTACTCTCTTTCCTTGTTAACTTAACAAAATGGTTATACTAGTGAATCAAGTGTGATCATACCTCCTTCCTCACTAAGTTTAAAATTTGTTTCCAAGTTCTCTCTTATTAATTAAAATACAAAGTTACATTCCCTTTATTTATACAAATGAGTAAATAATTTTTACAATTTGATTTATTGGAAACTATGAAGTTGTATCCTTCACAAGACTTACAAAACATAATCTATCATTTTACAATTTGTAATAATTTTTAACATAGTATGGGAAATAATTATACTAAAATATGTTTAATATAGTTATATTATAATTTAACTATAATATATTCAAACATGGTATATATTTCTTAATATATTATTATAGTATATATTTTGATCTAATATTCTAAAATATATTTTGTTAATTATATATAAGATATAATATATAATAATTAATATAAATTTATATATATATGATATATAATTTATATAATATATTATATAATAATATTTTAATAAATATAAATAAACAAAAATAATAATAATGAACAATGTTTTGGTGAGGATTTTAATTGTTTAAAATGAATAAAAAAACAATGTGGGGAGGGTTCGAGCCCTCCCAACCCCCGCGGTAACTCCACTACCGCCTATCGTCCACACCACCGTCCTCCCCATACACCATCCCCAACTCCACATCCCCTCCATCCACATCTCCAATAAAACCCTTTCCTCCCATTCACCAACACCACACTCCCCTCTCCAATCTACCGCCAACATTCTCCGAAACCCATGGCTCCATTAAAACCTGCGGTTTTCATATTTCGTGTTCTCAATAATATTCATTTTTTCACTATTTAATGTGTGTGTGTGTGTGTGTGTGTGTGTGTACAAGTAGATTTGCCTCGATATAAAAAAAAAAAAACATCGATAAAAGACATACCCAACAAGAGAAGATCTCTAGAAGGGAAACATAAAAATATATATATAAAGAAGAAACAAGATGAAACAAATGAGAAGAGGAAAACAAAGGAAAAGAAAACATAAAGATGGGTTAGGGAAACTTTAAGGCAAGTTTTAAATATAAGGCCAAAATTAGATTGATCCTAGGGTCCACATTAAACCCTACACAACCTTTAAATCACGCAAATTTGATGGGAATGAGAAGTAAAATAAAAGAAGGGTGTGTGTGGGTTAATTAAATAAAAACGGAGTGAATAAAATAAAAGGGTGTGTAGACTTCCTTTGTGACCCTAGCAAACATTTAGTAGAAATAAATAATTAAGTTGGAAATTAGACAAGTAGTTAATTAATTTGGGTAAATCGAATTAATATAAAATAATTATTAATGGGATCGGAAAAGTATAGTAATAGTATTTGTTTACATTTACTTTAAAAAAATTACCTAAGTTTTTAGTTATCTTTTGGTGAGGTTATCTATGTCCCGAGGCGGGGCACTACAATAGGTCATAAAAGAGTACACACTTAAAATTTTGAAGTCTGTATGTCGGATGTGTTTCAACGCAAGGCCTTTGACAAGGTGAAGTTTTTATCCTATAAGAAGTTATCATTCGACTCTAGTAGAGATCATAGTCATTCTTTATTTTTATTTTTCTCAAGCCTAAAATTTGTTTTGTTTGTATGCACATCAATGTTATGTTGCAATATTATCGTACTTGAGTTAGGAGTTTTATAGATTAGAATTTTAATCATAACTAAATTATGTTATATTAGAATTGGTATTTAATCTATGTTTTTAGGCTTGCATCTCAAAACTAATGTGAGTCTTGTTGGAAAATGTTCTTATATGTACGTGTTTGGTTAACTAATGTATACAAAGTTGTGTCATTAATCCAAATAGTTAGTTTCATATGCTTCATTATAAAATCATAATTACCAATATTAACAATTACCTTGTGGATAACAAGATTTAATATCTATTTATATAGAATTTAGTATCTCCTTTACGGGAATCTATCATATTTTCAAATTATTTTATCTTTTTATGAGTTATATCATACCCTTAAGGAATGAGAGTTGAATCTTCTCACACCGAACAATCCTTAACATGTTCCCAATGACCAATCTCTGAATAATACTATGTTTCATGGAAAAAAAAGCTTCAAATTCGAATCATACAACCACAAATTTGATGTAATTTGATTACTTATTTATACCAATCCACATACTAATCTTCAATTTCAAACTTCTCCTAGACGTAAATTAAAATGGGTATCTTCATACTATAAAAACCGCTTGAATATAACCTCTTGTATTTCCTTCCACTTATGAAGTTTTATTCAAAATTCTCACTCTAGATCATTTGATTCTTGAGTATATTTAAATCATCACTAATTTATTGGACGTTATAAAAACCAATGCGTAAACCTAAAGCATATCATTCAAGATCTCATTGATAATCAAACTATTACTATTTACCCAAATCAAGAAAAGTCTAGATCTCAAGTTATGAGAGAGAAAACGTTAAGATATTCAATTACATACCCTAAATCCACATTAAGGTTCAACACATATACACTACACATCCTCCTCCAGTTATTATAGTTGTCCATTTGATGCAATTATTGGTAATATCGTTATTAATCTGGTCTCATCATCTACTATTAGATTTAATGAAAGTGAAATTTTGGACGGAATGTTAGGTACAAAAAAATTGTTTATTATTTCTTATATGACTCAATTGATTATAGATAATGTTAACCTTGCTTAGATGTTTATGATAGAATGACAAACTAGTTATGTCTTTGAAAACTACATTCAGAAGTTGATATGATTATTCACAAGTTATGCGGTAGTAGTGCATTTTTACCTAGCTAATATACTAGTTTGTTTTATGAATTTAATGCATGCAATGTACTCATTTTATATGTTCTTAACATGAAGCTAGAGGAAATTGTGGATAATTGAACTAAAACATAATGGAATTGTGTAAGATGGAGTTTGTTTATAGTCTTATATGTATAAAACTAAATTCATTCTTTTGACTGAAAATTACTTGTAAATTTTGTTTTAAATTAACCTTATGCTCATGAGAATTGAAGCTAATTTACAAAGGGAAATATTAAGTGACTAATTTTCCATAAATTACTATGAGTTGAGATTAGTCATACCGAATAAATAAGTGTTATTCCTTATGCGAAAAATAAATGGGTGAAAAATTAAAACAAAAATGATATTTCACAAATACTTGATCATGAGGTTGTTATGTTGATAAAAACTTATTATGTACAAATATAAATAAAATGGATGCAAAGAGGTGTGTTTGTACATCCTTTGAGTATTATAATACATGGGGAATACCTTTGATGCGTGGAATGAAATAAATTTATGAAAATAATGAATTCAATGTATGCGAGAAGAACATATTGGAAAGAAAAAACCTCGAGTGCAAAGAAAAGGTAAGTAGACTTTTGATTGGGACGAGGTGCAAAAGATGCATCCAAATAAGGTTAGAGGGTACACATTAGATATCTTTGGCTAGGGTTGTATCTTGAATTGGAAATTATTTGTATTCTTCAAAGTGTAAAAGTGATGTTCTTCTTCTTCCATCGTGAGATTTGGATTTCCATCCAAGAGGATCCTCGGGATATGTTATCAAAATTCTTTAGGAATGAATTCAATATTGAATATTCTATATTTCTCCTTATCAATGTCATTATTATTATGTTTATGTTTAGTATATTGTCTTAAGAATTCCATGTTAAAATCAAAAACTTAATTTATTAATTATAAGGAAATTAGGTTTTTGAAATATAGGATAAAGAATTTGATAAATATAAAGTTATTATTCTTGGGGAAAATTCACACTAATGTGTCATAAGTATATGCTTGAAATCTCGATTTTAATACATGAGTGCTTTATAAAGTATAAGAATAATCTTTCCTTGTGAATTAAACATGATTGTTCTTTGTGTCATCATATGTCTTAAATGCACATAGAATTATTGAGTTTAATTAGGACTCTATTGGTGTGTAAATCAACAAATATGGGGAAGAATCTATAGCCACTTGACTTATGGGGGAAAATATTGCACAAGACAAAATTCTATTTTTCTAGTGGTCACAAAAATGGCATGATTGACTTTGTACTCTATAAAAATGACAACATAAGAAAAACAAGGAGAAACACGAGGAGAAAGAAACCTAGAAAAATAAAAGAAATTAGAGAAAACAAGATAAATTTAAGGAGCTCATATAAAGAAGAATAAAAAGTTATAAGAGTGAAACGAGATGCAAAATATTCAAGTACATTTAAACAACAAATGAGATATAAAAAAATGCACCAATTAGAATGTAAGTTGAACCAATAAAGAAAAAACAAATACACCGACACCAAGATAATAAACTGCTTCTATACTAAAATTTAAAATCTATAATTTTATTGGATAGATTTGTTAGATGTTGATGTAAAACCACTCTCCCCTCAAACAATCTTATATTCTAATAACTAGAATTTTCTATTACTCTATATATATTTTTAAAAATAAAATACAAATTAAAAACTATTCAATTTTCAAAGGTTCTAGATAGTTTTTGTAAATACAAGTACAAATATAAAAATTCTTTATTGTCATTTAAAAACTAATATTTTATTATAATTCAGCTTACAATACCAAAAACAATATCTTATACAAGGGGATGTTTATAAAGTTGGAACAACAAAACCATAATTATTCACTTAAAAAATTATTTCTACCTATGAGGTCTCTTTAATAAGACAATTTCTTAAAACCCAAAAAAAGAGTACACCGAAGTTGAATTTTAATAAATATATAAAATTATGGATATGATTCTATATTCGTTTTCAGTTTCTTATTTAAGAATGATGTGTGAGATTGAACTTATTATTTTAATTTTTTAACAATTTGTTTTCTCTGAAAATGATCGCGTCGAAAGAGAAGTCATAATGCCACCAGAAAACTTAGAAGAAAAAACAGAAAAGTCATTAGGTTTTATATTTTCTTAAATTGTCGCTACCATATATACTATTGAATTGTAAGTGGAACATTTGATTTGGGTGTGAATGCATCATACGAGTCAAAAATTAACTGATAAAAAAATATTTGCATTATTGGTTATCAGTTTAAGTTATGTGGACGTCCCACTTTGTCTGTGCCAAGACAATAGTTGGACACAGGGCTAAAAATATATTCTAATCCAGGAAAAAGTGATAGAATGGACTCTAAGTCGAGCAAAACAACTCTTTATATATCACCTTTCAAATTTTTAAAAATAAGTAGATGGGTGGAGTCACGTTTTGATTTTGCATCTGTCATGTTTATGGAGCTAAATTGTGGGTACATGATGATTTTGACATAATATATGAACAATTCCGACACATCAGATCATTCATCTACTGTAATTGTAATTGACAGTGCAAAGGTCACGAGCAGGTATGAGCTTAGGCTTCGACTGTTTATATGAGTTGTCTGAGCAAGGTGTCTTGTCTCCTAACCCTTAGAAATATCTTTTCTTTTCCTTCCTTTTTCTAGAAATATTTTATAGGAGTAGATATTTTATTGTGGTGATTGTTTATTAATGTTGTATCTATATAGATTACTTGCCAACGTATACTTCGTCTACAAATCCACTCGTTGTTGCTTGAGTTGTACTCCAGAAGATAATGGCATGTCCACACTATTAATCTCTATCAATCTTTTCACTTGTTTGAACTTTTCATATCTCCTAAAACGAGTCAGTAAAAATCAATGAATCTTTAATTGATTAGAGTAAGATTTTGGGATGGAGAATTGACATAAATTTAATTTAAGGTGGAATAAATGGCTTTTAGGTTAAACGAGTACAATTGCACCACATATATGTCGTAAATATTGGAGTGTACATACGGGTGTTTGTAGTATCACTGTCAACGGGTCTCGACAATGAAATTAAAAGAAAATCTCATATGGCTATGGCACTAATATTAATAAGGGAGTTTTGTTTTGGTGATTTATAGTGAAGGCATTATATCTATCTCTACAATTGAACATTTTTTGAAGGTAATGAGCCGTATTTCACCGTGAAGAAGGACATTCTTGGTTCGAGTTTTACCATTTGGTCACTACAATGTGGGAGTTATTTAATGAACAAAATTAGATTTCCTTCATGTTATTAGATGTCAAATAGTCTATCAAACTATAAAAATTTGTTCTCAATAAGCTAGGATTGTTGTAGTTAGCCAAGTATCCACATTAACTACAATGTAATAAATAAATACAAATGCAATGCCACCTAAACTATTTAGAAATTCCTATTAGTATGTGTTGTTATTACTACCAAGATGCGGAACGGAGAGCAGGGTAAACCCTTTTCTTTCCTAGAGGCGGTGAGATCTAGTAGAAGAGAGCCTATCAAACCCATGGCTTATGCCAAATCAACCCTCGTTGTTTCTTTTGGCGAAGAGGTCTCTCGATTCGGTGGATTTCTAGCTAAACATAGGACTGATTTACAAATTCATTAGAAGTTTTCTGGCTTTCCAGCTCTTCGCAAATAGATTTATAAACAATGGAGCCCCTTTTTAGATGTTAAAGTCAATATCTACCCCTAAGCTCGTGGGATTTTCATTGCAGTTTTTGATGGTTCCTCTTACAAGGACAAGATTTTTGGAAAAATATGGGATTTTCAGTCGCACCATCTTCTTATGAAGCCCTGGTCTCCCAAATTTAACCCAGTTACTTAAAATTTCATTGTCAGACATGTGTGGATTAGGCTGCCCTATTTACCCTTGCACTTTTGGAGTGAGGAGTGCTTCAGATCCATGGGGGATGCTTTGGGTAAATTCCTTGATGTTGATCCTAGGACTTAATCTTTTGATCATACCACATATGCCCATATTTTGGTGGATATGGATATGATAGCTGATTTCCCAGCCACCATGGAGCTCAAAGTCAGGGACATAATATGGACTCAAAATATGGATTATGAAGGTCTCCCCTTTAGATGTAGAACATGTTTTTCCCTTGGTCATCTCGCTTCGATTGCCACATTGTCAAGAAGTAGATTAAAGGGTGGATATTGTGGTGGAAGGATTTTAACCTAGATAATTTGTATTTTATGTTGATGAGGACAAGGATCGTTTGAAATTTTCGAGATAGTCACACAAGGAATTAGGAAGAGGAGAAGGAAAAGATAATGGAAGAGAAGAATGTGAAGAAGACGGGTGGGACCATCTCTCTTTCTCCCAATAATGAGTAGCAAGTTGCAGATTTGGTGGTCGTTCCTTTGTTCCCCCTCTGTTAACTTTTTTTTCTCTTGGTCGAACATTACATCTCATGAAATTAGTCTCCCTATCCACTCGAATGAGAATGTAGATCCTAATAGGGGGAGGGTTGGAAGGTGGTGAACTACAAAAGAAAGGAAAAGAAGGAAATTTTCTTCTCAAGATGAGCCTTAGATCTCATAAAGGGCAAGACCAGGGAAGTTGAGTTCCTCGGTTTGTGGGTCAAGTGGTCTTGACCAACCTTCCTTTTAGCTCCCCTTTCCTTATGGTGCTTTCCTATTCATGGGTTTTTGTTTCGTTGGTTGTTTATTTTTAGGCTTATGGGCCTTGTTTGTTGTTGTTTCTCTTTTGGGATTTATTGTTTATCTTTTGGTTGTATAGGGTTTGGATCCCTTCAAAATCTATTTTTACCTAATCTAATAAAAAAATTACTACCGATAAAACTTAATTACAGTATTTTAATTTTTTAAGTTTAATATTATGACTGTCATTATTGTTTCCAAACTTTACATAAAATTTGGATACAAATGAAACTCAACAACCAATTAAAATTGTATAAAAACAAATTTACAAATAAACATGATATAAATAATTATAATAGTCATTTATAAATATTATCCGATTGAAATACTTATTTTTTATTCTTATTAGTGAATTATTATGTGAGTATTTATCAAATTAATTACTACAATTACATGTGTTTAATATAAATAATCCTTCAAATCATTAATATTATATCTTAATATGAATTTAATTTAGGTCATCAACTTATATAAATAATAATTTTACAAAAACTTTAGAAAGTATCAATTTAACACAAAACACTTACTTGTCTTATAATAATAGTAATTTTATGTTATTAATATCTAGCTAATATAGTTCTATTATGACTTATAGTCAAAATTGAATTAGCTCGTGGAGTGTCATCCATATTTTATTTATTTGTATAAATAAACATAGGGTGAATTGTTTAAATAAGTGGCACCTAGTACGATTTTAATTAGCACACTCTCATGTTAAACTTATTAAACTCTATTTTACATCTATCGACTTTTTAAAATATAATTTATAATTTATATTAATAAGATTTACTAATTGTTTGTCGAATAGACTTTTATAATTGATTATTATATAATTAGTGAAGCGTACTATTTTCAATTACATTATTTATATGATAGCTTTTTATGAAATTCATATCTTCCATATTTAATTTAATAAATTATTTTTTAACAAAAAATATTGTGTGTGTTGTCACACCCTGTATTTTCATTATGTTATGTTGTGAAAATAAGCTTTGAAATATTGATTAACTTGCGGAAGTAAGATGAATAGTGTTGTTACAAGGTTTTGCTTGCAGTTATACACATGTACATATTCCCCAAAAGGAATATATACTTGTGTGTATGTGCATACCCAACACCGTACCCACACTCATCGTCTTGCATTCTTCAAATTGTTTGATAGTCGTAACTCATTCATACTGCACTTATTTTGGATGATTTTTCTCTAATTTGTTTATTGAATGTAATGATTTTGTAATTTTGACAATCCATTACATGGCTATAACTTATATTACTTCGGTTCTTAGAAAAATTATACTGGTCTTGATGTTGGACTAACCATCTTGTCATTGGAATATCGATCATAGACCACAAGACATTAATTGGTCTTCATTGTTGTTCTAGTATGTTCTTGATCATGGCAAGGTAAAAAGTTAAATTGTTTTTATTTTTCTTAGTAATGTTCAATAACATAAGTTAATCTATTGAGTTGTTGATTTGAACTTTATGCAGAGAATAAAGGACTTAAACCGTAATGCTAAGCTATTTTTAGTTTGGTAATATCGAGTAAGTTAATGAATGGTTATCGTGGTTTATAATTTTAATTTTTCATAGAGCATAATTGCAATTGTTCATGGTTGAGTGTAACATCCTTCTTTATGCTGGAAAAATGAAGGCAAAGTTACATTTATTTACTCTTGATTGGTCATGAACCATGGCAAAAATTGTTAAAGTTTAATATTTTAATAAATGGTCTTAGACCATATTATGGTGCACTAAAATTTTTAATGGGTGTAAATTATTATGATCATTGACCATATCATAGGAAGACAAAGTTAATGTTTGTTTATTTTATGTAAAAGATCATGGACCTTATCATTAGCTTAAAAATATATATGGGAATGTGAAGTTCTATGTGGCCATTGATCAAACCATGCAAGGTTGGTAAGTTTTAATCATAGATTGTTTCACTAATATTATGGACATCATTTAAATCTAGAGTGTTATCTTAAAATATAATGCAAAATACATATTCTCTTAAAGGGTATTTAGAAAGACTAAAAAAGGTTTTATTTTAACAATACATTGTTGGGTTTGAATTAATGTTGGTTTTTATGAAATCATTATTTGAACATAATATTTCTTAAAATATATAAATTGGGTTCATTTTTAGAAATATGACTAGTAATAGATTAAGTATTCTTATTTGTTTTTGGTTTTGGTTGTAAAATTCAATCATTGTTTACCTTACACATTTGGGATATTATTAATCTTGCATGATGGATGGGATACTTAAGATTGGCTCTTGGTGGTTATAGATTCACATTGACTCATTTGATGATAATTTGGGTATTTGTTGTTTTACCCTTTCATTAGGTTTTCATATAACTTGAAGACCACCTAGCTCATTATGATCCCATTTCTAAATATTTTTGGCTATATTGGACTTGATTAAATATTTTCATTGATGTTTATAATATGAGGCTCCATGGAAATACATGGTAACTCGGTCTTATGGCTGGACCTTGGCTGAAACGTTTTGTCATTAATGATCATTACAATGAATATTATCCTTCCTCCTTAAGGGATTACAATTCTTTAGTTAGAAAATATCTAAAATGAGCTACTCATTTATGTAATAAAGTAAAAGATAGAGTGCAGAATCTCATGTTGATTGTTTTGTGCATTATAAGTCGTGTTTGTTGAAAAATAAAATGAATTATCATTGGATCCTTCTCTTAACGCTATCTCATAAAGTCGGGTTGACAAGCTGTTATATTTCATTAGCTTCTAGAAATAAGATGTATCTAGAAGGAAATTTAAATATGAATGACTTATGTTTGGAATGTAGTGAATGATTGAGTTAACCTTGATACTAAAGATTTGTTTGCGCCTCTTTATAACAATGTTATGATGAGGAAAATGTTGACTATAAATGTAAATGACTGCTTGAATATAAATTGTGTTTTCTTGTTCACTTAATATTTTAGATGGAGCCATGATTGATAAGATTTATAATAGGTTATTAGGAAAATATTCGGTCGTTGATTATTGATCAAAAATAAATTTATTTGAAGATAGTACTTATTGATTTGGAATGATGTTGTTAGTGACATAAGAGAATTCATTAGGTTTACTTTATTTTTAGTGATATTTACATTTGGTAAATGTATTATAAAGATATGAAATGTATCTTAAGATAACCTTATTATATTCATATATTTAGTAATATAAAAAACATTAATGAGAGTTGTTAATTCATGGCGATTCAATAAATTGACCATACAAACTATTCTCTCTCTTACAACATGTAGGACGTATTAATCATTATGAAATTATTGATTCAATTATTACGAGTTATTTTGTCATGCGGTGATTATTGTTAGTTATCCAATTTAGAAAATTTCATTGAAAAGTTAAATTATTATTTCGCGGTTGAATGAAGGAAATATGGCCTATTGTAATATTTATATTATTTGTTGATAATCACTTCTAAAAACATGTAATAACATTATTAAGTATTAAATAAATTACTTGTTGTTTTGATTATCACAATTACGAGAAGTGAAATAATTATGTTGTTGTTTTACATCAGAGTATGTTTGTAATATGATTAAAGTTTTATTATAATACTATATATGCTTTTATGGTATCATTATGTTGGTGCAAGAATTTTTGATATGGAAAATTATTTGTTTCCACCAATTATCACGGAGCTACTCCCTCCTTGTGTATGGGGAGGATCCCATTATTGAATGTAACTATCATTATTCTATCTAAATGATGTGGGGTGGCCAAATAGGCCAAGGATCACACATGTAAACTTCACTGAACCTATGGAAAATTACTTGTAAGGGTTATAAGGGAGGAAATTGCAGCAACAAGGGATAACGGAGATAATTTAGGAAACTTAGGGTTATTGTTGTGAATAGGAGATTTAATAGTTCTCACAAAATTTAACCAAAGTAGTTTAACATTCATTTGGAGGAAAGCAAAAATGAAGCACCTAGTGAGACTAACAAATCTAGACTCAAAATTATTTTTAATCATTCATCAAGGACACCAAGTTCCTTCTTGATCACCATACTTACAAAGTTGTAGGAAAGAGAGAGTAGATGAAAACATGAACAAAGAAAAAGAAGAATGTAGCATTTATTTATTATGTTTGTTATACAAAGTTCAACATCAAAAACACAATTCAAAATTGGTATAGAGTATAAATTCTCAAAATCTAGGATCTTTTGGAATGCAGAAGCCATCCCAAATTATAGCCTTATGAATTGACCTTTCATCTCCCCACATGAGTCTTTATGTTCCTATTGTACTCGTGACATTTCAATTTTCCCTAAAAGAGACAAATTAAGTATCTCTCTTATAATTTTGAGATAATATTAAAAATTACAAATATTGTCACTTATGTACATAAGAAAAAATAAAATAATTGTGTGAAGAAAGGGTGAAAAGAGGAGAGGGAAAGGGATTTACTTGGTGTCCGTTGAAGAAGCTCCTTTTGTTGATCTGAATCATGATGATCACCATATTATCCTTGTACAATATGCATAGAAATGTCGAATTCTTTGAAAGAATGTTGAAAAACACGGTTGCAAGACCTCTTGAGGTGAGATCCTGAAGGAAGAAGCATTTGAATTAACCAACCCACCCACCTCTTCTAGCAAATAAAAATCAACTCAACTCTCTCATATATATCAACTAAACCAACTAACTTTAAGTCATCCATCTCACCTTTGGCTCACCGAGCTCATCAAACTCAACTCATTCATCTCATTGTGCTTACTTCAACTAGTACACAAAGAGATGATGATGGATAAAACTTGACCAATGAGCTATGATGACCTATTTTGATGAATAAATGGAGTCCTTGACACCCTTTGAATCTTTTCCAATTTCTCGATTATTCAAATTTTCCTTTGTTATGATTTTTCATGCTTTTGGGCACAATTGTGATCTAAAATATGCTGGTTTTCATCATCTTGGTATAGAAAAATTAAATTTTCCCCTCTTTCATTGAGGGAAATGCAAAAGGGGAGAAGAAATTTTTCCTCATTCTAGGCTTTCCATGTTTCATGGTATGATTTGACAAGACGGGAATGAGGAAAAAAATTCATTAAAAACTAGGGATGAGTTGGGGTCATATTGAAGATCAAAATGGGGGCAAGAGAGGGAAATTTTTCTTTTCCACTCTATCCCCAAAGGATATGGACATAATGGAAAGAAATTTTTCCCTCACCTTGTGGTGAGAAGTAGTACAACATGACTTGATGAGGGGAAAGTGAGGAAAGAACTAGTAAAAGCATTTTAGCACTCGTGGGGTTAGCTTGAGGTCATCTGAAGATACAGGAGGAAAAAGAGAGTGGGGAAAATTTTATTATCCCCTCTATCCCCAAGGGACAAGGATAAGAGGGACATTAAAAAATTCCAAGCACTTGTTCCTCAAAAAATTGACTAATTGTGAAACATTTACCTACAACAGAGGCAACTTGAAATTTTTATTTTCGAGCTTCACGAGTTCCTTTTTAGTGAATATTTATATTAAATTGAATCCACACTACCTTCCAAGATAAATGGGATGGGTCCTAAGATCTAATTCTTCCTGCAACCCCCTCAAAAAGCTTCTCAGGAAAATATGGTGTCTCTTCTAAAAATGAGTTGTGTTGAGTTGCTCTTGGATCTTGTAGAAAAGTGAAATTTCCATCATGTAGATAATCCATAAATATTTCCAATGAATATTATTTTCCTCTTAACTCTTTACGGATCTCCCGAAATCGTCATCCTGGAGACCAAGTACCTATTTTAATTTCCGCTTCTTACACCTTAGAAACCCACAATTGCATTGTTTATCCCTAAACCTCCGAACCTTCCTCTATTTTCCTAAATCAATTGAAACATGATCATAGATCTTCAATAACAAATTTGAATGAATTTGAGCCTTTGATTCCATCTCAGAGCACAAGCCTTGGAATGGCCATAATTAGCATTTCTAGGTTTCTTTGAGAAACTAGAACTTGGAAGCATTTCACCATTTGAAATTGTGGACCTTATCTAATAACTTCAAACAATTGAAATTTATATTTCCTCACCTTAGAACTACCTACAATATCAATATGGATAGGACACAATTGAAAAACTTAGTAAGAGGGGGTTTCATGAACACGTGCGAGTAAACATTTTAATTTTGGTCTAGTTGTCATGCTTGAAAATTTTAATTCTTATGTTGCATACTTGCATGACAAAAAATGGCTCTAGATTGGGGAATTTTAATTTATTGAGTCTAATGAGGATATGATAATCGGTAACTTCATAATCTCAAAACATTGTGTGGACCTGTGCCTTATCCATTGGGCTATACAGATTCACTAAAAAGATATACCACACAACTTTCTTTATTGGACATAGACACAACAAGAAACATGCACATAAATAAAGGAAACATAAAAAAACAACATGTAATGAGAATGGACAAAAAAAAGGGGAAATAACCTAAATCACCTATGCACATGTGGGGTACAATCCACTTTCATTGAATAACTTACTCTAAATGAGTGCCTACCCGTAGACAAGTATCATTGGATGCCTTTCTTCTATGAATCCGTTGATAGGTTCGATGAAGTATGAACCCCTCCTCATCTTCTTGAGAAATCTAGCATGATTTCTAGTGCAATTGATGATCCACTCATTCATTCCATCACGTTTGTTTCTTTGACACATTCTTTCCGACTTCTCCTTGATTCTCGGGTTCATTCCATTGACCGATTTTTATACTTGACTTATCATTTTTATACCAAGACATTTGTTCTTCATTGTGCATCTTTTATATGACCAGCACTTTCATGGGTTGATTCTTGATAGATGTTTCAGAAACCTCATTATTGCCACTAGCCTCTTGATTTTCTTGGTTTCTCAATTGGATCAAGAAATCATATTTCTCAGACTCCTAATTTTGCAACATGCTTCCCTATATAGTGTGGCATGTGCATTGCATCATTCTCTTTGGAAGATAATACAATCAAGATTGGGCATGCAATATTGAAATTGTCATCCTTTTTTCCTCATCCATTTTTATGTTAAGAACATCCTTCTCTTGGGCAGAGTGAGCACTAAAAGGTTAAAAAATGTTTCTATTTTGAACAAATTTGGCCATTAGACCAATCAACATTCCATCTCTCCATTTCTTGTAAATAATGTTTCCATCCTCATGAAAAGCAAATAAGCACGATTGGTACCCAAATTGATTCTCCCTCAGAAGCTGAGAAGCACCATAGATTTGATAGGAAGCTTAAATAAAAATAAATCATGTTATGTGTCATTTTGTAGTTGTTGAAGAAATGGAGCTTGCTCTTTCTCACTTAGATGTGGAGAAATGGATAGCACCCTCAAGAGGATTTGATCTATCCTCACTACTTTATGGTTGTGCCTTTCAAATAGGGTGAGAGGACCCTTTTATAGCCTATTGATTGTGGAGGAGATGGAGATTTCCTTCCTTGTAAAGTTATTAAAAAGAACTTGAAGAAAATATGATCAATACAATAGAAACCTAACTCTCATGAGTTGTCACCCTAGATAATGGAGATATTTTCTAAGAAAGGTTCAAGATACTAAAGACAATGAAAACCTAATTGCTTCTGCATGTTTTGGTAATAGAAATTATGCATTTGTACACACACAGGACAAACAAGGGTAGTATGGGTAAGATTGGTTGTTTTTAAATGAATTTTTGGTGGGAGGTGAGGCAAAATGAACTTGATTCGCCAAATATTTGAGAGCTTTTACAAAAATGGAAGGCTTAATCAACAGAATGCTTCATAACAGCTAAAATGTTCCTTTAACCAGAAGGTGTGCTTCAATGGAGGCCCAAATTAGCACATTTTCACACAAACTTTAAGAATCCAAAATGAAGGCTCAAATTGAAAAACTTAATTGAACATTATCAACCTTTGTTTTATCATGCCTAAGATACCCTGAAAGGATAAAAACAATCTTATCATCATGTTAAGAGTAAAATGATTTTAATTTTTTTATTTCACTATCAAATGAAAGCTCTTCTGATAAATGAAATTGAAAATGCCACCAAACTATCACAAGGATAAGATCTTGTGTGATTCACAAAGATTTCAATGTAAGATTGCAATGGGAACAAGAAAAACTATTTACAGACATTCAGAAATGAAGTAGAAATAATTTTTCCCAAAATCAACACAGATTAACTCAAATTTGATTAAATTCATCAACAGGGGAAAGTTTCTAGAACAATCTCAAAGCTTGTCAATGGGTGTAAGTTTCTAGAACAATCTCAGAGCTTGTCAATGGTTGTACACTTACAACCACCTTGACATGATCAAATTTAACACAAAAGAAATAAACAGGTTTCTCAAATGGTTTCTTAGAAAGATGGGCTCTATCAAACTTTTCTCTTAGGAATTCACTCCCAACTTCTAACACTCTGACATTTTCATGACAAGTTCATGTAATTTATAACATTTAATCTACAACAGATTTTTTCCCCAAAACAAAAGACATGCAAAGCACCTTTGCTTGTTGTGATTTTGATCATGATTTCCCATAATCAAATTTGTAAAAAAATTGTTAGGCGCTCAGAGGGAAAATCTCTTCAAATATTTCTAGCATTCAATTCTTTCATCTGGTAAATCACTCTTCATCTCACGCACCAACAACTTCCTCCTCTAATCCTTCAAATGTAGTTTTTTGCGTGCTAAGGAAGGAAAGATTGGAAAATCAGATCAAAGCTGATAGTCAGATCACATCTTAATTGTAAAAGACATTTTCAGATCTTCCCCACCAAATCAAGATATCAAATTACTTCTCTTTGTTTGGCGTGTAGGAGACATCATGAAATCATAAAAACTCACATCTCCAGGAGCTTTAAAGAAAAAATGGCAAAAAACCAAATACAAATGCACAGATTGTCATCGATTTCCTTTTTGCATTTGGACCGTCCACATGGGAGACTGAGTTAAAACGGGCCTCGAGGTTCCTTTTTACCTTATACAACTTTTAGGAAAAAATGTAAATTTCTTATTTTTCTCTACCCTTCCGCCTTTGAAAAATGGGCTTGACACGTGTCCCAATGTGGGTCCCAGAAGCAGAGCTTCCTTTTTACACTTTAACCCCTTTTTTCACAAAAGGAAAAATTTCCAAATTTCCCCCGGAAGCCCGCCTCCCTGCCTTTTGACTTTTCAAACTACCACGTGTCTCAATGGCACATCTTGAGATGGTCCCCAAAAGTAGAGACCCCAAATAAGCATGGGCACAAAACATGTCTCAAGACGTGCAAGTAGTCTATTAAAAATTTTAAGGTTCAAAGTGAAAGGTGCCATGTGCCTAGGGTCTAAGGTAGTCTCCTTTGGCTATTGAAAAGTTTGAGCAAAGGGTAGACCGAGTGGAAGCCTCCAACCTGTCCTCCCCGACGCTTCTTCAAAATAAAACCTGAGGGCTAATGCCCAAACATGTGCGGTCCCTCCACGTGTCCCAGGCCCTTTAGAAAGTTTCTTGAAAAGTCTAAGTAAGGGAAGGCCCGGTGAAAACCTCCATGTGTCCTCATGGCGCAACTTCAAGATAGTCCCCAAGAGCGGAGACCCTGAACGAAGCGTGGGTTCACCACATGTCCATGGCCCACCAAAACTATACCAACTGCATGAAATTTTTTTCTAAGTCTGGGAAAAGTAGCGAAATCCTCCACGTGTCCTCTCGGCGCAACTCCAAGGCCAAACCAAAAGGTGAATTTTCAAATGAGCGTCATTCCTCCACATGGACAAGTTTTGGGTTAAAGAAAGCCATAGAGTTTTTAGGTTGCCCCACCGAGCTGCATCTAACCAATAAGAGCCATATTTCCACTGATGCAGAGATGTAAATTTTATAGGGAAAAACACACCCATCAAACTGTAAAAATGCATGGAATCCATCATTTGATCTCGGAGATGAAATTTTATTCAAGGACGGAGAATTTGGAAATGTTAGATGGTTCAAACATGATCCTCTGAGCTACATCCACTCACATTTCCTCAGGTATTTGGGACAAAAATACAGGGACATCGAAACGTGATTGTGGAAAATAGAGGGAAAGGAAAAGCCCAAGTTTTACGACCAAGTAACAGACTCTTTCATATGGTCAAAGGAACAAAGAATAAGTGCAGGATTTTAACCGATCCTTAGCTAAGGAAGGAAGCCTGACCATGGAAAGCCCGAATAAAGGACAGAGCCTTCAAGCACCAAAATAGGGAGACAAAAAAATGTGACAAAGGCCACAAATTGAGGGATTTTAATGACAAATGGGGTGAGACTAATTTGAGCACCAACATCGGCTCGACTCGGGATGGGCACTCCCTGTGAGTGCCACAAGAACCAAATAACAAACCAAGTGCCAAAAATATCCATTGGGCAAAGGAGTTAGCTTGTAGAGTAGAAAACTAGAACCATCTCCTAAAAACGAACCGAGAAACCAACAAAACTAGGTCACCAAGGACCAGAACGAGCAAAAACACAAAAGATAGAAAGCAACCAACGAACTATACACTATACAAATGATGCTCACCTTGATTCTGGGGAATCAATCAAGGAAATGTTTTAAATGCCTTCCATTAACATGCAATTTAAGAAATTCCCGTCCATGTCTTTCAAGAAGAAGGTATTGTTATCATTTGAGTCACAACACCACGATGTTTACACAAGTGTATATCTTTGGAGCTCATGGTGTGATTGGATAACTTGGGTACTATCTATAAGTTTTGGGACTTGCTACTTGAGATAGACCTCCAGAGAAAGCTAGTTCTTGCTCCTAAACTACCTGCCATAATCTACTCTAATGCAGAGCAAAACTATCTTTCCTAATCTAACTTTCCAAGGGACCAAGGAGAGAGAATTCATGAAAATGAAAGCCTAAAATAAAATGGTGATACACCAGAAAAGGAGGGGTGTGAGATTAGTCTTCCAATGTGTGAAAAATAGAAGTAAAATGCATACTAGAAGGGGTGATAACAGTTCTCCACAATCTAGAAAATGCATTCACAACAATATTTCATACATGCACAATAATAATGAGTCCTTAAAAGAGCATAAAAATAGACACAATATTCTTGTAATGAAGGTTGAAAGGGAAGAAGAGTGTAAACAAACACAACAGGGGAAGATGCATCCAAAACTTGTATTTTATTTCTTCATGATATGCACAATTCAATCTAATACAAGATAAGGACCTGGATCACCATGTAAGGATTCCACTACAAGATCCTATAGCACATTGGCTTCATAAAGTAATTTTTACTAAGCTTTGCTACAAAAAAACTATCCCCTCTTACAATGAGCCCAACACTCCAATTTATAGAAAAACAAAGAGAGAGAGAGAGAGAGAGAATGGAAATCCTGAAATATTTCCTCCAACCACTTTTAAGAGGTATTAAATGGAGTGAATGTTTTTTTCTTTCAAAAAGGCTCCCCATATTGTCCCATGACTTGCAACAGTGAAATATGTTAGCCCATGCTTCATTGAATGCATCCAACTACCAAATAAAACACTATTCTAAACTTGGCCACGTTTTCTACAAAATATTTTTCTATCTTTCATCAAATATAGAATTTCTTGATATTTTTCTTTGGGCTTAGAGATATGATTCCAATGGTACCAATTTCATGTGATTTTGTTGATAAATGCAAAAGTTATGGCCTTCTGAGTGCGAGTAGCTATTTTGGGTCTAGGCATTTTCTGTCATTTGACAGAATGAGCATTAATTGAATGGAGCTGAATATGTTTCTTTTATTTTAATATATCTACCCTCATTAAAATTAATAAAGTCCAATTTTATGAAAATTAGAGCTCGGAGTCAAAAGTTATGGCCGTTTGAAGTTCGGGAGGTCAAATATTGACTTTTTCACTTCATTGTGGATATTTCAAAAAAATTAGGTCTATGTGTCCCATCTATCCTGGACACATTCTTCCACATCACCCAATTCAGGATTCCTTTTCCTTATGCATCCACCATTGAATAGGTGTGAGGGCCATTGACTTTCGCATTCGCTACATCCCATTTATCTTGGCTCCTTGTGCGGTGATTTCACCTTTTCACGTCCTGTGTTTCCCGACATCCTAGACACATTTCTCGGTGCCACCCACAATGCATTGACTTGCGGAAAAATCATATTTTTGTGTCCTACTAGTACCTACATCCAAATAGCCCCATGGACTACTTGGGACAAAAATGTCTGATTTTTCCAGTAAAACACCAAAATGAGCCCATTTTTCAGATTTTTTCCAATTTTCTCTAACTTCTTGGGTTTTTTCTTGGATGGGGAAGTTAGAGAGAAGCCAAGGGGACCCCAAAAACATGATTTTTGGCCTTGAATCAATTCTACTGGCTCAATACTGAAGAATCTGATGCATGTTATCAAAATTACCTTGAGGGGTAAATTTTGGATAACAGGTACATGTTCACCAATTCGAATGTCAATGGAGTAAGGGCCCATCCATAATTCATCAAATTTACCATGTTTTCCCTTATCTTCATGCCTAATATCCCATAACATCACAAGATCTCCAGCACTGAAAGCTCTTGGAGTGTCTTTCTTGTCAAATAACCTCTTCAATTTTTCTCTGAACTTTACATGCCTTTGGTGGAACGCCCTCCTTTCTTCATCAAGTTCAACAATCTAGTTAATGTGATCGTCATACAAACTAAATTCATGATCTTCCATTTTTTGAATGAACTTATATGAGGATAATTGCATATGCAGGGGCAGCAGAGCCTGAGCTTCATACACTAATTCAAATGGAATTTTTCCAATAGCTCTTTCAAGATCTTGTGTGTTGTGACTCTTCCAAGTAAAATTCCCCCACAAACTCCTCCGTGGAGATCAGAAATTATCTTGGGGGCTTCATCTTCACTAATGCACCTTAAGAGAACTCGTTAGGGTTCTTCCAAGCTAACCAAAAATCAGTAATGACATATTTCTAGGAATCCAACTTAAGAGCTCTTTTTTATTTTTACTTAAATACTTAGGGTAGTATAGATGTCTGAGATAAAAAATTATATCTTTGTACCATTCATAACTCATCAAATTTTCAAGGACATCCACCCTTCCTTCTTCTACTTCATTCACCTCAATAGTTTGCAAGTTGCTCTTAGCCATAAGCTTAGCTAAGCCCAAACCTCTTACCAACTTCATGGTTTGGATATCCATGTCATATTCCTGTAACTTGTTCACCCATCTGCATCTTTTTCTTGAGACCTCCATCTCTGATAAGACATCTTTCACCATGGTGTGGGGAACATAAGAAACAACTTTAGAGCTCAAAATGTAAGGTTTGAAAACCTTTGTTGCTTTTACCAAGGAAAATTCTTGTTTCTCCATAATGGTGTATTTCAACTCAGCCCCCTGCAATGCCTTACTGAAAAAGGAAATTGGCCTCTCAGCCCCTTCATCATCCTTCTGCAACAAGACAGATGCAATAGTGTTCTTTGAAGCAAAAGAAAACATTTGGAAAGGCTTCTTATAATCTAGAGATGCTAAAATAGGGGCATGCTTTAATGCTTCTTTGATCCCATTGAAAGCTTGAATGGAAACCTCTTCCCATTTGATAACTTGGTCCTTATTTAGCATGCAAGTAATTGGAATGGTCAACTCAACAAAGTTTGATATGAATCTTCTGATAAAGTTTATTTTCCCAAAGAAGGACTGAATTCCCTTCTTGGTTCTTGGAATTGGGACCTTTTTGATGGCCTCTACCCTCTTGGGATCTATCATTACACCATCCTTTGATATAATGTGACCAAGAAACTTAGCATTTTGCACTCGAAATGGAACTTCTTTGGATTGAGTGAAATGCCATACTCTCTGCATCTTATCAGCATTTTTTCCAAGTGCTACAAGTGGTCACTTCTCCTTTTGGAAAACACAGTCACATCATCTTGGTAAACAACAATAAAATCATTAATGTAACCAACAAAAGCAACATCCATTTCTCTTTGAAAGGTTTCTCCAGCATTCATCAAACCAAAGGGCATTCTAACATAGACATAAGTTCCCTAAGGATTGGTAAAGGTTTTCTTGATTCTTTCTAATTCCTTCATAACAACTTGATTATAGCCAAATAAATCATCCAAAGTAGAAATCATCTCAGAACTAGTCACTAATTGCAGCATGTTTTCCATGTTTGGTAAAGGATAATTATCCTTCATTGATGCTCTGTTCAAATTTCTAAAATCCACGCACAACCTGATATCACCATTATTTTTTCTAACTAGCACTAAGTTTGTAACCCAAGAAGAATACCTTGTGGGCTGAATAATCCCTCCATCCCTCAGTTTCTTCAATTCTTCTTGCATTTTAAGAGATAGGAGTGGATTGATTGGCCTTTGTTTCATATGAATGGCTTTGCATTAGATTCTAAAAGAATTTCATGTTGAAATAGATCCTCTTTGTATGCCTTTAGTTCAGAATAAGACCAAGCTAGGCAATCTTGATATTTTTTCAACAATTGGACATAGGACTAATTTTCCTCCTTGTTCAAATTTCTTCCTAACTAGATCTTCCTTGGTTTCTCCTTTTTACCAAGGTCGTGCTCCTCAACATCCCTTGAGGTTGTTATATGCCTGTTAATAATGCAATCAACATTATCAAAGTTTGATTGAAGAGCAACCAGACCTCTAGGAATGGTATTGGTTTTTAGTTGGATGATGTCCTTGCCAAACAAATTTTCTTTACCCTCTGCTACACACACCATTAGCTCCCAATCAATACATTGATCATCAAATTCCCCTTTTTTCTGCAGAAATATTTTGACCTGAGAATCATCATCAAAAAATTTCCAATGTTCAATGTTTTCAAGTACAGATGGTTGTGTTAACAATTCAACATCGGGGACATTGCACAATTATCAAACCGAGATCCCAATTCTACAAGCTTTTCTTCCATAACATTAAACTTCTGTCATGATGCACAATATTAAATGAATCAAACATATCAATCAAGTCCCAGACTACATGCTTGTACTGTTTCATTCTCTAATTTTTAGTAGCATACAATTTTCTGATTTGTTCGACAATTAGTTTTGAATCTCCCTTAACAATGATGTATTTAACATGGTATTTTCAAGAAATCCTCAAACCTAACAACAATGCTTCATACTCAAAAATCTTGTTAGTACACTCAACGTTAAGTTTGAAAGAAAAAACAAACTCTTCCAAGCTTGGAGAGATCAACACTACACCAACACCATTTCAAAATTTGGAGCAAGATCCATCAAACAACAAATTCCATGGATAGTATACTTGTTCAAGACTCTTACATTGATCCATTTTTTTCTCTTTCCCATTAGAAAATCCAACAAAGTTATCAGCATCAACACTTGTGTACAACACTTCATAAGATGCATTGTTGGGATCTTCAATGAGGTGCAACATTTTCTTTTCTCCATACAACTTGACAAGGTTGCCCTCAATAGGGATGGTGGCATAGGACATATCCATTTGAACACTCCCACCAACACTTGCAACCCATTTTCTAGACAACAACATACCCCACTTGGCTAGGAAATCAACAATAACAACATCAAGTTTCAAGTTCCTACCCGGATAAGCTGCAAGTTGTACCACCAAACCTTTCACACATCCCACCACTAGCACCTCTCTAGAATCCATGGTAGTGCACTTCCCATATGTTGTTATTACTTTGATATCTAGTTCATTCATGACTTCCAGAGGCATAACATTACATGATGCTCCCGAATCAAACATACAGTTGTGTAGTAATCTATCCTTAATGATCAAAGTAGTGAAGAATGGATCTACATTTAGCTAAGACTCTACCAAGGATGTTCCCAAATAAACCTCAAGTGGTTCACCTAGTTCTTCCAATGTTGGTGGTGTTTCTATCTCTTCAATGATTAGAGGAGTCTCCACAATGTTTACATTTCTACATGGGGTACTCTTCTCTTCTTTTAGCCCCAAATACTCAAAGGCCCTTTTCTTGTGCTCAGGAATCCTAAGCAACTCAACAATTGGAACAAAAATCTTGATCTGACTCAAGACTTGGGAAATATCATAAGGAACATACTTTGGCAAGGCAACATTGGAAGGGAGATTGACAAACTCATTAGATGACATGGGATTTTTGATAGTTTGGGCATGAGGAGAAGTATGAATCTTGTTTGGGACAACAAGGCCTTTGGAAGGTGTATCTTTCTTAGGAACCTCTTTAGGAATACTAGTAAGCAATGGAGTTTTAGGTTTGGCTTGAGGTCCTGCCCCTTTGACAACTTTACTTCTTGTGTTATACTCCTTTTCTTGGGAAACAACAATGTTCATCAACAACTTCCTATCCTCCTCAGATGGGATTCCTCCATCATACTTCTTTATCATTAAAGCTCTTAAATATTCAAAGTCATTATTAGGTATTTCAAAATCTTGTACAATATCTATTTCTAAAGTATGAGAGGGAGGAAGAAGAGGTACCCAGTGAATGCAATCCAAAAACTAGCAGCAGTTCTAGCACTTATTACCTCAGTTGAAGTTGCTCCTTGTTGTGAGTTTGTAGAGAACTCCATCATGCATGCATCATCATCAGTGTTATCATCATCAGCTTCTTCTTCTACTTGTTGATCTACTTCACATGGAGCATGGGGCATGAAACATATGTCACACCAATCAATTACATTTGTTTCTTCAACAACAACAACTTTGGCAGCCAAAGGATTAGGCACCATTCTATTTTCCCTGGCCTGGGGCTATTTATTTCCAAATCCAACAGGTCCCTTGCCTCTGTCATCAGATCTCTGCTCATTTCTAGGATGATTTACAAATTTGTCTTGGCCTTGTTGCTTGTGTTGACCTTGTGAACTCTGCCCAATTCCTTTTTTTCTTCTGGGCTAATTTGTATGAGATTTCTTTGACAGCCCCTGCCAAAGTTTTCACAACTTCCTCCAAATCAGCAACCTTACTTGCTTGGTTTTTTCCAGGGTTAACCAGTTTCACACCCTCCCTCTTAGGAGGTTTTCCAATTTCTTTAATGTTGTTCTCAATTTGTAGAGCCATGGTGAAGGCCTGCCTCAAATTGGTAGGGTTTTTGTCCCTCAAATAGTAAGAAACTTTCTTATCAAATGCATCTGAATACTTTATCAGACATGATTCATCACATGGCCTCAAATTAACAGGAAATCTCCTCAAGGTCTTGTTAAATATTGTGTTGAAATCATGCACTGATTCATTAGGATTCTTCTTGATATTTTCAAACTCTGATAAAAGAAACCTAGGGTTTGTTTTATCACCATACTGCAATCTAAATGCATTATTCATTTATGTCCAAGAATCAATGGAATTATCTGGCAAAGATTTATACCAGTCCCTTGCATCTTCTTCCAAAGTATGGATAAATAATTTGATATATACATCTTCAAATTCAATCTCAAATTCTTCCATCATGTTGATAAAAATCTTTAAGTGTTGATCACCAGTTATAACATTATTTCCTTAGAACTTTGGTAGTCTATTTCTTACATCTTGGGGAACTGCATTTGGATAACCAACCATCCCTCTAAAATTTATAGGACCAAAGGTATTTACAACAAATCGAGATCGGGTGGGGGATGGGCCATGTTGTTTTGAGGAGGTGACCTTGGAGGAGAATCAAACTGATAAGGGACAAGGGGTCTTTGAAACACAGGAGTATAAATTTCAAAATGGATATCCCCTAAAGGCTTTGTTTCTTGGAAAACCCTATCAACTTTGGAAAACATAGGGGCAGAATGAGAAGAAAATTTTTCAAATTCAAATGAAGGCCCCTCTCCAGATGGAGAATTCAATTCCACAAAAAGACTACCATGATTCAAAATCACTTGAATGACAATCTTCAATGATAGGCTGATCACTTTCATCAATGGAGATCTCTTTTCTTGACTACTGATCTCCAACAACTCTCCAGGATTTTCTTCCTTCTAACTTTGTTTTTCCTAGCTCTGGAAATAATGCCCTAGCAGGATCCTTAGCAAAAAAGATCTTCTTCCTTCTAGATTTGCAAAGATTAGTAACAAATCTCACTTGACAGAGGTTAAGACACTAGTATTTATCAAAAATTATATCAACATGGAGTCGCCACTAAGGATTTCCACCTTAGTTGTGTAAATGCACTAAAAATATGATCTGTCAAATGTCTTTCAACACTAGAAATTGGAAATGGAATGATTTGACCTTCCTTTACCCAAATTTATCAATGAAACTTAGTGCAATAACTGTAGAAACTAGAAAAATTACACACGGGACTTGTAACTTTCAACACTTCTTACAGGCCTGAACACAGGATGATGTTGAAACAATGTACTAGCACTTAGAGCATATAATAAATGTTTACCAAGGTCTGAATATGAACTACAATCACAATGTCCCCGGAAATGGTGCTAGGACGATGTTGGTGTGCAAATAGATATGAACTAGCAACAAATCAACAAATCGAGTTCCGATAACATAAATCGATACGTGACAATGGCACCAAAATGGTGTTAATGGGACAAATGGATATGAACTAGAAAGAAATCAACAAATCGGTTCCCATATGCAAATCAAGTCCTGGCAATGGTGTCGAATGGTGTGTGAGGCAAATGGATATGAACTAGAAACAAATCGGGAAATTAGTTCCCAGCAACGTAAATCGGTCCTAGGAAATGACGCCATAATGGTGTTAGTACCCAAATTGATTCTCACTTAGAAGCTGAGCAACATCAAAGATTTGACAGGAAGCTTAGAGACAAGCAGATCATGTTGTGTGTCATTTTGTAGCCGGGGAAGAAATGTAGCTTTCTCTTTATCACTCAGATGTGGAGAAATGGATAACACCCTCAAGAGGATTTGATCTATCCTCACTACTTTATGGTTATGCCTTTCAACCGAGGTGAGAGGACTCTTTTATGGCCTGTTTATTGTGGATCAGATGGAGATGTCCTTCCTTGTAAATTTATTAAAAAGATCCTTGAATAAAATATGATCAATACAACAAAACCTAACACTCACAAGTTGTCCCTTTGATAATGGAGATAGTTTCTAAGAAAGTTTCGGGTTAAAAACTAAAATGAAAACCTAATTTTTTCTACATGTTTTGGTAAAAGAAATTATGCATTTATACACACAGGACAAAGGGGGTAGTATGGGTAAGATTGGTTGTTTTAAAATGAATTTTCGGTGGGAGGTGAGGCAGAATGAACTTGATTCGCCAAATCTTTGAGAGCTTTTACAAAAATGGAATGCTTAATCAACGAGAATGCTTCATAACAACTAAAATGTTCCTTTAACTAGAAGGTTTACTTCAATGGAGGCCCAGATCAACACGTTTTTAGACAAACTTTAAGAATTCAAAATGAAGGCTCAAATTGAAAAACTTAATTGAACATTATCAAACCCTATTTTATCACACCTAAGATACCATCAAAGGCTAACAAACAATCTTATCATCATGCTAAGAGTAGAATCATTTTAAATTTTTTTATTTCACTATCAAATGAAAGCTCTTCTAATAAATGAAATTGTAAATGCCACCAAATTATCACAAGGATAAGATCTTGTGTGATTAACAAAGATTTCAATGTAAGATTGTTATGGGAACAAAACAAACTATTTGCATACATTCAGAAATGAAGGAGACACAATTTTTCCAAAAATCAACATAGATGAACTCAAATTTGATTAAATTCATTAGAAGGAAAATTTTCTAGAAAAATATCAAAACTTGTCAATGGCTATACACTGCAACCACCTTGACATGATCAAATTTAACACAAAAGAAATAATCATATTTCTTATATGGTTTCTTATAAAGATGGGCTCTATCAAAATTTTCTCTTAGTAATTCCTCTGACATCTAACACTCGACATTTGCATGAAAATTATAACATTTAATCTCTGATAGAGTTTTCCCCCAAAACAAAAAAATTCAAAGCACCCTTGCTTTTGATTTTGATCGTGATTCCGAGAATCAGATTTGTAAAAAAATTGTCAGGAACTCAAAGGAAAAATATCTTCAAATATTTCCATCATTCAATTCTTTCATCTCATAAATCACTCTTCATCTTAGATGCCAACTACATCCTCCTCTAATCCGTCAAATATGGTTTTTTACATCCCAAGGAAGGAAAGATTGGAAAATCAAATCGAACCCGATAGTCAGATCACATCTTAATGGTAAAAGAAATTTTCAGATCTTCCCCACCAAATCAAGATATCAAATTAATTCTCCTCTTCGTTTGGCGTGTAGGAGACATCAAGAAATCATAAAAACTCACATCTCTAGGAGCTTTGGAGAAAAAATGGTGGAAAATCATATACAAATGCACAGTTGCCATCGATTTCCTTTTTGAATTTGGACCATCCACATGGGAGATCCGAGTTAAAACAGGCATGGGGGTTCCTTTTTACCTTTTACAACTTTTGGGAAAAAATGCAAAATTTCTCATTTTGCTCTACCCCTCCACCTTTGAAAATGGGCTTGACACATGTCCCAATGTGGGTCCTAGCAGAACCATGCTTCCTTTTTACACTTTAACCCCTTTTTTTTAAAAAAGGAAAATTTTCCAAATTTCCCCCAGAAGCCCGCCTCCTCACATTTTGACTTTTCAAACTGCCACATGTCTCAATGGCGCATCTTGAGATGGTCCCCAAAAGTAGAGACCCCAAACAAGTGCAGGCTCAACACGTGTCTTAGTTTGTTATAATCTGTTAAAAAGTTGAAGGTTCAGGGGAAGAGGCCATGTGTGTAGGGTCTGAGGAAGTCTCCTTTGGTTGTTAAAAGTCTCGACCAAAGGTGAGAGTGAGTTGAAGCCAATAAGTGTCCTCCTAGCACTTCTTTAAAATAACACCCAGGGGCCGGTCCCCAAACATGCACGGTCCCTCCACGTGTCCCAGGCCCTTTAGAAAGTTGCTTGAAAATTCTAAGTAAGGGAAGGCTGACGAAACCTCCACATGTCCTCATGGCGCAACTTCAAGATAGTCCCCAAGAGTGGAGACCTTGAATGAGCACGGGTTCACCATGTGTCCATGGCCTACCAAAACTATACCAACTACATGAAATTTTTTTCTAAGTTCGGGAAAAGTAGCGGAATCCTCCATGTGTCCTCCTGGCACAACTCCAAGGCCAAACCAAAAGGTGAATTTTTAAACGAGTGTCATTCTTCCACGTGGAAATGTTTGGGGTTGAAGTAAGCCATAGAGTTTTTAGAGTGCCCTGTCAAGCCACATTCAACCAAAAAGAACCAAGTCTCCACCGATGCGAGGATGTAAACTTGATGGGGAAAAACACACTTGTCAAATTGTAAAAATGTAGGAAACCACCGTTTGAGCCTGAAGATGAAATTTTCTTCAAGGATAGAGAATTTGGAAATGTTATAAGGTTCAAAAATGATCCTTTGAGCTACATCCACTCATGTTTCCTCAGGTATTTGGGACACAAAAGATAGGGACAACAAAACATGATTGTGGAAAATGGAGGGAAAGGAAAAGCCCGAGTTTTACGACCAAGTAACAGACTCTTTCATATGGTCAGAGGAACAAAAAACAAATTTTGGGATTTTAAGTGATCCTCAGCCAAGGAAGGAATTGACCATGGCAACTGAATGGAGGATAGAGCCTTCAAGCACCAAAATGGGGAGACAAAAAATGTGACAAAGGCCGCAAACTGAGGGATTTCAATGACAAACAGGGTGAGACTAATTTGAGCACCAACAAGCATAAAATTGGATCTGAAATTTTGTCATTATCATTTTTCCATTCTTTATCATCGAGAACCAAGAAATCCATTTTTTTAATGAAATCATCTTCTCCTTGAAAAGATTCACATTCGAGAGGCGAGAAAGAAAAATTCATTCTCATTTTTCTTGTCATCTTCTTCTAATGAGAAAGAGAAGTCTTCGTACTCACAAGAATACTCATCACATGGAACCTTATATCGAGCATCAAAAACATGATTAGAAACATTTAACTTACCTATCAAGTTATTGATGGGTATCACTCCTTTCTCTACATTTCTCTTCACTTAAATATTGATTTGATGTAAGTTGAATCGCTCACCATCATCACTAACAACCAAAGTGGAACAACTTCATTTAACCCCTCATTTGATAGGAAGTACAACTCTTAAACTTTTATTTCATCAAATCATCATGAGGTTCTTTGATTGTCTTTGTGGTGCTTGGACATTCTTCGACCAATATGAGAAACTTGAGATCATCCTCAAAAGTCATGAAAATTTTGCAAGGTCTGGAATTTCGACATGGGATGTCTATCGTTGGGTCATCTGGTTTTTACACAGTATACTTCATTTTTCTGATGGGAAGTAGTTTCTTTGTTTTACCATTAACCGGGATGGTGGAATTTAACCAATCTAGCTACATATCTCCACCAACATCTAAATGAAGCTTTGGCCAAAGAACATACCATATGATGTGGGAATTTCTACTACAAGGATTCTCATTATGATTTTCTTGTTAGGGAAATCTTCCAATACTACCTCGGCATCCTTGATCTTACCCATAAGGTGAACGTTTTTCATTTCTATGGATATTTGATGGCCAAAGGTAGGGAAAATGGAGAGACCAAGATATTTAGCAACTTTTCCAAGCATGACATTTTCTAAAGCATCAGATTCAATGATGAAATTATTTATCTTATACGTGTTGACTAACAAGGCTATGTAGAAAGGTTCTATCTTCCTATAGGTGGAGGGTGTGGACGTAAGACAGTGCAAAGATGGAGTGGGTTGAGATACATGAGGTGGTTATTTTGTGGTGGCATACTTAGGACATGAACTAGAGATACTTATTTCAATATGCTAAATATATTTCTCAAGTTTCTTCGGATGAGTTCTCAAGTACCCAAATTTGGAAATTTGGAAATTTCAATTTTGTTAAATCGTCAATGATATAAAATAATGACGAGGTGGTAGGAACATCAAGGGTTGTGGTAGCCTTGACATGGATTTTCTTAGGATTTGTGGAAATTTATTTTTCAAGAGAAGTTGGAGGAGACTTACTTGAAGAGGCGAAGGATTCTTGATTGAAGTAACCTCATGCTTCTTCTCAAGTGACCCTATAGAAATAGACTTTGAGGATCCTCCTTTTTATTTTTCTTAGAGTCACCATTTGAGGATTCAATTTCTTAGCTTGGGTAGTAAAAGAAGATCCTTCTTTATCATTTTATGATCGAGTGAACACTACATATGAGTAACTATATGTGGATTCTTCATCATCAAGTGTGCATTCACAAAAAATGATCTAAGCACATTCTTATTCTCTTTCATTTTAAACGTCTTATATGAAAATATCTTCTTCTCCATCTTCATTGATCTCGCATATTCTATTGACTATCCTAGACACCAATGAAAGTCTTTAGGGTGCTCCTACAATTTGGTTCCTAATATATTTTGGATGATGTGCTCGTTGAGAAAATTATTTCTTAAATTTTGTCAAGGCATTGGCCAATATTTGCAATAATTAATCCACATTTTCATCTTTAGAAACCTAGGATTTATCTTTCATCGAGGGATTCTTGATAATAGCAAACGGATTATTGATAATACCAAACAAGGTGAGGTCATCTTGTACCTTAACCACAATTTCTTGAGTGTTATCCAAATTTCTTAGTAGAAATATTTGTAATATGAATCTTACTTCAGGTGATTGAGAATTCATGAAGAACATCTGAAGATTATCTAGAGTAGGAGGAGTAATAACAGGAATCTTGTTGATCAACTTGTTAAATTTTTCCAAAAAAATTCTCATGCAATCTTGTGGCTCTTTCTTCCTCTGAGTGAGTTGGGAAAGGAGGGCATGAACATCTTCAGTTGTCTTGAATCTTTATTCAAACTTCATTTTTAAACTACCCCAATCAACAATTGAGCATGAAGGCAAGTAGTAGAACCAATATGCTATGGAATCTTGTAATGTTTCCACAAACAACCACACTGCAACATCTTCATGTTACGCTCTAATGATTCTACGGGTTGTGATGAAGGTTCTAATATGATCGTTAGGATGTTACTTTCCATATCCTTAGAATTTCATAAAATTATTTCTTAATCCTTATGGAAGTTCATAAAGTAGAGGAACCAAAGAAAATGGACCAAAGTGTTATGTCCCTAGGTCCTTATGCTTGCATTTGTTCTTGTCTTTCACCTTCAGGAGGAATGAGGACTCATGGTTCAAGATTTGGTTCTTCAATATGACCTTGAAAAGGAATTTCAGGAACTTTTCTTCTTGCTGGTATAATAGGAAGTTTGAAATCAGCTCTTTGTTGTTCCTCAAATACGGGGTCAACAACACCACTTGCATGATCAACCCAAGTGTACCTTCTTTCTACCATCTTTTCTCAAGTTCTTAGGAAGGAAGGAAACTTGAAAAGTGCAAATTTATTAAAAGGATTGCAAAACAGGCCTTTGATTGTTTAAATGATATTTTTGGTATTTTTGAATTTTTGGTTTTTTGTTAACTTTCCAAATATCTTTATGGGTGCATAAGGGTGGATCTCTCCTTAGTGATGTCAATAAAACCTTTTAGTGAAATAATTTTTGGATGGAAAATTATGTGTTTCCATCAACACTCATGTTAATCGGCCTGGACCATAGTAGTTAGTAAAGAAAATACGTAACGTTCATGTAGGAGAGAAGAGCACATTCAAAGGTGTAGAATTATCGAAAGGATCATGCCGAAGAATAGAAATAGGTTCGGACTTATCCATTTTCATGACAAGGATTTATTTTTGGAGATAGTGTGTACAACACTTAAACCGATTGAAGAATTACACGTCATGCGTTGTCTATTTTTGGAGGATTAACTATGAAGCACTTTACATGGAAACATGTCGTAAATAGATCTACTTGTCGATCAACTAACGGTAGTCTAGTATTAGTGCACTTACATGTGTGGCTATTTTTGTAATGGTGTGTGGCTAGTAATAGCATGTGACCTATTTTTGGATTAGATAAGTTTGTGAAGGGAAAGTCCCTACAATTATAAGTATGTAGTAAACTATGTAGTAGAGATATAGAGATAGGTGTGCATACATAGGGAGATTATGCTACTAAATCTATTACACGCATACTATTGTTGTTGTAATGAAGCTTTTGTATACTTATTGCATTTAATATAATGGAGGATATTGGATAAATCTAAGTGTTAGTTCTGCATGTATCTAAATCTAGTATGTTCTTGATCTCATCATTGTTAATATTTAATTCTGTTCTCCCTTAGGTATAGATCTGGTATGCTCTATAGAATGATGTGTTAGTAATGGAACTGCATGTGTTAAGTCTTCATCATGCTAACATCCTGTAACAACAACCCTAAAGAGGGACATGGTACCTTTGCACGCTTCGGGTGAGTGCTCAACCTAGGCTGAATGATGTGCCAATGTGTCTAGGGTCTTATTGCGCTTGTACTACTGAATTCTAGGATGCATCATTGGTTCCATTGTCGGGACCTCTTTTTGAGTTATTTTAGGATGGTTCACAATGAAGACATACTGGTTGACCTTAGCAAGTGTTGAAGAGTTGATACATGATGTGGAAGAAGAATATGCACAACGGTTTAGCACTAGATCTAGGTTTGATGTATGTGTATGAGTGGAACATAACCTATATGATAGTTTATATGTGAGCTTCTTCACTATTTTTCTAGTAGAATTATAAGAGTGGTTGAGTTCTTATGCATTTAAGTGGAATTAGAGGTATCGCGCACTTGTTTGGACATAGGAAGAATTTCAGACCCTTTATGATGGTGATCTGATTTTGAATCAAGCTATGGATACGTGGTTCCATGGTGTTTTGAATAGTTATATATTAGAGTACTCGATTTCAACTTATTCGTGTCCGGAGGTAGATGAATTATAGTTTTCCAATATCCGAGGGGAACTTACCTACCGAGAAATTTCACTAGAAATCAAGATCGTGATGGTAACTTTGAATTTGGAGAGTAAACCGATGGCTAACTAAACCTCACCATGCATAAGGGAAGGAGTAGGTTTGGTGAAGGATGAAAGACCTAGTGATAGAAAGGAAAAGAGAGGAAAGGTGGCTTAAGTAAAATGAATCGCACTTGGGGGGAGATCGAGAAATAGTGGGAGGTTGCAGAGAAAATGGCATTGTGGAGAAAGATAGCTTAGGAAGGAGTTTAATTTCATGTAGAAGATGTGGAACCTAAGCCTCAGGAACTCCCCCATTTGGGAAAAATTGATAGGAAACCCTCCTCGGTGTCATGTAGCAATGCTCCAACAGAGAAGACCTAGGCCGCGGGCGTGCATCCGAACCCACCTTGAATCCTTGCCCTTGTGCTTGGTTTTTCAAAATTTAGTACAACAAGTAGTTAGCACACTAATTCCAGTAGTGGAAGAGTAGGAGTGAGTATTATAAGAGGAACGATAATAGCGGTGAAAATGAATTCATGTTATATAGGATTAATTTTTGGGTGCATCATCAACACAGAATACAAGCGCATCGATTTTTTGACTAACTTTTGGGAGTAGTAACATTTTACGGATCGTCAGTGGTACGGTTTAGTTCTACTACTAGGACACATGGAAGTACATCTTCTAGTCCGACCCCAACTATAGGTTCAAGATCAAGAGGCATAGGTAGCTTTGGTTCAGGTGGATCTAGAGAATCTGGAGGCAAGGAAACATAAGAAGTTCTAGATCGGGTGGGCAAGGTCCGCACCACCCTAGAATATTTACATGGAGATTTGTCTTCATCTTCTAGAGTATAGGGGCATAGAATATGTTGTTGAACATGTGCATCTGTGTGAAATATTGTGGTACACAAAATGAATCATAGATTTTGAGCGTAGGGCAAGCCAATTTTCTACTACGTTAAGGGCACGCACAAATTTGGTACATAAAGTTTGACCCTAATCAAACTTTTGTAGATTAGACAACTTTAAAGGATGCATTGCTTAAAGATTTTGTATCCCTAAGTTTGATTAGAAGAGTATAAGTGCACTTAAGGATATTAAGAAAGGCACTACCGAAAGTTTTAGAGAGTATGATGGATGGTTTAAAATGTTGTTATCAAAGCTTTCTTATGACATACACGCAAGCCAAAGCATGCACAATGGTTTGTTGGGGCTTTATTACACCTTTTAAGAGGGAATTATCACATAAGACATACATTGATCTACATAAAAGACTCAAGCAGCTTTATGGGTGAGGTAGTTGGAAGCATAGACATTGGAGTGAACCCATTGTTAGAAGCACAAATAACAACTATGGAAAAACATCTAAAGAAACTATCAGCAAATTCAACACATGAGACGTGCACAAGGATTTGGTCATAGATTGTGAAGTAGAAGGTCACATAAAGGATAGTTTTCCTCCCGAGCAGATACGATTGTTCTTTGATGGATTGTGGGATATGCAATTTAAACCATGATGCTAGTCATTTCCCATTATTACAACACGCGATAAGGAAGAACGTTTCAATCTTGTAAAATCAGTAGGTCCATGATTCATGACACGAAAGACTACCAACTGATTGGACATATCCATGATGTTATAGATATTGGTGTATGATAGACAGGAATTTCAAATAACTCTAAGGGAAATAGTGAGCATCAGGACCAGGATCACAATCAGGCATGCTATGATCAAAATGAAGGGTGTTTTGAAGGCGCTCGTGGCAGAGGTGGAGGATACCGCGGTGGATTTGGAGGATGAGGCCATTGTGGTGGAAGAATTGAATTACATTGTGGAACATGTTATACATGTAGATCCCATGACCACTACAGGCATGAATGTCCTCATAATATTACATGTTCTTTCTGCAGAAAGAACCATAGCTATGAGGAGTCCCCGGACTTATATGATCATTTTAGTAAGAAACATAAACAAGATAACAAAGGCACATGGATGATTAGGATACAATGCATTGTGGAAAATCAATGGATGCCCAAGTTGGTGGTATATTCGAAGAGTTGCAAGTGAATATCACAACCCATGCTAAGGCAACACGCGTTAGGGAAACATTGCAGCAAAAACCTACCATCACTAAAGAAGAAGTTCTTCATGCATGGTACCCAGATCCTACCTATCAAAAGGAGGTTTATCAGGAAACCATGGAAGTTATAAGGAATCTTCAGGGTGAGATATAATACTTAAAAGAGCAATTGCGGAAGATGGAGAAAAATAAAGCATCAGAGATGGTCCAAACTAATATAGATGACTTAAGGGAAGTGTGTAAAATGTTGCACCAGGAAAATATCATTCCATTATTAGGGGATTGGCTAAAAGGAAACACTCCGTACGTAAGTATTGAGACTAGATGGTAGATCTTTCATGTGAATATTACCCCATAGCCTATATTATGACAAGGAAATCACTCTGAATGTTGTTGTGGATGGGTGGCTATTGAGTAATATATTGATTGATATAGGCACGAAAATCAATGTTCTTACCTTGGATGCATGGGTACAAATGGGAAGACCCCATTAATGTCATCCTCTTATGTCTTATTCATGGCTAATCAAACTAAGGCCACTCCCATCAGAGTATTGAAAGATGCATCCATTACCATAAGAGGAGCCAAGTTCCTGGAGACTTTCAAGTTTTAACACTTTGGTAGAGTCAGATAGCTTCCTAGATCTATTGGGGCATCCTTGGTGCTATGAAAATAATGTTGATCTTCAATTCAACAAGGGCTATATTAGTTTTTAAAACAAGGAGGAGAGATTTATTATCCCTTAAACAGATGCAAAATTTGTGCCCTATGTTGATCCCTTAAGTGAAGAAGGTCGAAATAGGATTTATGTACGAACCATCCGAGATCCAGAGATGATTGAACCAAACAAAAAGGACTAATTCGGTGGGAGGATGCACAGTATATTAGTGATACTACAAGTGTTTCTTGTGATAATTGGGCTCACAACACTTATGAGTTGTAGGGTTTGAAGTAAAAAGAATCTTTCCTCGGGGCACAAAACCACGTTATGTCAAGAGGATAGGTAACAACTCAAGTACCTTGTTACATAGGAGAAGGGAACCCATGGTATTCCTTCATGCCATGGAATAACAGTAGATAGGCCCACTGGAAAGAAGAAATATGCTCACATATACACTATATGGGATAAAGACGCTTGGTGGGTGCTCCATAGGTATAATCTTATTAGATGGAATGAAATTAGGATTTCTCTTACTACTAGGTTCTTCAGGAGCAATGCACTTACTCAAATCTGCACTTATCATGGTAATAAACCTTTTCACCATCACATTCGAAGTGTGAGAGAATTCGGACATAAGGCGGGAATATTTACCACCATCACTATGGGTGCACAAGTTTTATTCCACTTCACAAGGTTGTGCGTGTGCTTATTATGTGTATGCAAAACTCCATAGAGAAACTGGAAATTGGTAGCATTTAATTTCAAAAATGGCCTAGACATTTGAATTCTTCTCTACAAAGCCTCTAGTGGGAGAAGCATTGAAATTCATAAAGTGCTTAACTATGGGAGATAGCACCAAGGATGAATAACTCCTTTAGGAATTATTAGATAAGGAAGACTTAGGAGCGTGTTTTGGTGAAGAACCAGAGGACGATGTAACATTACTTCAACATGCTTGCCTTGAGAAAGAGAAAGGAAAAATGGTCTACTTAGTGGATGATAAAGAAGTAGAAAATCTAGATGTAAACCATTCAACAGGTAAGCATGAGGTATTGGACAAAGTGTAGATGAAACCACACAAGTTTATCGGGAACCTATTAAGACAAAGTGGGAGAATATTGGAATGGATACTGAGCCTAAGGAAACCATAATTGGAGATTATTGGTCAAACTCTGAAGTGGTAAAAATCATAGAGTTACTAAGGGATTACCAATACTTATTCCCTAGGGGGTACCATGAACTTAAAAGCATGCATGAATCATTAGGGGAGATGAAGATAAATCTTTAAGAAGGTGCACACCAAGTTAGAAAGAGACCCTACAGGTTGAACCCCAACTTACGCAAAAAGGTCAAAGAAGAAATTGATAAAATGTTAAATTCGGGATTATCGGACCCCTTGGTGAGTTAGAATGGGTTAGTCCAATGGTGATTAGTATAAAGAAGGATGAACAGACTAGAATATGTGTAGACTACAGGAGTCGAATGTTGCATGTGTAACTAATCCCTTTCCTACTCCATTACCTAAGGAAATACTAGGAGTTACGGGCGTGAAATCTATTCATTTACGAGATGGGTTCATTGGGTATCATTAGGTTTAAATTGCCCAAGAGGATCAAGAGAAGACTACATTTACTACTAAATGGGGAAGCTTTTCCTATACTATAATGCCTTTTGGTTTGAAAAATGTGCCTGCTATATTTTCGTGCATAGTTTTCCAAACGTTCAAGGAATTTATTCAAACCTCGCTTATAGTTATATTTAGATGATTGGATGGTGTATGGATTATTTAAGCATCACTCTAAAAAACTATGATTAATGTTTGAACGGTGTAGTCATTTGCATATCTCTTTGAACATTAAGAAGTGCATATCTGCTACACCATTTGGAGTACTTTTAGGACACATAATTTGTAAAGAAGGTTTGTTGGTTGATCTAGCAAAGGTTGCAGTCATTATAGTCCTAAAGTAGCCTACCAGTCAGAGTGAGGTGTGTGGATTTTTGGGTCATACAGGATATTACAAAAATTTTATCAAAGGATATGCCAAAGTTTTTGCACCATTAGAAGAGTTACTAAAAGGGAGAGGTACATTCTATTGGGGAGAACTGCAGCAGCACACATTCGAGACATTAAAGGAAAAACTTACTAGTACACCTATTCTCGAATTTTCCATCATAGGAAAACCATTTCATGTACATGTTGATTCCTCTAGCACTACCATTGGCGCAGTGTTATCTCAACTTGGAGAAGGTATTGTAGATCATCCTATTTGTTTTACTAGTAGAAAGCTGACTCCTGTAGAGCATAATTACACAACTACAGAGCACGAAGCTTTGTCAATGATATATGCGCTACATAAATTCTGCCATTACCTACTAGCTACACCATTCATATTTTATACAGATCACATGGCATTGAATTATTTGGTAAATAAACCTATTTTACAAGGGTGCATATGTTGATGGATGCTCTTATTTCAGGAATTTGAATTCACAGTTGTGGTAAATCCAGGAAAATTAATTTTGGAATAGACCATCTATTAAGAATACAGTCATGAGAAGAAGCAGATGTGATTAAAGATACCATGCCTGATGCACAGTTATACGAGTTACAATGAGCACCATTAGAACTAGAGGACATTTTTTTCTTTCTACGAACAAAGATGACACCAGAAGGAATGAAATCTGGGAAAAGAAACAACTTGTTATATGCACCACACCTTATCATCGTAATCGGTGGTGACTTATACAAATTGGGCTAAGATGAGGTATTGCGTCATTGTATATGGGAACATGAGCACACAGATATTATGGAAGAGGCTCATGGTGGTATTACAGGTGGCCACTATGCTGGTGGCGCCACTGCGCACAAGATTCTACTCGCTAGATTATGGTGGGAGATCCTATATAAATATTATAAGGAATTTTGTAAGGCATGTGATCATTGTCAACATCTTGGAAAACCAGGTCAATGAGAATAAATTCCTCTAAGACCTATTACTAGCACATATCCGTTTGAGAAATGGGCAATAGATTTTTGTGGGTTCTATTTCACAAGCTTCACACAAAACTAGATCACACTACATCATAAATTTCACAGACTATCGACAACATGGGTAGAAGCAACACCCACAAATGATTGTATAGTGGCTACTATAGCCCAATTTCTTTGGGAAAATATATTACAAGGTATAGATGTCCGAAAGTTTGACAAGTGATAGGTGCACACATTTTTTGAATGAGACAATCAGAATTTTATCGGATGAGTTAATGATTGCACACCATAAGACTACACCCTATCATCCTCAAGAAAATGGAACCGATGAGGCTTTGAAAAAAAAATTGAGCAGACATTGACAAAAATCTATGATCTTTGGAAGAAAGTATTGGGATGATAAAGTATCGCAATACTTTGGGCATATCATAACACATATAAAAGGTTGAAAAAAGCCACACCATTTCAGTTAGTGTTTGGCACAAAAGTTGTTCTTCCTATAGAATTTATGTTACCTTATTTACATATTGTGCACGCTGGAGGTGTTGCTGATGAGCAAGCATTAGAAGAGCGGATTGAAAATTTAATCAAGTTGGATGAGCGGCGAGCCATAACACATTGGAGTTAGAAGCAAGAAAAGGCCAAGTAGAAAGCATGGCATGATAGAAACATGAGGGACAAGATGTTTGAGATTGGACAAATGGTGTTTCTCTATAAGTTATTGTGCCATCCAGAAAACTTAAGGTACATTGGTTGGGGCCGTATGTTATTACTTACATCCTTGTAATAGGAACTTTCTACTTAGAAGCACTTGATGGAAGACGGCTACCCAGTTACTTCAACAGAGTAGGCTAAAGCCCTCCTATAAAAAGGTCTTCTAGATTTTTGTAATAAGGTAGTCTTTCCATTTTGATTAGGTTTTCAATTATGCATTCCCTTAATGTGTTTCCTTCTTTGTTGCTTATGCTTTTTCAATTTAGTTGGTGTGTTGTGTAATAAGTGCATTTATGCACCAGAAGCTAATTACTATTTGAAGAATTTTTATGCCGAGAGGACTCGTACATAATTTTAGAGTGGGGTATATTATTGGTATCTAGGTACATGACTATTGCGATTAAACGATGGAAGGAATAAAATGCTACAGGTGTTATTCAAGTCAAAGGATTGCTTCTAAAAAGTGACCAAAGATGGAGATGGATGAAGGACAGTATAATGTGAGGTAAGCGAAGGCCATAAGAACTACTAGTGGAAGGTGCAAAGTTAGGCGCAAGGAAGCACGCTGAAGAGAAGTCTATGACCAAAGGGTAGGAAGGCATGCTAGAAGGTTATAGTTCAGGCGTGAACATGTACTACACGAAAAGGACATTGGGTTGGTGAAGGAGCACTAAATTCATCAAAAATTTGAAAATATATATAGGGATGGGATGCAAGTTCATTCTTACCATTGCGATTGAGAGAATTTGAAAAGAGACAAGTGTGAAGAGATGATAAATCATGTAAAGGTGTGAAGAGTGTGAAACCAGAAGTGGGAAGGAGGTTTGTGTGAAGAAGAAGCTTGCGTTCCCATAGGAGGAGGGTTTGAGTGAAGCAGACGCTTTATAACCAAGCTAGGGCATGTGATTTCCACTAGGGCACGAAGATTTGAGTTAGGGTTTGAGTTACACATTGTAGAAGTCAAAATATGAGTATTTTCGAGGACTCGGGTAGAGATGACACCAAAGAAGGCGAAGCAGGAGAAGTTAATGAAAATAAGGTGGTCATGAAGGAAGAAGAAATGACCCCGAGAGTAATTTTTCGTAGAGATGCAATATCCAAAGTGGGATATAGTAGGTTAGGATTGGGATTCACACATTCGTAAAATAAATATAAGTGAGTACAACCATCATATAACAAAAATAAGAAGGATCTAGATGCACTTTGTTGAACACGAAGAAAAAATAAGTGCATGATAGAGGACCTGTCGGTCTATGATGATGCTGGGGAGAAGTTTTTGAAGAATATTTGAGTATATCAGTTATACAATCTCCCCTACTTCAGAAATTATGAGCCCTTGTACCAATGGCTCATGAGCAGAGTACATGAAGACTTCTTCTACTTTGTAGGATGCAGAGTAAGGATTTCAGCCACGCTGATCTCCACGGTGATAGGGTTGAAGGCTACGGTGAAGACCTCAAAGAGGACTTAACAGACAAGGCTGTAATTTTGGAGACTAGGAGGGAAGTTGGGGTACACAAAGGGTCCATGAAGCATGGACACAGACAAGGTGATGAAGTACCCAGTTGTGTAGGCAGCCACACACATTATGACAAAACTAAATTACCAAGAGAGGTGGTCGCAAGTGAACACCAAGTGGTCGCACATTTTTAAAAGGATGTCTCAAGGCATGATCTATGACATTTTAGGTTACATTGTGGAAACTATCATCAAAGAAGTGTGTTCAGGAGGAAATATCAATTTTGGGGTTGCTCTATTGTCTCTGGTATTCATGGAGATCGGGGTGCTAGACGGACCAAAAGAGAAGGTTTGGGAGTATCCTATGGAGAACAAGTCACCTGTAGAATGATTTAGAAAGTACTTGTGTGAAGGATCGATGACCAAAAAGTCAAGTAGAGGGTGAGAAGTGGTATGATAGATTCCACATGGATTTTGAAGAAGAGTGGTGCATACCAAAGGATTTGCCATCTGTGGTGGGTAAAAGCGGTTCATTTTTTCTTATACAAAATTTTTTACATCACGCGATTTGTGATGAGGTATGGAGCTTGGAGCCCATGCTGTAAAATACCATAATCCTTCACCACAAGGTATTTTTAGGCATTGATTCACAGGTTCTCAGATGCACGTTGATTAACATTCAATGCAAACAAGGTAGACTTCGACTACCACACACTGAGGAAAAAGTATGTATATCCAAGATGTAACGCATACATTGAAAGGCTCATCTCAAATGTGTTGAGCATAAAGCTATTAAGTTTGGTTGTTGGAGACATTGTAGCAGCACTGGTGTACCTCTAATGGAAGCTAAATTTGGAAAACAACAAGTATGTGGAAGATAACTTTGCACTTGCAAAACCACCGAAGGGTAAGCATACCATGGAGATCATTCGATTTCCTAAGCCCTGAGACAAAATAAAAGTAGAAGATGAGGAGGATGAGTGTGAGGATAGTGGTGGTTTGGAATATAGAGGTAGAAGACATCCTATGAATAAGGATGAAGCTGAGCGCAGAACTACACCACCTCAGCCACAAGAGGGGGATGATGAGGACTTCAATTCACCCAACGAGAGCGCTGATTTAAGAGAGTGTTCGAGAGAAAAAGGACCCAAGGTGGCACTCCACAAAAATTATGTAGATCACCCCAAATCTCTCCATAGAAGGAGACAACCGAGAAAAGGAGAAGGAAACTAAAATTGAATGAGGAAGCGGAAGAGTTAGAGGAAAGTGCACCTAATTCTCCTACACCTCTAGAGAACATAGAAGGAAAACAAGATGAAGAAATGAAGGAAGGAGAAGAGGAAGAAAAGGGAACAGATGAGATAGCTACCGAGACTACTCAGGACATAGAAACACAAGTCCCAAATCTAGAAGCTCAAGTTCCTAAGTATCCTAGGTCAAGAAGAACAAGTGGGGAGCACATTCCACTAGCCATGGGTTATGCTAAGGACACAGGTAAAATTATCTATGCCTGTTTCCAGAGCACACTGACACAAAAGGAGTTAGATGGTTGGGAGTTAGTGGATGAGGCTATGGCAACCATATGTATAAGGAAGAAATTATCATGGTCGATGCACACGTAGATGGATGAAGCAGATTTTGATGTGTGTGAGGATTCATGCATGTCGAGGAGGTTGAAAAAGACACCTCAGGATAGACACATAACAATAAAGCCTACTATTATGTCAGATGAACAGGTGAGCAATGCATTGGTAAAAGTCTCAATGGAGGTGGCAAGGAGGAATATGGACAAAGCTACCATAATTAGGGCACTTAGGGAAGAGATAAAAACTAAGGATGAGGAGATAGCACGCCTAACATAGGAAAGATACTTAGCGCAGAAGAAGAATGCTTTATTTATCAGCCTTATAGAGGAAATTGGTGATAATGTCATGAAGGCTAGGCCACACTTAGAGCCAAAGGTACCAAAGATGTTTCCTTTGGAAATACACTATGTAAGTACATTGGTGGACTTAGTGCTTGAAGATGAACCTCTGCGCATGCTAGCACCAAAGGATCCAACACAAGATACAGAGTGAGAAAAGGCTTCAGTGATGTGAAAGATTGCATCATATGAAGGACTATTGCAAGTGCTATGGGAAGAACTAAAGAAGGCAAACCAAGCCTTGAACATCTGTATAGCTCCAAAGGCACTCATCAAAATAAAAACCCTAGAGGAGAACAATGAGGTCTAAAAATGATGAGGGATGACACATTGGGCCACGTAGAAATATTAGAAATTTTTTAAAAGAAGCACGAGGCCCTAGAAGCAGCCCAAGAACCACACAAGGATCGGTTAGAGGAGCTTGGGAAACTCATTACACAAAAGATGGATTTGCTAGAGGGAAGGATGACTGCAATGTCCAACATTGTGTTGGTCTTGCTAGAATGAGAAAGGAGAGATTGTGAAGGATGAAATGAAGTCAATTGTTGTGGAAATTATAGAAAAGTAGAGGAAGCACTCATTAAGTGGCAAATCTTGGAGGACGATATTAAGGAGGAATATCTAGACTTAATTTTTTATGTTGCAGAAGAAGAAACTACAAGTTAAAAACATTCTTTCATTCATCCAAATTCTTTCTATTCTTCTATTCTTTGATTCGTTTTGGAGACAACCATTTTTGGGGTGGCAATACAACTAGTGTGGGGTAATGTTTATCAGTAAGACCTTAGCACCTAGTAAAGAAAATATTGAAGGTTCATGCGGGAGAGTAGAGCACATTCAAAGGGGTGGAATTATCGGAAAGGATCACACACGAAGAATAGAAATAGGTTTTGGACTTAGCTATTTTTACGACAAGGATCTTTTTTTAGAGATAGTGTGCGGAGCACTCAAACTGATTGAAGACTTGTAAGCCACACATTGGCTATTTTGGATAATCATCTACAAATCAATTTACATGGACACAAGATGGAAATATATCTACTATTGTCAGTCAACTAATAGTATTCTATTGTTAGTGCACTTACATGTGTGGCTATTTTTGTAACGGTGCGTGGCTAGTAATAGCATGCAACCTATTTTGGGATTAGATAAGCGGTGAAGGGAAATTCCCCACCCTTATAAGTATGTAGTAAATTGTGTAGTAGAGATATAGAGATATGTGTGCATACATAGGGATATTATGCTACTAAATTTGTTACGCGCATACTACTATTGTTGTAATGAAGATTTTGTATACTTATTGCATTTAATATAATGGAGGATATTGGCTAAATCTAAGTGTTAGTTTTGTGTGTATCTAAATCTAGTATGTTCTTGATCTCATCATGGTTAATACTTAATTTTGTTCTCCCTTAGGTATAGATTTGGTATGCTCTATAGAATGATGTGTTAGTAATGGAACTACATGTGTTAATTCTTCATCATGCTAACATCCTGCAACAACAACCATAAAGAGGGACTTGGTACCTTTCTGCACTTTGAGTGAGTCCTCAACCCGAGCTAAGTGATGTGCCAACATGTCTAGGGTCTTATTGGGCTTGTACTACTGAATTCTAGGTTGCTTCTTATTTTCTATGGTATGATGGTTTTACTCACTTATCTTACTTTTCCAAATGTGGGAATCCCACTCCTAGCCTACTATAACCCCCTTTGGGTATTACATTTATGAAAAATTTCTCTCAGGGGTCATTTCTTCTTCCTCCACGACCACCTTCTTCTTTCCTGTAACTCCTTATGAAACAACCTTCTTTGGTGCCATCTTTACCATGCAATCCTCTTATAATACTCGCTTTTGACTTCTATAACATGTAACTCAAATCCTAGTTCAAATCATGTGCCCTAGTTGAAATTGAGTGCCCTAGCTTGGTTATAACACATCTGCTTTGCTAAAACCCTCCTCCTATGGGAACACAAGCTTCTTCACACAAACCTCCTTTCCATGTCTGGTTTCACACTCTTCGCACCTTAACACGATTGCTCAGCTCTTCGCACTTGGCTCTTATAGAATTCTCTCAATCACAATGGTAAGAATGAACTCGCATCCCATCCTTATATATATTTTCAGATTTTTGATGCATTTATTACTCCTTAACCTACCCAATGTCCTCTAATTTATTAACCAACTTTGTTCTTTCTGCATGGTACATCTTCATGCCCCACCTATATCCTTCTAGCTTGCCTTCCTCCCCTTTCATCACAGACTTCTCTTCGTGCACTTCCTTGCACCCGAGTACCTTATCACTATACCTTCCACTTTGGTATTTGTTATGGCCTCCGCTTACCGCGCATTATACCTGTCTCTGTTCATCCATCTCCATCTTTGGTCACTTTTTAGAAGATATCCTTTGAATTGAATAGCACCCATAGCATCTTATTCCTTCCATCATTTAATCCCAACAGTCTTATACCTGGATACCAACAATCCACCCCACACTAAAAGTATGTGCAGTCCTCTAAGCATAAAAATTCTTGAAATAGTAATTACCTTATGATGCATAAATGCGCTTATTACACAACACACCAACTAAATTAACAAAGCATAACAAAAGAAAGGAAACACATTTAAGGGAATGTAGAATTGAAAACCTAATCTAAATGACAATACTACCTTATTACAAACACCTAGTAGACTTATTTATAGTAGAGCTTTAGCCTAATCCCGTTGAAGTAACCGGGTAGCCGTGTTCCATCAAGTGCTTCTAACTGGAAAGATCTTGTTTCAAGGATGTAACTAATAACATACAGCCCCAACCAATGTCCCTTAAGTTTTCCTAGATGGTACTATAACTTAGAATCATAGAGAAGCACCATTTGTCCAATCTCAAACTTCTTGTCCTTTATTTTTTTTGTCATGTCATGCTTCTTGCTTGGCCTTTCCTTGCTTCGACTCTAACATGCTATGGCTCATCACTCATCTTACTTGAATACCTTTTCAATCTTCTCTTCTAATGCGTTCTCATCAAAGAAGACCTCCAGCGTGCACAATACACAAAAAGGTAACATAAATTCCATAGGAAGAATTACTTATGCTCCAAACACTAAATTAAATTGTGTGGCTTAGTTCATCCTTTTATATGTTGTATCGATATGCCCAAAGTATTGTAGATACTTTATCATCCCAATCCTTTCTTCCAATGTCACAAATTTTTGTCAATGTCTAGCTCAACATTTTGTTGAAAGCCTCGTGCCATTCCATTTTCCGAGGATGATAGGGTGTAGTCTTATGGTGTGTAATCATGAACTCATTCAATAAAATTCAGATTGTCTCATTCAGGAAAATGTGTGGCCCTATCGGTGGTCAAACTTAAAGGACATCCATATATTGTAATAATATTTTCCTAGAGAAATCAGGCTATTGTAGCTGCTGTATAGTCCTTTATGGGTGCTGATTCTACCCACCTTGTCAGATAATCTGTGTAAGTTATGATGTAGCACGATCCAGTTCTGCATGTAGTTGGTGAAATAGGACCCACAAAATCTATAGCCCATTTCTCAAACATCTTTGCGCTAATAATAGGTCTCAGAGGCATTTCATCTCATTGACCAAGTTTTCCAAGACGTTGACAATGATCACATGCCTTAAAAAATTCCTTATAATCTTTATATAGGGTCTCTCACCATAATCCAGCAAGTAAAATCTTGTGCATAATGGCTTCACCAAAGCATAGTGGCCACATGCAATACCACCATGATCCTCTTCCATAATATCTATGCGCTCATGTTCTAAGATACAACGATGCACTGTCTCATCTCGGCCCAATTTTTACAAGTCACCACTAATTAACATATAAGGTGCGAGCGTATAACATGTTGTTTCTTTTCCCAGGATTTAATTCCTTCCGTGCCATCCTTGTTTCTAGAAAGACATCAATATCCTCTCGTTCGATGGAACTCATTGTAACTTGTATAAATGTGCATCGGGCATGGTATCTTCAATCACATGTTCTTCTTCTCATGACTTTATGCTTGATAGATGGTCTAGACCGAATTACTTTTCCCTAGTTTTACCACAACCGTGAATTTAAATTCCTGAAATAAGAGCATCAATTAACATATGCGCCCTTGTAAAGTAGGTTAATTTACCAAATAATTCAATGTCATGTGATCTCGTATAAAATATGAATGGTGTAGCTAATAGGTACTAGAAGAATTTATGTAGCGCATATATCATTAACAAAGCTTCACACTCGTAGTTGTGTAATTCGCTCTGCAGAGTCAACTTTCTACTAGCAAAATAGATAGGATGATATACATTACCTTCTCTAGGTTGAGCTAACACTACAACAATGGTCGTGGAAAAGGCATTGAAATGTACATGAAATGGTTTGTCCAATGAAGGAAAACACAAAATAAGTGTGGTAGTAAGTTTCTCCTTCAATGTCTCAAATTTGCATTGTTGTGGTTTTCCCTAGTAGAACATACCTCTCCCTTTTAGTAAGTCATCTAATGGTGTGGAAACTTTGGCATATCCTTTGATAAACTTTCTGTAACATCCTGTATGACCCAAAAATATGCACACCTCACTGACCGCAACAACCTTTCTTTGGATCAAACCAACAAATCCTATTTCTGATTATGTGTCCTAAAATTATTCCAAATGGTGTAGTAAATATGCACTTCTTGATGTTCAAAGAGATACTCAATTGTCTACACCATTAAAACATTAAGCACAGATTATCACAGTGATCCTTAACTAATCCATACACCGTCTAATTGTCTAAATATACCTGTAAGAAGTTGTGAATAAATTCCTTGAACGCTTGGAAAACTATGCACGAAAATACAACAGGCACATTTTTCAGACCAAAAGGCATTACAAAGATAGGTGAAGCTACCCCATTCGGTAGTAAATATAGTCTTCTCCTGATCCTCCTTGGTAATTCAAACCTTATGATACCTAGAGAACCCATCTCTAAATGAATAGATTTCGCACCCTCCAACACCTTCTAGTATTTCCTCAATGGATCGGTTACAAATGTAACGTTCATCTCCATGTAGTCCATGTATATTTTAATATATCCATACTTATTCATACCGATCACCATTGGACTAACCCATTCGACTCATTAAGGGGTTTGATAATCCTAGACTTTAACATTTTATCAATCTCTTCTTTGACCTTTTCACACAAATTGGGGTTCATTCTGTAAGGTCTCTTTCTAACTGGGCATACACCTTCTTTAAGATTTATCTTCATCTCCCAAAATTATTCATCCATGCCTTTAAGTTCATGGTATCCCATAGGAATAAGTATTGGTAATCCCTTAGTAACTCTATGATTTTTGTCACTACAGAATCTGACCAATAATCTCTAATTATGGCTTCCTTAGGCTCAGTATCCATTCCAATATTCACCCGCTTTGTCTTCATAGGTTCATGATAAGCTCGTGTGGTCTTATCTACACTATTCAATACCTCACACCTACCCATTGAATGGTTTACATCTAGATTTTCTACTTCTTCATCATCCACTAAGTAGACCATTTTTCCTTTCTCTTTCTCAAGGAAAGCACATTGAAGTAATGTTACATCATCCTCTGGTTTTTCACCAAGACATGCTCTTGAGTCTTCCTTATCTAATAAATCCTAAAGGATTTCTTCATCCTTGGCACTATCTCTGATAGTTATGTGCTTTATTACTTTAAATGCTTCTCCCACCGGAGGCTTTGTAGAGAAGAAGTCAAATGTCTGGGCCATTCTTGTAATTAAATCCTGCCAATTTCCAGTTTCTCTATGGAGTTCTACATACACATAATAAGCACATGCACAGCCTTGTAAAGTGGAATAAGACTTGTGCACCCATAGTGAAGGTGGTAAAGCTTCGTGCTCTTCGTCTCTAGCCTCTCACACTTCGAACATGGTGCTTTGGATAGGTTGATTACCATGATAAGTGAAGATTTGAGTAGGTGCATTGATCTTGAAGAACCTAGTAGTAAGAGCAATCCTAATTGCATTCAATCCAGCAAGATTATCCTGCGGACCACCCACCAGCATGTTTCTATACCACGTGGTGTGTATGTGAGCATATGGAGGTTCCCATTATTATATGTAACTATCCTAATCTTATCTAAATGTTGTGGGGTGGCCAAATAGTCCAGGATCACAAAGCAATACTTCATTGAACCTATGTAAAAGTTCTCATAGAAGGGATGAAATTGCAGCAATGAGGCATAAAGGAGAGAATTTAGGAAAGGATGGGTTATTGTTGTCAATAGGAAATTTCATAGTTCATACCCAATACCCAAAGTAGTTTAACATTCAATTGTAAGAAAGCAATATTGAAGAACCTAGTAAGACTAACAAATCCAAACACCCATTTCTTTAGATTCATTTGTCAAAGACACTAAGTTCCTTCTTGATCACCATACTTACAAATTTGTAGGAAAGAGAGAGTAGATGAAAGCATGAGAAAATAAATATAAGAATGTAGATTTTATTTTTGTTTTGGTGATACAAAGTTCAACATCCAAAACACAATTTACAATTGGTACAAAGTAGAAATTCTCTAAATATAACATATTTTACAATGGAGAAGACATCCTAATTTATAGCATTTTGAATTGATAATTCATCTCCCAACACATCTCTTCATGTTCTTATTCTATTCATGACCTTTCAATTTCCCTAGAACACAAAAATTAAGCATATCCCTTATAATTTTTAGAGAATATTACAAATTACAAATATTGTCACTTAAGTACATTGAACAACATACAATGATTATGTAAAACAAAGATTTAGAAGAAAGGGAGAGAAGAGGAGAGGGGAAAGGTATTGACTAATCCATTGAAGAATATTCCCTTTTTTATCAAAAGAATTATTATCACATATTATCCTTCCGTAAGATGTACGAGACACTGGGATTGCCGAAATGATGTTGAGAAATATTATTGTAAAACCTCCTGAGGTGAGATCCTGAAGGAAGAAGGATGATCTCTTTCTTATCTCACTTGACTTAACCAACTCACCCATGTCTCCTAGCTCACCAAAATCAACTCAACTCACTCATTGAGCTCAAATCAACTAGTTCACTTCAACCCACCTAGTTCATTGAGCTCAACTTAATCGGCTCACCGAGCTTACTACAAACATTAAACCGAGAGATGATGATGGTTCCAATGAGATATGATTACCTATTCTAATTAACCAATGGATTCTTGACACCCTTTGAATCTTTTCCACTTTCTCGGTGATCCGAACTTTCCTCTGTTATGCTTCGTCATGCTTGTGGTCATAATTGTGATCCAAAAGATGCTTCCATGAATCTTATGGAGGTTTCATTTATTTTTGAGCTCTAAGATCATCCTAAAACCCTATTAATATTTCAAAAAGTGGAATGTTTTGTAAAAATGGAGCCATCGCAACTTTTGCATCCAAAACGAGGACTTTCTATTTTTAGCAGGTAGGATCGAGACTTGTTATTTTGGGACATATCTCCTATTTTTATCAAATATGAACTTATGAAACTTTTGGAACATTCCAATTATCCTTTGTTGATGATTCATTTCTATTTTTTCCACTTTCTATTTTTAGCAGGTTCCTTTGCAGATACCTATTATATCGGGAAAATTGGCAATTTTACCATACTTACCATTCTACATTGTTTTTAGTGTTCTAGGTGATCATATCTTACAAATTGAGGGACTTACTATTTTTAGTATGCGAAGGGGAATGAAATATTATATTTATAGTAAGTTACAAAAATGACCTTGGTTTGTGATGGAAATAGTTTTTTTAGATTTGACTCTTTGTCGTGATCTAGTGCACTAAATTTCAATGTGTTTCACTCATCAAAATGCCTTGAAATCAAAAAATCAATTTTCAGAGGTAGGTTTTACGGGCCTAAAGCTACAATCACATCCATTAATGGATTCACTAATATTCCTTTATCACATATATTCTCTAGAGAAGAAAATAAAATCAAACCATTGGTATGATCATCTTCCTTGTTTAGTGTGATAGTGAGAAAGGCTTCATTATTGCAATGGAGGATGCTCTATAATAATTTTAATAGAGTTACTAACAAATTTAAAGGTTCTTAGATGTTTTTTAATATAAATAATGGTGTTCTCATGAAAATTTTATGATGGAAGGAGTTATTTTTGTTTTTAGAACTTCCAATAGCACTTCTAGTTTATGGGAGAGGAGGAAGAGAGAAGCAACAAGGTAAGAAGACTTAGCCAAAAAAATTGATCATCTTAGTATGGGGTGCATTTTCTTGTCCCCTCTATCTACAAGGGAAAAATATAAGGGGGAACTAAAATTCATCTCATTTTGGGCCTACCATGTGTCACAATTTGATTGGGTGAGATGGGAATGAGGTAAAATAATCAATTAAGCACCAGGGCTAAGATGTGGTCATATTGAAGACTGTCATCACCGATCCGGCACTATGATAATTCTTCACCGGGAACTCCTCGTCCTATGATTATTTACAAATGCATAGCCTTTAGTTTGGTGGATGTAATCTGGAAACAAAACAACAACATAACACAAGAATACCATCGACTATGATAAGATGGAATGATAACAAATCTGAAATATCAAAGTAAATTATAATATTAACATGAAATTGTTACAATCTCACCCACGAGGTACTTCAAGTGTTATTGACTTCACTTGCCTTTCACCAAGACTATGGGAGAAACTTTACAATTACACTTCTTAATAACTTCTTCAACACACCTTTAAACTAATGGCTTCCTTCGCACAATTCCTACAATATTTCTCACTACTTCCTTCTATGCTAAATGAGGGGGTGGCCTCTCTATTTATAGAACTTCCAGCTTATCCATCTTATCTCTAAGATAGGATAAGAAATCCACTGACGAATCATATTCCATACCTTAACTCTTATCTCGTACATGTAAGCTTATCTTTTAAGATAAGATAAACCTTATCATTTTACATGGGTTCCACATTTTTAGAATTTTTACAAATAAAATACACAAAATATTTATGACCTCACACCTTGTCCTTATTACCAATATAATATTTCTAATTTCTAATCATGTAGACCCTACTTCTCTAATTACCCAAACTTTGACATTTTAACATTACCGGACCACTTACGACAAATATTTACTTTTACAACATTCCTATTATACTTCGACTGTTACCATACTCCACATTATTGGCACGTGCATCGATGGCACCGTTATCTTCTATCAAACGCTACTACTAATTATACTTAACAACATCCTATTCCTAATACATACATTAATGAAATAGAAATTATGGAGAAAAATTTTAGTGTCGACATCTTCCCCTTCCTAGCTTCTACTCGTCCCTGACTAGACTATTATGGTGCTTGGAAAATCTTCAACTTGTCGTGGTTGACCCATTTCGTAATGGGAGTGCCATCCAATTCCTCCAAATTCAGACGTACCATTTTCATGCACACTGCTATTTTGTAGGGCCCCATCCATTTTGGAAGAAATTTTCTGTCTTCTTTTTTTTTTGTATCGGAATCATATACTAGAACCAAGTCATTCACATGAAATGGAGACCACCGGATCTTTTGATCAAAGTATTCCTTCGCTTCATTTTGTTCTTGTGGCTTGTATCCTTTGCTATTTCCTCATTTCCTCTAGCAAATGAAGATGTACCAACCTTTCTTTTTTTGAATCACTTTCATCCATCCTTTTATTTTTCATAACTCTCACAAAGGTGGGAATATCAAACTCAATAGGAAGAATCGGATCAATGCCATAGGCCAATTGAAATGGGGAGTATCTTGTTGCTGACTTTGATGTTGCCCTATATGCCCACAATTCTACATGAATCCTTTTATCCCACTTATGTACCGCAAGGCCTGCATCTTTTGCTAGAATTTGACACAACACAAAATTTGTTCGCTCCACTGTCCATTTGTGCTTGGCTTGTATGTTGTTGCCTTTCCCGTGCTTAATAGAAAACTTATTGACTAGAGCCCCACTTTCCAAAGGGACCAAGTGGAATAATAGGGCATAATGGAGCTGATGAAGTCTTACGGTTACCATGTGTTTGACAAATATCACATGTCTTACAAGAATTATAACAATCTTTAAAAAGAGTGGGCGGTGACAACTCGCATCCAAGATCCTTCTTGTTGTAAGTTGTCCAGAGAAGTGCCCTCCACATGTACCATTGTGGAATTCTTCTAGCAGCTTCCTTCCTTGATCACGTCCAACCGCCCTCTTCAGATCTGTCCATCGTGTCCTATTCGAAATAATACTCCATGCAGAATAGAATATGGATGACTGGCTTGAGTAATCTTTCTCTTAGTCTTTGCATTGGCACCATCAGGAAACTTGAATTCATTCAGATAATTCCAAATATCTATGTATTCACTAGGGATTGTGTCAAGGGATAACAATGTTGCATCGAGGAAATCATCATCATCACAAGATGATCCTAAACCATCATAGGCTCGAGAGAGTGCATCTGCATTGACATGCTTCTTTCTTGGCCTATCTATAATATCAAATTCAAATTCTTGTAGTAGAATTATCCATCTTGCTATCCTCCTTGATGGGTTAGGCTTATTTACAATATATTTTAGAGCCTGATGATCTGTTACAACTAGAAATTTTTTCCCTAGCAAGTAATTTCTAAACTTCTTTACAAAGAAAAATGATAGCCGAGCCTCTTTTTCATTACATGATAATTTACCTCAAAGATCGCTCATTTGTCTTCTCCCAAAGTAAATTGGATGTTCATTCCCATTTTCATCCTTTTGGCTCAAAGTACTTCCTAGTGCTGCATCTGAGGCATCAGTGTACACAATGAATGGCTTGCTCCAATCTGGATTCTTCAAAAACAGGTGAAGACACCAGGCTTCCTTGATTGTCCAAAAGCTTCATGTGCCCTATTTCATGGTTCATAAGTAACATCCTTCTTCAAGAACTGGGTTAGTGGCTATGCAATCTTTGAGAAATTCTTCATGAACCTTCTATAGTAACCCACATGGCCTAAAAATGATCTCAACTTACTTCTATTCATAGGAAATGGTAAATCTTTGATTTTTGAAACTTTATCAGGATCAGTACCATTACCATCTCTGGATATAACATGCCCTAACAAAACACCTTTAGAACATCCAAAGACACACTTTGTAGGGTTTAATGAGGCTTTTGTTTCATCTAACCTTTGAAATGCTGTCTCCATCTGGTGTAGGTGGTCCAACTTGCTCCCATAGATGCAAAAATCATCCAGAAATACTCTGATGAAGGTCCCAATGTAGGGTTCAAACACCCTATTCATCAAACGCTGGAATGTTGCTGGAGCATTACACAACCCAAAAGGCATAACTCTATAAGAAAACGTTCCCCAAGGAGTGGTGAACGTGGTCTTCAGCTGATCTTTCTCTGCTATATGAACTTGGTTGTAGCCGTTATATCTATCAAAGAAACTATAGCACTCGGCCAGCCTACTTCGGCCCAAGATCTGATCTGAAAATGGAAGAGGGTAATGATCCTTCTTTGTTACCTTATTGAGCTTCTTGTAATCAACACAAATGTGTAGCTTCCCATTCTTTTTTATTGAGATCACAATGGGAGAAACACATTCTAAATTCTCCACAGTAAATATGAATCCTGCATCAAGCAACTTATCTATTTTTTCTTTTACAGTCTTGGAAAAATTAGGATTCATTCTATATGGCATTTGCTTTATAGGCTTAAGCACCATCTACTAGCTCAATAGAATGTTCTACCCAACTTACTTGACGGAGTTCTTTGTAATCAAAAGTGAATATGTGTATGTACCTTTAAAAGAGCGGAGGTAGGATTCCTTCTCACTCTCCATCACAAAGATCACCAATCTTTATTTGTTGGAGACGATCATCAACTTCTTCTTCGGATAATTTTATGGGGTCATGAGTTGGTGTGGACTGGAAGGATATCCATGACTGAAACATCAACCTCACTTTCTTCATCTCGGTGTCTACTTCACTAGTACTAGAGTAATAAGAGGATGTCCAATCATCGGGTTTCATCACTTGAATCCACGAGTGTACGCTTTATGATGTCGAGGGATCACGTTTATCTTCACCCTCTCTCTACCACGTCCAAGTGTCATGAAACCTTCATTCCAATAGTTTCTTGCATGAACTCTCCTTAGCCATGGTCTTCCCAGCAGCATTGGGTACACAACAGTACCATTTTTCATCACCTGAAAGTCTACCACACATACAACACCCATAACAGATATTGCCACATTTGAAACTACACCTTCTGGTTTAGTTTTTCCCTTATTTAATGACCTTAACATAAGTGTTGAAGGGCGATCAATTTTTAAACCCAACATATTCATTACAGACTCGGTCATTACATTAACTGCAGCACCTCCATCAACTAAGACATCATGAATTGAAATACCATTACATAATACCTCAGCTTGTGGAGCATAGGGATCCGCCTCTACCTCCAAAACAGGGACCTCAACCTCCTTCCTTCGTTGAGCATTGAGTCCACTTCGCAGCTCCCGCCTCTTCTCAGAAGACATAGCCAAGAGTTGACCATATGTAATATTTGCGTGCCTTTGGATAGATCTTCCGGGATGGAGTATGGTCCTTGCCCCCGTGAAATCAAAAATCCCGCACACCAACTTTCTTCTCCTATGTTTCTTACTAGTTTCTCCTTTCATCTTCTTAGGATCATTTCCATCTTAATTATCTTTTTCTTTCTTTCTTTTTGTTACAAACACATCTACTTCATTATTTCTGCTCTTATCTACTACATCAAAAGAATTCACAGGTGCTTTTCCTTTATCATTATCTCCTTTACCAGATGTAGAAGCTCTATCTGGATAATTATACTTATAATGACCCTTTTTATAACAACCATAACATACAACTTCAGAAATATTTCTTTTTGGACCTCTATCTCCTCCCTGAGAACTAAATTCTTTTCCTTGAAGAAGATTAATAGTTAATTGACCCATCTTTTTGAGTAGATCTTCATACTCAGTAGATGTACTAGGAGAAATATTTGTGCTCACCGGGAGTGGTTGTGGATTCTGGACCAAAGGTGTTGGTGTAGGCTCTACTTTAGCAACAATTTCTTTGGGCTCCTCTTCCATGCTTTCTTCTTGCCTTCTTACAATCTCCTTTGCTTGTTCAATGGTAGCTGGGCGGTCATACTTCACTCGTTGTCTGATCTCTAGCTTCATCCCAAGAATGAAGTGTTTACAGAGGAGATTATCCATGCCATTCATCAACCCATCCGCTAATCCTTCCTTCTGGGATCGGGCATCGAGCTTCCTCCTTAGCTCTAGAACACGAGCATGATAATCCCTTATCTTCTCCTTCTCTCCTTGGGATAGCTTTGTGATCTCGATCATGAGATCTGCATATTTCGTTATTCACCAAATTCTTCAAGAAAACTTTCAGTTAATAAATCCCATGAATTTTTCACATTATCACCTAGTGTTTCAAACCACCTAAGTGTTGAACCATCCAAAAAGGTAGGAAAAAATTCAGTCCATTGTTCCCTTCTTATGAGGCCATTACAAATACAAGATCGTTTAAACTCTTGAATGAAAGAAGAAGCATCTTCATTAGATTGAGCTAAAAAAACAGGAATCTTTCCCATTTTCAAAAGTAACCACTGTGAAATACCAACCCACAAGTACAATCAACAAGACTTATGTGCACAAATAATTGGAATCACTATACTAGAAAGTGACTTTACACCTTTCTACAGTAAAATAGAAATGACCACGGTAAACTATGGTAAAACTTGACTTCTCGGTAAAAACCGACTTTTCTTGTGGTAAACACTATTCACAATAAAAGTGAAGTTACTACAAGTAAATACTATTCCCAAAGCAAAAATGACTTTACCATAGTAACTACTATTCATGGCAAAAATGACTTTACCATGGTAACTACTATACACATAAAAATAAGGTTACCCTCCAATTGATTTTTGACTAAGTGGGAATATCTCTCCGTAAAATCCACCAACGAGGAATGGTCCCAAGAATGGAACCAAAATGTCATCACCGATCCGGCACTATGATAATTCTTCACCGAGAACTCCTCGTGCTATGATTATTTACTAATGCACACCTTTAGTTTGGTGGATGTAAACTGAAACAAAACAACAACATAACACAAGAATACCATCGACTATGATAACACGGAATGATGAAAAATCTGAAATATCAAAGTAAATTATAATATTAACAAGAAATTGTTACAATCTCACCCACGAGGTACTTCAAGTGTTATTGACTTCACTTGCCTTTCACCAAGACTATGGGAGAAACTTTACAATTACACTTCTTAATGGCTTCTTCAACACACCTTTAAACTGATGGCTTCCTTCGCACACTTCCTACAATATTTCTCACTACTTCCTTCTATGTTAAATGAGGGGGGTAGCCTCTTTATTTATAGAACTTCTAGGATTATCCATCTTATCTCTAAGATAGGATAAGAAATCCACTCGACGAATCATATTCCATACATTAACTCTTATCTGTACATGTAAGCTTATCTGTTAAGATAAGATAAACCTTATCATTTTACATGGGTTCCACATTTTTAGAATTTTTACAAATAAAATACACAAAATATTTATGACCTCACTCCTTGTCCTTATTACCAATATAATATTTCTAATTCCTAATCATGTAGACCCTACTTCTCTAATTACCCAAACTTTGACATTTTAACATTCTTTGGACCACTTACGACAAATATTTACTTTTTACAACATTCCTATTGTACTTTGACTGTTACCGTACTCCACATTATTGGTGGCACCGTACTAACGGCACCGTTATCTTCTATCAGACGCTACTACTAATTATACTTAACAACATCCTATTCTTAATACATACATTAATGAAATAGAAATTATGGAGGAAAATTTTAGTGTCGACAAACTAGACCTGGGGAAAGAGAGGGGTAGATTTTAATTTCCCCTCTTTCCTAAGGGACATTAAATTTACCCTCACCTAGTTGTGACAAGTGGCGAAGTGTGATTTAATGAGGGGGGGTGAGGAAAGAGCTAGAAAAATGCATTTTAGCACTCACGGGGTTAGTTTTAGGTCATATGAAGATACAAAAGAAAAAAATGGAATGGAAAGTATTTTACTATCACTTTTGTCACCAAGGGATAGGTAAAGGAAGGACAATAAAATTTTCCATGCACCATGTACTTGGTCCAAAAAAATTGACTAACTACGAAACCTTTACTTGCAAGAGAGACAACTTGAAAGTTTGATTGTCATAGCTCCATGAGGTCCGTTTTAGTAAATACATACATACATACATACATACATACATACATACATACATACATATATATATATATATATATATATGAAAATTGACTCAAAAAAATTCAAGATAAATGGAATGGGTCCCAAGATCCAGCTTTTCCCTACAAATCCTCAAAAATCTTATTTTCTTAGGATAACAAGGTGTATCTACTGAAAATGAGTAATACCGAGAGGCTTCTAAGTATTATGAAAATGTAAAAGTTTCATCATGTATAACATCATTCAATATTTCCAATGAGTATTTTTTTGCCTATTCGCTCTTTAAGGATCTTTTGGAATCATTCGCAGAAGATCAAGTACTTGTTTGGACTACTCGCTCTTTACACCTTAGAAACCCACAATTGTATTGTTTGTCCCTAAACCTCCAGAACTTTCCTAAAATTTCCTAAATCAGTTAAAAATCATTATATATCTTCCATACCATCTCCATATGAGTTTTATCCTTTTGTTTTGTCTCAAAGGATGAGCACTAGCCCTGGAATGGCCTAAATTAGCCTTTCTAGGCCTCCGAAAAACTAATAATTAGAAGCATTTCAATATTTGAAATTTTTGACATTGTCTAATTACATGAAACATATATGCTTTATTTTTCATAACATTGGAAGTACCTGCAAGATCAATATTGACATGACACAACTAACAACCGGGACGGGGTTTTAGGAAGACTTGAGAAGAAAAATTATAATTTGCATCTAGTTTTTATGCTTGAAAATTTAAATTTTCATGGTGCACATATGCATGACAACATGTTATGATTATATAAATATGTTAGTAAACAATATAGTTTAACTATAAAAACAACATGACATAACAATTATGGATATTATTATAATTGCAACATTAAATAAACTATCCATGGCTGATGACAAGTATGTTAGAACTTGTAATAACCATATTTAGTGTTGAAAGGTTGATAATCATATAATTGATGTGATAAAACAAATGCATAGATACAATAACAAGAATTAAAGTTCTTGTGTTGTTGTAATTTAATATAAATAAGTACACCATGTATGACAACATGATGATACATAAGTATATACATTGTTTACCAAATAAAATTAACACTATTATGATATGTCTTTCACCTTAGAAGCACTTATATTATTTATATATCACGGGTAAACTACATGTTATCTTAATACAGTAACATAAACATATCATCATACTTATCCAAAGGGAATTATAATTAAATAATTGCCTCATTTTGAGTGATAATTTGTAATATGCTACAAAACAGCATAATTGATATGATGAGAGCATGATAAGTAACCATAGTACCTTATTAGACTTAAAAGTGGTTAAGTTTTTTATTTTAATACAACAAGGATTAATCTGTAAAATAAAGACGCAAACCAGGATATTTTATTAATCATCAAAATCAAATTACAAAAGATGTGCTGCAATATTTATACATATTGGACAGTAATATACAAACAAATAAATAGTTTACACAGTACAACCATGAACCAATACAAACAATAGTATTGTTAAAAATACAACTCCCGTATGTTGAATAAAACAAAATAGATGGTTATAATTAAATATAACCATATAACAATTAATAAATAAACAAAATAACTATGCAATGCATAATTAATTAAGGTAATAATATATTTACCCTAACATCCCCCCCTTAATTTTGCATTACCTCAAGGGATGAGGAGAGGAACTCTCTGAACAACTCAAACTTATCTCATGCAAGAGAATTTGTGAAGATATCTTCTCCTTGTTTAGTTTGTTGGAAAAAACTAACGTTGTATATTGTGCTTCAAGAAAGGTTTGCATATGAAATGTACATGTACCTTAATATGTTTTGTTATTTCATGAAAAAATGGATTGTGAAGAAGTTTGAGAACACCTCCATTGTCAACATACAAGGTGGTCAGTTTGTCCTGTGGTATTTCAAGTCCTTCCAGTATGTGACGTAGCCATATCACTTCATGACACCTTAACTTGTAGAATGATACTTGACTTCGTGGAAGTGACAAACAAAGTGTTATTTCTTACATCCCCATGATATTGGTCCAAATCCCATAAAGAACACAAACCCCGAAGTGGATTTTATGTAATCAATGTTGCCTACATGATCTCGAATCAATATCCTCACAAGAAGAAGTTGTTGTTCTTGTATTCCGCATCAAGATCTATTTTTCCCTTGAGATATCTAAAGATGCACTTTACTTCTTTCCAATTAAAAACTTTGGGTTTCCGCATGAACTTGGATAGATAGCTCACCGCAAAGTGATATCCGGTCTAGTGTAGGTTAGGTAAATGAGAATCCCAATCAACTACCAATAAAGAGTAGCATTTATTATAGGAGATGGATCTCGAATGAGATAAATGTAATCTATTCTCCATAGGTGTAGAAATAGGTGTGCAATCCATCATCCTAAACTTCTCAAGTGTCGTATTGGTATATTTCAACTAAGAAACAAATATATGATTCTCTTTCCATCGTACTTCCAATCCAAGACAATAATGCATCAGCTCGAGATTTGTCATGTCAAATGATCGATTAAGATCTTTCTTCATTGCATGGATCATCATCATTGAACTACCAGTGATGATTAGATCATCGACATAGATAACAACAATCAAAATCTCCCCCCCTTTCTTTTTGAGGTAAAGATTGGGATCATATGGATTTCTAACAAATCCATGTTGTATGAGATGCTCATCAATTTGATGTACCATACCCGGGGTGCCTGTTTGAGGCCATACAGAGATTTCTTGAGTATGCATACCTTTTCTTCTTGACCTGAGTACAACATATCCCTTAGGTTGAGTGATGTAAACTTCGTCTTGTAAATCTTTGTTTAGAAAGGAATGTTTTACATCCATCGATCAAGTTTCCAACTGACTATGTAGCTAGAGAAAAGATCATTCTAATCATTTTGATCTTAGCTAAGGGAGAAAAATGTCACCTCATAGTATATGTCTTCTTTTTGTGCATACACCTTATCTACTAATCTCACTTTATACTTGTCAATGGTCCCATCTTCTTTGTACTTTGTTTTGAATATCCATCTGCATCCAATGGGCTTCTTCCCTAGTGGAAGATTGAAAAGATGCCAAGTGTTGTTTTTCATCACTGAGTTATACTCTAAAGCATCCATGACATCTTTTCAATATTTTGACTATAGAGATTCTTGGACTATAGAGGGGTCATCGGATTCAATAAGTCTACTCATCAAAGAAAATTTCACTTCTTCTCTTTCTTTATTGTGATTCTCGTGATGCAGGGGTGGATGTATCTTGTGGATCATCCATTCTTTCATCTCGTAACATGTTAGTATATCACTTGGGCATACACTATACTATTCTCAAGGGTTATGGTTCTATCAAATCATCACCATCATCCCCATCATTAGTTTCATCATTAGTGGGAACATCAGCTTAAGTTTTTACAACCGATGAAAAATATACATCAGATGAGTCCGGAGGATGAGACTCTGTTTCCTTCTTCTCAAATAACTCTACATCTCTACTCGTGTAGACTTTCCTAGTCTTTAGATCCATCAATCTGTACCCAAGAGTCTCTTCACTATACCCAATGAAGATGATTTTTTTGATTTCATATCTAGTTTCTTTCTATTCTTCTTAGGTATGTGCATACTTTCTTTGCACCCAAATACTCTAAGGGGGTAAGTGCAGGAAGTTGATGGACAAATATAGGGTCATCCGTGGACATCATATTGTAAATAACAACATAATATCAACTTGTAGGGATTATTAGCAATACATACACTCAAAATTAGACAAAATTATATTAATATGAATCATAGCATCCGGAATATAGTTTCTAAAATACTAATTTTTGTAAAAAATGGACAAGATTAGCTATATTAAACACTCAAAATTCAATGACTTGGTATTTTTTTTTAAAAACGCCGATAAGATTATAGTCCGTTTGCCCACAATTTGGATGACCAAAAATTAATATATATATTTTTCCTTTGGTGAGAAGTTATATGCCACTATCTATCTTGGGATGGATTTTATTTTGTATTTTTTTGAGTAATATTTTGTTTTTTATGATTTTTTCCGTGAAAGTGGTATGAAAACATACAGAAAACAGAGCACTTTCCATTTGCCCGCCATAACTTCATCAAAAAATATTGAAATAAAATAATTTTTTTTTAACATGTATATAATTTCACCACAGTTGGGATGGTATAAGTTTTATCACATTCTGATAAGTGAAACAAATTTTGCAGTCTTAAACGTAGACATAAACATTCACGGGAAAAAGTGTCTTAAAGACCTACTATTAGTAAAAAATTATAAAATGATATTTATCCTCTTCTATTCACTTTAAAATTAGTATTTCTACAAAGCTAATAGTCTCCCCTACACAATGGTACCATTTTTATGACATAGTTTTTACTTTTCAGCATGGTTCAAGTCCGCGGAAGACTAAATTTGATGTTTTGTTGTTTTTAATGTAAAATTCAGGATTTGATGTCCACTTAATTGTCCCCCAACTTGGTGTAACATATGGTTTGAACCTGTGGGCACTCTATTAAAAAACTACACTATTGTCTATTTTTCTTCTACCTATAATGTATTTACTAGTCTAGAGTCATTGATCATACATCGCATCATTTCCATTATATTACAATTTCTTCTTTTCTAAAAACACCACTTTGTTGTGGTGTGTGTGAAGGAGGAATTTTTCAACAAATCCCGTGAGCTTGTAGGTAGTATTTGAACTCATTATTGGTGAACTCCCCTTCATCAAAGCAGAGAGTTATGATGTGATGACTAGTTTCGTTCTCAACAATTACTTTGAATTTCTTCAAGGTTTCAAAAGCTTCACTTTTTGCGAAGACAAAAATCCACATTTTTCTTTAATAGTCATCAACACAAAGCATGAATTACTGATATCTAGAATGACTCAGTTACATCAGACCACAAAGATCGGTATGAACCAGATCAAGCTTACCATGAGCTTGAAAAGTACTCTTCTAAAATGAATCTATGTGTTGTTTACCTACTAGACAATGAGGACAATTATCTATATCCTTCAAGAGATGGTAAGCCATGTACCATATTACACCTAGGTGAAGTTTCTTGAGATACTTGAAACTTATATGATCAAGTCTCTGATGCCACAACTATGCAGAGGTAGAGTTCTTAGCCATAAGTGCTTGATCATCTCTCTAGAAAAATAAAGTTGGAACATGTGTCCCACATTGAAGGATTTTACAACTATTTTTGAGACTCGTGATTTGTCTCAAATTAGAAAAAATTTCTTGCTAGAATGACTATCAAAGTCAATTTTTAGGTTGTGATCTAGGAGTTGACTAACTGACAATAGATTTTTAGTCAACCCATGGACATATAGTACATCTGATAATCTACAATTGCATGAACTAAGGGGTAGAGACATGTTTCCAATCCCCTGAATTGTGTATGAAGAATCATCACCTAATGAAACATAGTTTTTTGAAGGCGTGTCCCTCATTAAAGTAAACTAGTCTCTTTGGCTCTTGAATCAACATACTAGACATCACTAGATGACGTGGAAGGTTCACTTGATCGATCAGTGTACAAGTAGTCTTCATTATCTGAATGTTCTTCTTACTCAACAATATTTCCTTGTTGATAGGGTTTTCTTTTCCAGTTCCCATTTTTATGCCCTTGATTATAGTTTGTATATCTCTTGTGAGATTTTTCATGTTGAGGTCTATAATTACCTGTTGAACCTTTCTTGTATGTATTATGCCAACAATCTTTTAATTCATGTCTTATTTTTCAGATTGGACATACCTTCTTCTGTTGTTTGTCTCCTTGTTGATCCTAATTTTGATTTTGGGAATTTTGATAGGAATTAGTTTTTCCTTTCCCTTTTCCTTTCCATTTTTATCGAAGAAATTTCCTTCTCCTCTTTATCATATTTACTATACATGGCTTCCTCTTGTTGCAAGATATTTATTAATTTGTCAAAAATCACTATCCGGTCTAAGAAGTTGAGTGTTGTGAAAAAAATTCGTATGAAGAAGGGAGAGCTCTCATAACAATAGGAATGAAAGCTTCATCTATGTCCACTTCTCCCAGGGCTAGAAGTGAATCCCATAACTCTTCAACTCTTCTCAATAAATATTCTAACTTTTCATTTTGCGTAAACTTCAATGTGTGGAATTGACTCTAGAAATTCAATATGACATTTTTGTTTTTCACCTCATATACCGTGCTTAACTTTTCCCATGATTCTTTGTCATTTTTAGCATCGCAAATGTGAGGTTGCATATCATTAGAAACTCCAAAAAGATGATTAGCTTGGCCTTCCGATCTGATCTATTAAATTATCATTGTTGTGGTTTATTAACCAACTATTTTTATTGGAAAGTTGATTGATATCATGCTTGGAAATTTAGTTCTACCCAAGTATATAGATCTAGGAAGTCCCTTGGTGAACATTACAATCAATGGAATCAAAATAAAGAACACTTTGATTGACTTGGGGAAAAATTAATGTCATGACCAAGAAAATCATGGATGACCTTAATTTAGAATGACTAAGGCCAATAGCTATAGTCTTACAACTTACAGATAGATCAACACTGAGACCTGAAGGAGTCCTTGGGGACATAGTTATAGTGGTAGACTCTTGGGAATACCTTTCTAAATTTATTTTCCTTCAACCAAAAGAAAGTTTAGGATGATATATTATTATTCTAGGAAGGCCATTATTGGCCACTTTTGATGCACTAAAAGGTTAGAGGTCTGGAAATATGATTATTTCTAATGGAAGTGGTACTAATTACCTTATGCTCTATCCTCCTTCCCAATCATTGAATGATGAAGATCAGAAAATTTGGGTTGAAGAACATGAATTAGATTAGATCTACGTACAATAACTCATGATGTTTTAGAAGTATTGTATAATTAAAGGACAAGAAGAATATGTTGTTCTCTCCAATGTCTTGTAGAATAACTATGGAAGGAACGAATAAGTGGATGACATATTGAGGTGTTTAAGATTTCCCTTGAACTATGTTCTACCACAGTAAAGCACCATGGAAATTCCATGTAATAATTTTATTCTTCATCAACTTCTTTCTTATGACTGCATGCAATAATGTATACTCAATGATGGATCTCTCCAAATAAGTGGAGATAACACCAAGAAAATAACTCAATGTCAGCAAGTTGTTGGATAAACAACAAGAGAAATTGCTAGTTTCTCTTGCGTAAAAACATAAAAGAAACATTTACTTGGGACTATGGTGATATACATGGAATTCATCCTAGGCTCTACACACACAAGATTTATATAAAAGAAAGTTGTAAATTGATTAGGAAGCCACAAAGGAGAATGAACCCAATGGTGAGAGAGATTATAAAAGGATAATTGAAGAAGTTACTAGATGCTAGATTTATATATCCTATATTAGATAGTCAATGGGTATCACCTCTTGTCATTGTGCCAAAGAAGAATGGAAAATGGAGGATATGTGTAGATTACAGGAGTTGAATGTAGAAACAAAGAAAGATCATTTTCCACTACCTTTCATTAATCGTGTACTTTATATTTTGACGGTAATAAGTATTTCTCTTGTCTTTATCGATATAGTGGTTATAATAAAATTTAGATTACACCAGAGGACCAAGACAAAACTACCTTCACATGCCCATGGGGAAAATTTTCTTATTCAGGTTCTTCCATTTGTCTTGTGCAATGCACTTGCTACATTCCCACATTCCCTAGGGAATTCTCGAGCATATTTTCAGATTTAACAAATGACTGCATGGAAGTCTACATGGATTACTTCATAGTACATGGCAACACTTTTAAAGAAGCTATGAAATATCTAGACAAAGTTTTGAAGATATGCAAATAGATTAATCTGTCCTTAAGAAATAAAAATACTACATGATGATGTCTCAAGGTATAGTTTCAAAACATTATCTTTCTTCTCATGGAATTCAAGTTGATCCAAAAAGGTATCTGTTATAATCAAATTTCCAACACCAAGGAAACAAAATGATGTCGGGAGATTCCTAGGCCATACCGGTTATTACGAAGATTCTATTGATGCATAATCATAAGCACCTCGAATGTCTACAACTTAATGGTTGAAACTCTCAGTGTGATTGCATAACATGGATATTTTCCCAAAGTGTGGTACTTTGTGATCGGGAAAGCTCTCCGGATGAAGTTCGGTTCCTATTCCTCTGTTCTGATGCACACATTCAAATTGTAGAGGATCTTCTCTAAAACTTACTCTAACTTGCCAAGGAGACAGGGTTAAGAAGATGCAAGAAAATAAACCTAAACTAATAGAGGTGATGCACCAAAGGAATGTTGAACACCTATTTTTCCATTAAACACAAACCATTAAAATTTAATACAACTACCATGCACATATAACCAATACTGCAATGAGAGATCAGATGATGGCAATGAACACAAGAGAGGGTTGAAATCATCCCCAGACTTATTTGATTTCTCCACAAATTTTATACAGTCCATTACATAATGGCCAAGAGGCACAAAATTGCATTACAATTTTGATGGGAGGTTTGAACTCCACAAGATCACTTACAGATAGAGAAGAAGGGAGGGCATAAAGTCAAAAATGTCCAACCTCTAGTAAAATTCCACTCCTTATAATATATAGGAAGAATGAGAGAAAGAGATAGAATAATTTTGAAATCCTACTCCAACCACCCAAGAAATGCATTGAATTCACTTGAAAAAATGATGTGTTCTACTGTAAAACCCATGCCTCCATGTGTTATTCCTTGTTGGGCAAGAAAGGAAGCCCATACTTCATTATTGGGGTAGGTGAGAAGTCTTACACCCTTTAAAAATAGTAGATTGTGTTACATAGAGGAGATTGTAAGATTTCCAAAAAGTTCTTTCTTATGCAAATCTGAGCTCCCAGTCAAAATTTATGGCCATCTAAAGGTCAAGGTGTCATTCTGTAAAAATGGAAGGTTCTTGATCTGTCACTTTTTGGAGTCTGAAATGCATGCAACCTCTGAAATCCCGATATTCAAATTTTCAAACATTTCCATTTTGAATATTGAGACATTTTTCATCCGCCAAATTTTCTTGACAGGTTTTGAAAGTCGAAACCCTCAAACCTGAAAGTCCAAAATTTCAGACATTCAAACTTTTAGACATTTTTCCTTTTTGGAACTTTTTATTGTTCATCGCCCGAGATCAACTCAAGAGTTTTGAAACCCTAAAACCCAAAGTTCCACCGTGTTGACCCGAAACCTACATTGACTTCTGAAATCTAAACCCTTTCAGGATTCAAACTTTTAAGAATTCCAATATTTTTTCTCTCTTTTCTGTTTTTTCGCCAAACAATCCAAAACCCCGAATCTTGAATCCCTGAAAATCTAAAATCTGAAAGTCCAAAATTTCAAACTTTCAGGATTTCAGATTTCTAGCTTTTTTCTCTCTTTTTCTATTTTGTCCCATCAAGTTCCCCGAAACCTTGAAACCTGAATGTCTACAATTTCAGAATTTTGGAGTTTTTCGAGACTTTTTATTCTTACCTTGAGTCCCTAATCTACCTTATCCCACCTCCGAAAAGCTCCACCTCCGAAGTCCAAAACCTGAATTTTGGACTTCTTCTTTTCCCAAAATCTCTACAATTTCCTCAACTTGCTTCAACCATATCCGCGGCTCAACTCCAAAAAGCAATCCTCTCGTGGATCGAATCAACTCGGTCGGATTTTGCATGCAAGGTCATGTTTGTCAAATTTTTCCCAAGGGTAAATATTTTATTTTTTTAATATTGGCAAATAGTTTTTTGAAAGGGACTATACCCTTGAATACAAAAGAAGGCCTGAAAGCCGGAATAAGAGTGAGAAACAGAGCTGATGGAACAAAGTCCAAGTATTACAATGAAGTTCTACGTAGCCCAGAAACAACTACACAAACGAGACATAACAGCAAAACAACAACAAAAAAACAGTAAGCCGACTGCCAAGAAACAGCAAAAATAACAACTAAAAGCAGCAGAAGCATCCAGGACTACTTCTTGGCAGCTTTATCGATACTGATCTTGACTCTTTTCCAGGCATGAAACATACCCAATGCAGTCATGTGGGCAGCATCCGTCTTATCGAGCTCCTCGATGGTTCTTTTGCTCTCTTTTTCATTGCCCCAAAGTGCAGCCGGGACACCGCTGAGGTTGGAAACACTTTTGGCATGACCCTCGATGAACTCCTCGATGGCCCTAAAGGCGGCAATGTTGTAATCATGTCTAGTCTTAGCTTTCCTTATTAGGTAATAGGTTCATACAAGATTTTAGCAAGATTATAACACCAATTTTTACATTGTTAGGAAAAGATATTGATTTTGTTTGGACTGAATGTTGTGAATAATATTTTCAAACTTTCAAAACAATTCTAACTACTACTCCTATATTGAGAGGACTTGATTGGAACCTTCCATTCCACATCCACACTAATGCATCATACCATGCTATTGGAGTTTTCTTAGGACAAAAGGATGGAGTTCTTAATTATGAAATTTATTATGTTAGCAAGAACTTGCAACATGTTGAGTTAAATTATATAGTAATAAAAAGGATTTCTTGGAAGTTGTATATGTTATCAAAAATTCATACACTACATCACAAGTTATCTAGTTTTCATTCACACTAATCATTTTACAATCAAATATTTGATAAACAAACCAATAGTAAGCAATAGAATCATAAGGTGGTTTCTCCTCTTACAAGAATTTGATGTCACCATAGTGGAAAATCTAAGCAATGATAACATGGTACAAGATTTCCTCTCAAGGATGGAGACAAACATCGAAGAGAAAATAGTTGATGATTCCTTTCTAGGTGAGAACTTTTTGTCCATTTCTACTAAAACACCTTGGTATGTAGACATAGCCAACTATTTTGTCTCAAGTAAAACACTTCCACATTACTTATAATTTAAGAAGAAATACGCAGTTGAAAAGAGCGTATTTTTTTAATAGATGGATTTCTATTTCATACAGGACATGATTAGATAATGAGAAGGTTTATAGATGATGATGAGATATATAATGTCCACAGAGCCTATCGCAATGAACCTTATAAATGACATTTTTCTATAAAAATAACATCGCAAAAAGTGTTGACAACTAGCTATTATTGGCCAACAATGTATAAGGATGCAACATTATACACCAGGAGATGTGATAGATGTCATAGAATCGGTAAGCCTACTAGATATGATGAAATGTCATTATAGTCTCAATTAGTCTTGCCTCCTTTTTAAAATGGGGCTTAGATGTCATTGGCCCTATAAATCCTAAATCTCAACAAAAAGAATACATCTTAGTATGCATAAATTATCTAACCAAGTGGATAGAGGTGAAGGCATTTCCAAATCAAAAAAGTGAGAAGGTAGCCAAGTTCCTATATGATCACATCTTCACTAGGTATGGAGTTCCAAGGGAAATTGTAATAGATCAAGGTACACACTTTACTACTGATGTAATTTATGATTTGGTTAAGGAGTATGAAATTAGGAATAAGAAGTCTACACCATACCATCCCCAATATAATGGCCAAGTAGAGGTAACAAACAGAGAGATAGAGGTCATATTGACCAAAACCATTTCACTCCATAGAAAACATTGGGAAAATAGGCTTAGAGGGTGTATGTGTGTATGGGCACTCAACACAATTTGGAAAACAACTAGATTCACACCATTTAAACTCTTGTATGGAAAGATTGTTGGTTTTCCAATTGAATTTTAGCACAAAACACTAAGGACTGCACTTGAGCTAGGTATAGATTTATTTAAAGCTCAAAGATAGAGAATCCTCCAAATTAATGAGTTGTATGAATTGGAATACAATCAGTACACAACACATAAGGAGTGTAGAAGTAAAGAGTTAAATGACATGTCTAATATATCAAGACCATACAATTTCAAGAGGTTTATTCGACACTCTTGTTTGATTCAAAATACAAGGAAAATCTTGGAAAACTCGGGACAAGGTGGCTAGGCCCCTATGATATTGAGAAGATACCAATCGAGTTATAAAACTCACCGCCATAGATATTTTAAGGTTCAAGTTATTGGTAAATGGTCATAGGTTGATGTTTTACAAGAACTCAGTTAACATAAATACATTCATGCAGTTTTTTAGAGGAGGTCAAATCACGATGGATGTAAGGACATTAAGGTTAAATTTTGGAGTTGAGTATGATAGCTCATCATCTGAGAATCCATAGGATTGAGAGATTTTAGTGGCCTTGGTATATTCATCTTGCTAACTATTCTAAGGAAAATAAAAGTGTTGTGATCAACCCTTTTGGTGATTAGCAACACTCTGCTAACATTTTGTTTCTTAGAGTTTTTGTTTACAGTGGTTTGATGTAAGGTGATTGCAAGAGTGCATGATCTCCATCACAAGGAGAGCATGTAATGACTGAATTCTCTATTTGTAACAACATGCAGCAAATCCATGTTTTATCTTTTACATTTTACAGATCTCATGATTACATGAAAGAAGATCAAGGATATCTGCATGTGTGGGAAATGAGAATGAATTAATTATCACCTTAATAGATTAGAATTCTGTCTCCGGAGTCATCCGGTTTTAGTAAGGAGTGTCCAACATCAGTTCAATACTCATCTACATCATCACAATAAGTTTTCATCTAGCCAAGGTGAAAATTCAATAAGCATGCACAATCATCATGCCACACAAACATCAAGATAAGTGCACTCAATTTTCATTTGAATAAAGTATAATTGGTTTAATTATAATTAATTAGCATTTATGCCAAGTCATTATGTGTGTGTTGCATTTAAAGACCACCACCTTTCAAGCCATGACATTTCCCTCCACATAAGCCCATATTGTCAAATCACTTCACTTTTCATGTTTCATATAGTCACATCAATTAATGATTGCTCCCATAACCGTGTTGTGTGTCCTCTTAGTCCTAAAGTTCAAAAAAGGAAAACAATAAAAAAAAATCAACACAACTCAATTGTGCATCATTATTTCAAGATATAGTTTTATTATTGCAAATTCAAACTAGAGAAAACAACATAATCACAATAGGAGGAGATTTGATTAGGCATGAACCAATTGAGCATTCTCAACTTCTTAGCCACCCTCAAATTTTACAAGTATTTTCAAGATAATGGTTGGCTAGATTATATAAACCGATTTCAGGGATTCAATGAAGCAATGGTTGAAGATTTTTCCAACACATTTAGTGATGGGGAGGAAAAATTGAAGGGTTTATCAATCAAAATCAATGATGACATCTTGGTAGAAGTAACTAGCCTACCTTCCTAGGGAGAACCATTTCTAGATAAGGCTAACCTAGAAGTGGCAAGGAGAGAATTTGTAGATGATGATGATGCATTCATCATTGATAGAAAAGGTACACAAAGAACTTCCCTTAAACCCTTATGGGATGAGGTTACAAATTTTATAATTAAGTATTTTACTTGTGAGGGAAGATATTCTAGGTTAAATACAGTTCACTTCAAATTGTTAAATCACCTAAAGAACAATAGGCAAGTGAATATACCCAATTTATTATATGAGATATTAAAGAGGATGAGTAGAGAGGCACAGAGGGGCAGGTCTACACTGTCACACCATTTCCTCATCACCTTGATAGTAAAGCACACCCTATAAAGGGATTATCCTGAGATAAGGTGGGAAGATTTTGCAAGGGCTAGGAGTTTAGAATTATTTTTGTGAAGTAGAAGAAAGAGGAGAAGAAGTACTGAAATCTCATCTACTCATGCAATATATATTGCACCATCCACCTCCCAACCTCAAGAACACCTTGCTTCCAAAACTTTTCCATCTAGTGATAAAAACCCTACACCTATCTCCCCGAAAGGATTTTCATTGCCAAAACCGTGTTGGAATTATCTACTCCTGAAACCTATACTTCAAAGGGAAAAAGGAAATCTCCCCATTCTTCACCTACACCACCTAGGTTCTCTCATAGGCTGAAAACAAATAAACCAAAACCTGCAAGCCAAAAAAATCACAACCCATATCACATTCCAAACCAATAGAAATAGGTTTGGGAGGTACTGATGCTACATTTCATGAGCAACAATGCCCCGACCAACCCATGGATGGAAAAGAAGAGCAAGCTCATAATGTGGAGATAATACATGTAATGGAGGGTCATGTGGAGAAAAAGGAAGAAGAAGTTGGAGGATAAACTAGATAAGAATACCTTGAAGATCCCATGAAGGAGCATGAGGATCCAACTCTAAATGAAGTGGTAATCCTTGATATGGAAGGTTAGGGAGAGACACAAAATAATGAGGAAGTTGAAGTAGGGACTAAATAATTTCCATTAGTTTTTGAGAAGGTCATGTAGCCACATGAAGTAGAAATTGAACATGAACAAGTGCCATAAGCTATTGAGTAGGTTATTGAGCACCAAGTGCATGGATTTGAATAAAACTAGATGTCTCAGAATTTTAACCCTTACGGGAACCAAACTAGGAGCACATTTCGTAGTTTTGGGTGATGTAATTAAGAAAATTACGGAGTAGACACCACCTTTTTAGAAAAAACACCACATGATAGTATACAATAAGTGAATGTAGCACCATTGTAGCCACAAATTATTATCAAGGAAATTATAAGGGAGCCTATAAAACCACCTTCTAAAGAGATGGCCACATAAACAATGTTTCCTAATATTAACTACTTGAGGACACAATTTGTGACCTATGTTAATAGGATAAAAGGAAAATGGGAGAAGGAAAAGGAAGCCCTTATCTCCAAACATCAGAAAGAATTGGAGGAAAAGGATAAATAAATTAAAAGGTTAAAGTTGAAGCACGAAGAGACAGTTCAGATGGCCCATAAGATATTCAAGTGCAAGCCTCCCTCAAATGTTTATGTTATTTTCTTAAAAGAAAATATCTTGTAACTCAAAATCACTGTATTAATTCTGACTTGCCTTTTGATATCAACTCAGTTAGGATCTTCTTTAGGTTATATCAGAACAACACTCATGAAATTCAGCTCCTATTATGTGAACTTTACATGTACAACTATTCTCTTGAATATGATAGGGATTGGATTCCAATCCTATACATTGGATATGTTTAAGTCGAATCACTCTACTCTAATTTTCTTAATGAATCTGATAGAGAAAGAAAAATGGAGGAATATAGACATTTAGAGAAGGTACAACCACTAATGGTTAAGGTTGAAGCTACAAAAACTACAAAAGTTTTAGAACAATATAAAAGGTATCTCAATAAGAAGGAGAGTATGGAAAATGAGGAAAGAAACACATGAGGAAGTCAGGGACATGATTAGGGACCATGGAATACAGGTGGTACAAGCATGCAAGATGCACTGGAATGAGATGTCTCCTAAACTACAAAAGAAAGAGATGCACTCTTACCTTAATATAAAGCTAATCGCACCAATCAACGGGCCAAAACATGGACACAAATGTGAAAATAAGAAAAATTCGTACATGTTTTGAAATAATGCGTAAGAATTTTGTTTTCTTTGGTTTAGTAATTCATGAAGCTAAAACACGTACGTGTTATGTGAAACTCTAAATTAAAAAAACCTATCCCTTCCTCATTTATGTTTCCCCAAACACGAATTTGAGAGAATACCTTGCAATGCATTTTGTATTCAACTCGATCCCTTCCTCATTTCTATTTCTCCCAAGATCATTTGAAAATTGTTGTGAATATTGGAATTGATAATGTTAAGAGAAAGAAGAGGTAAGGAAAAAATTTCTTTGAATTGCATTGAAATTTGGTAATTATATTGTAGATTTTAATTAAATACATGTTTTTTTATTACAGTTCCACCACAACCACAAAAAAACCCTACAAATACTATCAATACTCCTAGCCCTTCTACAATTGTTGAACATCCCCAAGGTAGTTAAGAGGATTTAGCATCCCATATAGTGGAAAATAAGATTGAAATTGAGGAATTAATTAAAACAATGAGGGATTCGATTCTACAAATCCTCATCATGCCACATTTACAAACACATTAGAGGCATTATTGGCTCAGGTTGAAGTGGAAATGATTCAAAATTATTGTTGGACATATTATAAAAAGCATTCTAGGGAATATGACATCAATAAATTATCATATGTTGATGTAAAGAAAAAACATATTTCATAAAATCACATATATGCATTATTCATAGACCCTAAAACAAATTTTATTATGTCGTTGTCATGCAATTGGTTTCCAAACCATTGGTGCAATAATGATATGATAAAAAATAATTTTTGGGATGGATGGTGGATGGTATTTGATATTCCACCTTGCAATAACATTGACATTCCACTATAATTTTTGGCAAACCTCTATTGTGATATTATCCTCAACAAGATCCAAAACTATTTTGACTATCATGAGTTTCAGGACCGAGGAAAAGACTTTGCACAAGATAGACCAAGTGCATGACATGCACCTATTCAACATGGTAGAGTCCCCATAAAAACCCCCTCATCCTGAGACTATCCCTACAAGTGAAGGAGACATTAGAGATTGATACACTATATGCGCTTTAGGTGCTCTCTGATACCCTTGTCCAACATACGAGCGATATTTTGGATACCGATATTGGTAGAGGTAGCCATAATATTCCTTTAGGTGGTAGTAGCATTATGCCACATCTTTGCATGTCTTATGGCAACATATGCCTGGGACCCAATGAAGATGATACTTTCATGAAGCCCGTGTTGGAGTTATGTTGGTGGTACACATGATAATGTGACTATGTGTGACACATTTTTTTGTGATACATTTTATTATTCAAACATCGACAACACCTTCGTGGGAATTTATTTTATTTTATATTACATGTTACAAAAATATTTGAGTACTGGATTTACTTATATATATGTTAAAATTTTAAAATACTTGTATTTGAACTTGGTAAATTTTTTTAACTTACACATACATATGTACATGTATGCATTAATATTATAGAACAGGGGAGGGACCTCAATATCCCAACCACATGTTTTGAGCACCACGGCTATACATACATTCATAGAGGTAAGCTATAATGTTAATCGTGTAAAATTTTCACGTATGTAGATATATATAAGTTTTGAACTCAAATATATGTATATATATGTATGTTATTATATATATATTATAAATGGCCAACTAACTTGACATGATATTTTTATAAAGTTGATGACCTCACTAGACACACCACCATCTCTGCGAGGAGTAGAGAAAGGTGTTTCCACTGAGATTTTATCTCCGTAGTAACTCACTAAGGTATACAAAATATGTATTTTTGTGAAATAGCTCATGTAATTCATATTATGTTCAATTAATTTTAATAATTTCCTTCATTGTAGCATCATGTTAATAATCAACATGATGCATTGTGTATAAGGGGAGTTACTCGCGATAGGTAGTAACCCTGTTCATATGATTCATAGGAGTGGAACGGTAAAAAATAGTTATATATTGATAAAATTAGTTAAAATATTCTCATTACACATACATTTACTTAGTGCAAATTTTTAGATCTGCATTCAAAAAATTTATTGTTAATATAGTTTTATAAGCTAATTTTGATGTTTGATTTTGTAATCTTATGTGTATGTAGGGTTCAACCCCTTCCATTTTTACTTCGAGGTCACAAAATCCTTGAGCTCATAACTTTGACACCCCGTTCATTATCTAATAGCTCCCATTGACTCAGTTGAGTGTGAGATACAAATTCAACATGACCGAGAGATTGTGGTAAGTGTGTGTACATGTAAATAGTTTCATTAGCATGGTCTTATACATGTTGAAAACTTATACATTAAATTTTAACAAAATAATTGTTTGCATTTACACGTTCGACTACAGTTTAGTTTTGAGCGTAAGAGTAATCATAGTCAAAGCATGGAGGATCCGAAATCATCTCACGAGATCTATATCTATGTCTAAAGGAGGGCCTTCTTCAAGTAAGGAAAAGAGAGGGATAGATTTTTATGAATAGGATATATATATATATATATATATATACACACACACACACACACACACACACATACACACACACACACACACACACACATATATATATATATATATATATATATACATACATATATGTCTTATGACATTGTATGTATGCATATATGGAATTGACTTGATATTATATGACCTATTCACATTTTTATATTTATTGTGCACATTAATACTATTTGGAATTCAATATTTTGTTATGAGACCTTACATTTTTGAGATTATAATTATATCCAAACTAATATGATGTGCACTTGACAATATAAGACATTATGGATATTTTTCATTTATTGGTGTTGTATACTAGCATTTTCAATGTATAATATGCAAAAATATTCAAAAATAAATATTTATATAACATGTATAAAGAGTTATCATATTTTAGTCATAATTTGTTCAATTTATCAATGTGTATATGTCTAGAGAACCTTTTCTAAACCTAGGCACAAAGTTTCAATTCAAATTAAATAAGATATATTATTGAATTTTTATAAATTGTTTTTGGTTTCATTAGAGTGGTTTCATAATAATAACATGACTAAGTATCCATATTCATTATTTATGTGATTGTGATTTTCATACAACACTTACTCTTATATTTACCTTACTTGCATTTCTTCTTGCTCTTGGTCTCTTTGTACTAGTTCATGTCTTATCATGCACATACGGCCTTATTTAATGTTTCTTTGTCTTCTACCCTATTTTAAAACCTCATAAAATCATTAGGACCATCACTAACTTGATTCATAAGGCTCCAAACACCATTGTTGTTCATCTTGCCAAAACTATCAACTATGCCCCTTAAGACAATGTATCTTGCAACAAGCATGGATAGAAGGATCTAAGGATACCTAGAAATAATTAAAAGATTCATTAATTCAATTTTTCCATCCCTAAGGTTCTCCAAAATTCTCAGAATCCAACTCCATGTACAACTCCTTAGAGTTAACCTTTTCACTTTTTGCTCTTAAAGCACTAACTAGCCTTGTCCCACTGTACTATGTAGAATATATCCACTTATATGAGGTTCCCAAGGACTTATAAAGTATATTCAAACACTAACTAAGCCTATTATACTTCCCTAGAAGTTTCAATGCTTAGCTCAATATATAAAGCTTGGGTTCTTTGTAAAATGGCTTCTCAGAGCCACTTGGTAAGAAGGTAGGGGGTAGATGGGTGGATGCAAAATGTGTATTGTTCATGATGAAAATGTCCATTTCCATAGGAGAAAGCTTAAAATCCTAGATAAGTTTTATGAAGTTGTATTGCTTCATTTTTTCTCTAGCTATCTTCCAAAGTGTCTCTTTGTATTAAAGGATTGAGGAATATTGGGATCTGTTGTAGGATTGGACATTCAAGAATCATCGAGTGTCTAAATCAAAATTTCGTTGCATTTGGAGAAACATTCTCAAAAATTGGAGCAATGCATCTTGAAAAATAAAATTGAACGTCAAACACCCTCTCAAATTGTTAGCTTATACTAGCACTAGACATATCAAGCTCTGTTCTTCCAATAAAACCTTCATTCTCGACAATTTGTAATTGAAAGAATTATTCAAAAGAGCATAAAAATTGATCAAATTTGTTTGGCATCCTAATCTATTCAATGCTATATTTTTCAAACAATTAATTTCATGGAACCAAATGGACTACACACACACACATCAGGATGGCCTAGTAAATAGTTAGGAAGGCTTTGTTTCAGTTTCCTATAGTCTTGGCACTTCCGGCTACATCGTCTCAGAGTAGTCCCTTAATATCCCTAAGAGAAAAAACAACTATAAGTTCTTCGGGTGATTTATTGGTCACCAAGGCACCTTCAAAGGTCTCATTCAATCCTACACCTCCATGTTAGTAGTACCTATACGAAATCCTATCTCATTTTTCTTCATCTCAATGAGGTGCTCTCATTATCCTACTGTTTGAAAAAGTGCCAAATAGTTCACTTTGAGTCAAGATAAGGTTTTCCAATACAATATTTTGAAAACAGAAGCTTGTGGCACCAAAAATACTACATACACATGTCTGGGTGGCCTAGTAAATTCTTGGGGAGGTTTCATTTTGGTTCCCAATGATCTTGGTGCTTTCGGGCTACTTCATCTGTGTGTAGTCCCTTAAAAGCCCTAAGAGAAAAAAAAGCTATAAGTTTGTCGAGTGATTTATCGGTCACCATGCCACCTTGAAAGGTCTCATTTGATCCTACACCTCCATGTTGGTACCATCTAAAAAATATTTTCTCGTTTTCTTAATATCAATGCAATTCTTTTTCATTGTCGTATTTTTACAAAAACACCAAATAGTTCAGTTTGAGTCAGTGTAAGGTTGTCCAATGGAATATTTTGCAAACCGAATCTTGTGGGACCAAATGGACTATACACATGTATCTGCGGAGCTTGGTAAACAATAATGGAGGCATTGTTTTTGTGCCCAACGATCATGGTGGTTTCAGGCTATTCCATCCGTAGTAGTCCCTTAAGAACCTTGAGAAAAAAAGGCTATAAGTTTTCCAAGTGATTTCTTAGTCACCGTGGTACCTTGAAAGGCCTCATTTGATCATACACCTCCATGTTGGTACCCTCTATGAAATCTTGTCTTGGTTTTCTCCATCTCAATGCAGTCCTCTCTCTCTATCCTATTGTCTCTAAAAGTGCCAAATAGTTCATTTTGAGTCAGTGTAAGGTTGTCTAATGAAATATTTTGTAAAAGGAAGCTCGTGGCATGAAACATGCATGCACACATGAATTTAGGTGGCTTGTTAAATGCTTAGGGGTGTTTCATTTTGGTTTTGAATGATCTCGATGCTTCCAAAATACTTTTTCTAGGTGTAGCCTCTTAAGATCCCCGAGAGACAAAAAGGCTATAAGTTTGTCGTGTATTTTTTGGTCACCATAGAACCTTGAAAGGTCTCATTTGATGTTACACCTCAATCTTGTTACCCTATACAAAATATTTCTCGGTCTTCTCAATGTCAATGTGGTCCTCTTGTTGTCCTATTGTTTGTAATTGCATTGAATAGTTCGGTTTGAGTCGATGTAACGCACCTGTCCGATGCTATATTTTGCAAAGGAGAGCTCATAGCACCAAATGGAATTTTCACATGCATTGGGATGGCCTCGGCAAATTCCTATAAAAGATTATTTTTCTTTCCCTATGGTCCCAAAGTGCTTTTGGGCTATGTCATCCAAGCGTAGTCTCTTAAGAGCTCCGAGAGCAAAAAATGGTAAAATTTCTCCTAGAGATTTCTCGATCACTGTGGCACCTTAGAAGGTATCATTTGATCCTACACCTCTGCATTGGTACCCTCTACAAAAATTTGTCTCTATTTTTTCCATCTCAATTTGGTCTTCTCATGGTTATATTGTTTGTAATTGTGCCGAATAGTTCGGTTTGAGTCAATCTAAGTTGTCATTCGATGCTATATTTTACAAACAGGATCTCGTGCCACTAAATGAATCGTGCACATGCATCGGGATGGCATGGTAAATTATTATGGAGATTTTTTTGGTTTCATATGGTCCTCGTGCTTTGAGCTACTTTGTCTGGGTGTAGTCTCTTAAGAGTCTTGAGAGTATGAAATGGTACAAGTTTTCCTGTAATTTCTTGGACACCTGTGGCACCTTGAAAAGTATCTTTTTATCCTACACCTCCACATTGGTACACTACAAAAAATCCTATCTCATTTTTCTCCATCTCAATTTGGTCTTCTCGTGGTCATATTGTTTGTAACCGTAAAGAATAGTTCAGTTTGAGTAAGTGTAAGGTTGTTGGATGCTATATTTTATAAACAAAAAATCATGGCACCGAACATACTACACACATGCGTTAAGGTTTCCTATTAAATTGTTAGCGAGCTTCGTTTTTGTGCCCAAAATCTTTGTTCTTCTAAGATACTTCATTAGAGCGTAGTCCCTTAAGACCCCGAGAGAAAAAAACACTATAAGTTTGAAAAAAATTATCTTAGACACCGTAGCACCTTAAAATTTCTTGTTCAATCCTACACCTCTAAAATGGTACCCCTCGTAAATCCTATCTTTTATTTCTCCACCTCAATTTGATTTTATTGTGGTCCTATTGTTTTTAACTACGTCAAATAGTTCGGTTTGAGTCAAGATAAGGTAGTCCAATACTATATTTTGCAAACAAGACCTCCTCGTACCAAACAAATTATGTACACATGTCGGGATGGCATGTTAAATGGTTGGGAAGGCTTCATTTTAGTTCCCAATGATCCCAATGATTCCAGGATACTTTCTCTGCGTAGTCCCTTAAGAGCCCTGAGAGAAAAAAAGGTTATAAGTTCATCGGGTGATATCTCGAACACCATAAAGCACTGAAATGTATAATTTGATCATGCACCTCCATGTTGGTACTCTTTAGGAAATCTTGTATTAGTTTTTTCTATCTCAATTCAGTCTTCTCATGGTGCTATTTTTGTAACTATGCCGAATAGTTCAGTTTGAGTTAGTGTAATGTTGTCCAATGTTATATTTTGCAAACAGAAGTATGTGTCACCAAATCAACTTCTTCGTGTACATGTATCGGGTGACTGGTAAATGCTTGGGGAGGCATCATTTTTGTTCCCAATGCTATTAGTGCTTTCGGGTTACTTCGTCAGTGTAGTCCCTTAAGAGCCCCGAGAGGAAAAATCCCTATAAGTTTTACTGGTGATATCTTGGTCACCATGGCACCTAGAAAGTTCTCATTTACTCCTACATCTCTACATTGGTACCCTCTACAAAATCCTATTTTTTTCTCCATCTTAATCCATTCCTCTCATTATCCCAATGTTTGTAAAAGTTCTAAATAGTCTAGTTTGAGTCGGTGTAAGGTTATCTCGATGCTATATATTTTGTGAACAATAGCAGACGTGGCACCAAACCGACTTCGCACACACATCGGGGTGATCTAGCAAACACTGGGAAATTTCATTTTTATTCCTAACGCTCCTAGTACTTATGGGGCTACTTCGTCCATGCCTAGTCCCTTAAGATCCTTAAGAGAAAAAAAAAGGCTATAAGTTCTCTGGGCGATATCTCGGTCAATGTAAAGCACCTAGAAAGGTCTCGCCTCGATCCCACACCTCCACATTGGTACCTTCTACAAAATAATTTTTGAGTTTTATTTATCTCAATTTGGTCCTCTCAATGTCTTGTTGTTTGCAAAATCACCAAATAGTTCAGTTTGAGTCAGTGTAAGGTTATCTGATGCTATATTTTGCAAAAGGAAGCATGTGGCACCAAAATAACTACACACACATGTTGACATGGCCTGGTAAATGCTTGGTGAGGTACCGTTTTAGTGACCAACGCTCCCGATGCTTTTGAGATACTTCATCTAGGTGTAGTCCCTTAAGATCCCCGAGAGAAATAAAGGCTATAAGTTTTTCAAGTGATATCTTGCTCACCGTGGAACCTAGAAGGGTGTCTTTCGATCCTACACCTCTATGTTAGTACCCTCTATGATATCTCATCTCATTTTTCTCCATCTTAATTAGGTCTTCTCACTATCCTATTGTTTGCAAACACGTTGAATAGTCGATTTTGAGTCAATGTATGGTTATCCGATGTTATATTTTGCAAACAAAATAACGTGGCACCAAACCGACTTCGCACATGGGTCAGGGTGGCATTGTAAATGCTTGGCAAGGCATCTTTTTAGAGCCAAAAATTCTTCAATGTGAAATAAGTAATAGGAAACATGTTAAGAAGAGATGGTTTATATAATATAGGTGATGAAATGAGAATTGAAAGAAGAGATTTTTCATAAGATATCGGTGGTGAAATGTGAATCTCTACTTATTATTCCTTTATAATATTTAATTTCCCTTAGCTTCAAGAATAATAAATTCTATACTAATAGTTCCAACCACGTGAAGGTGGAAGATTTTTTAGCACCACTAACCTACGTAAACATGTTAGTAAAAATTAAATAGAATTTTAAAACCTACAAAATTTAAACAAAATCATTAAAGTAAATATTCAAATTAAATTCATGTAGATGTATATATAATATTAAGTGAACATAACTTTGGAAATTCAATCCAATGAACTGCAAGGATCAACTCTACTCTTGATAAAGAGCAAGAATTGCTTCATGATTTAATTCACAAACCTTCCACAGATTCTTGTTTGATGGCCTACCTCGATATTTGATCAATTGAATATTTGTTGTAAGAACCAAATGTGAATAGTGAAGTATATTTCTATGTACTTCATAGTCTTCAAAAACCTGATTATTTGATTTTTTTATAGGATATTATCGAAGCCAAGTTCTAGTGACTACCCATGCCCTAGCAGGATACTCAAGGTCTTCATCATCAATGACTATGGAAGTCAATTTTTTCCCCTCTACACAACACAACAAGAAGTAATATGTTCCCTCTTCATTAAATTTTGTGGCAATAACTACAAAAATGTGCCCCACATCACAAAAAAAACTCATGTCAAAGTTAATATACATTAAGAGTTGATCATTTAATAATTTATAAATTTATAACACGACATACATATGTACCTAATACTAAATTAGATACTTGGTCGATTTAGGTGATGTTTTCATGTGATCTAAAGACACTGTAAGTTATAATGCTCATGGAACATGATATGTGTCAAGTGGAATCAGAGGTCTAAAACTCTATTCATCCACCCATTTTTGTGACTCACATTCATTCCATACAAAATAAATGCATGATATATAAAAATATGTCATGCACCTAGTATGAATAGTGCAAGAACTTGCATTTGAACTACAGAATGAGTTCATATCACTTGATCCTCAGAAGCTGTCATATAATCTTCATAACTTTCCAAATGTTATTCCTCTATTAACTTAAATATTTACAGATGTTAAAATCTCTTGAGATTCATGGAAATGTTTTTGACACAAACATCAACAATGCTTTCTACACCTTTTCACCATCTTTGAACTTTAACTCTTATCTTACAAGGATTCTTTACACACATGATCTTGCACCATCATGCTCTCCTTCCCCATGTCCTACTTAATTAAAACACCAAATATGTTGTACACCTATTTCTATGTGCATCCATCTTACTCAATAAAATATTTAGGCATTCTTTAATTGTGATGTGCATGTAAATCGACTAGATGTAATGTTGATTGAAAACAATGTTCTTCTCATTCGAGTTCACATAAAATAACTAAAAACACCCTTGGACATATTCGAAGAATGTGTTTGATCATCACTGATGTATAAATGATACTCTATTAATATATTTTGATCTTACCTAGTGCTTTTCGGAGAGTACATGAATGTTATATGCACAAAAATAACAACTTTCACCGATTTATAGTATTGTGGTCGAACCTCCATCCGTGGCTACAATGACTAATTCTCTATGAATTCAACCAATGAAACAATAATACCAAGTGGGAATGTGTCCTTAACTTAAATTATTCATCCAACCATTGATATTTATGTGTGTGTCTTACATTTCCTCTCCGAATTTGACCATATAGTCCGATACAAGTAATTTTTCTATAACAAGATCACACCTCTTAGATTATTTTTCATATTTTAATTGATATGCCACAAATTTATATTTGTTAAAACTAACTAATTATTTTCCTATTGAATGTGTACTCTCCTCATGGATACAACTTTTCAATTTCGACAAGCCACCACATATGTTACACATTCCATCCAAACATGCTTTGTTATTAAAAAAATGTCCAGTTGATCTTTCACAAAATATCATAGGAATAAATTCCCTTACATATTTTGGTGGGACATTTAATCCGCACTCCTACAACATGAGGTCAATATGAAAAACATAACGTACTTGAAAAAAACATCATAATGCATTGAAAATTCAACATGATTCATACAGCCACAAGTGGTACATGAGTGATTTATTTTGACATAAAAGGGTTTGCTAATTTCAAAAATATTGATCTTATATTAATTTATAACTTTTCATTCTTAAACTTAGAGAACAATTGCATTTGATTCATTGTTGGTTATTAAAATTTCCACCCGTATCTTGGATCTGGATGAACCGAGTTATTTGATTCAACAATGGGACTATATCCAAGTGTGGGACCTTGCGCACTTGAAACAATTCTATAGAGAAGGCCAGTTCCTCTACCTATTTCTACTACTACTGCTACTCCTAATGTTGGAAAGGAAAACTAAGCTAACAATGCCAAGGGACTAGGGATATACGAATAACATAAAAATGGAAAAATACACTAAGGGAGGTGATAGAACTAGAAAATGATGGATAAACACTATCTGTTTTGAGTGAAAATGAAGGGAGAATCATTAACAAAGGCTAGGTACACGTAGCATAGAATAGAATGCATTTACATGATCGATTTCATGAAACACAACACAAAAATGGAGTTGTAAGAGATTTAAAATGACAAAGAAATCACACAATGCAAGAGAGAGGAAAGAAAGAAGAATAAAAATAGGTTAAGGAAGATAATAGCCACAAAATAATGCTTTTATTACTTCCAAGTATGCACAATCGATTACATTGTTGTCGAAGGCCGATATATGCATGTACAAACTAGATATAGAGGTGTGTAAATCAAAATATAAATATATGTAATCCTTAGAAAACATTGGAGGATTCAAAATGTCCAACCCTTTACAATGAGCCAAGATCTTACATTTATAGATGAAAGAAGAAGAGGAGAGGAGGGAAAAATTGAATTTGAAACACAACCACCAACAACAAGAATCCAAATGCTGCAAATCCACCTAGAAATTTATAAAATACACTTCCCCATGTTTTTTTGGCATGTAGGAGAAGAAAGGAGGTGAGATCCATATCAAATTAGGTGGTTAGAGCAATCAGATCTACTCATTAATGGCTAGAAAGACGTTTTCCCATTTCTCACCTACAAAATCCCGGTGAAATTTGAATTTAAATATTGTGCACTATAGATGACTTTGAAACCTTTCCAAAAATGTCATGCGCATAAGGATCTAAGTATTGGAGAATAATTTATGACTGTTAGAAGATCTACAATGCTAAGTAGGCATCTAAGACACATGGCACACTTGATTGATTGAAAGATAAGACAAATTCACATCTATTTTTTCATTTATGCCATGTTTCACTTTGAGTGGTTCATCTTAAGGATTTGTCACCTAGCTAGTGTGCTTTTATTTCTTTCATTTCGTGCACTCAAGGTCTAACACATGTCATGTAGCACATATGAAGGGCACAAAAGAATGTGCAAAGGCATGTGCACAAAAGAGTGAGGCACGAGAGGGAAAAAGAGAAAGGGTGTGCTCCAAAGTGTCCCACGTGGGAGGAATGGGGTAAACAACACGAAGGAAGGTATTATTGAGATGTAATTATTATAAATTAATTTGTGGGGAAATAAGAAAGGAGTGTGCAAGGATTCTAAGGACTTGGTTGATTTGGAGAGAAAGTCTAGGGTGCGAACAAGGTGCAAATAATTATGAGAAGAATGTGAATGCACAAAAAGTGCACAGAAGGAGGGGAAATTTGGAACAAAGAGGAAGAGGAAAGGGAAAAGGAAAAGGAAAAGGAATAAGGCATGGAAGGAAGGAGCGCATAGGGCACGTGAGCGAATCTACAACCTCGAGATGTGTCAAATAGGTAGATGAAGCGAGTGCAACCTGTAATATGAAACCTTCAGAGCTAGAATGAGATGTAAGTTATCTAAATAACTATGGGAGTTATTGTGGATAACATTGTTGTTAATTTTGGGGCCATCTTCCTACTAGATGAAGGAGATCAGTATCCTAGAGTTTCCATTGGGCATGGGTTCTACTATGTAACCATGAAATTATGATTGGAACCTTGAATAATTACCCTTGAAGCCACTTTGAAACAAATTATGAACTCTATTGTGAATCCTAGAAAAGCTGTTGGAAGATTATTGACATCCTGGAAGCAAAAAAAGAACACGCTCAAGAAGCACACGGGAGAGAAGAATTATGTACAAACAAAAAAATGTGTGTGTAGCACTCTTAGAGGAATTGAAACTACTTTAATATATACAAAATAATGTAGCAAGAATAGTGGAAGGATTTAAGACAGATACCATTGATTGAGATGGAAATCACGCCTCCATTAAGATGAGATAAATCAAAAGAGTTTTCCCTCTTGAAAGAACTGATAACATATGGGCCAATCCAATGTGCATAAAACTTTGAATGGTGCCCTACTTTAGCTCTGTCAACATCTCATTTTAAGACCAAGTCCCCAAATTTGAATGCTTAAGGCCTAGCTGTCTGTCACAAACCACTTCTTCTTTGATTGTTGATATTGCTTTAGCTTGATCATGGAAAAGTTCCTTGATTCTTTGAGTTCAATCATCTCTTTAATTTTGATTTCTTATTTTGTGCCTTTGAATTCCGTACATTGGGCAAGTGATAATGAATTCAACTCAAGAATCAAATGAAGTGTATCCTCTTATGCATAGATAATCTTACAAGGTGAAGTCCTTATTTCCTTCTTCAAAGTGATTTTTCTACCCATAGTGTGGTAAGACCTTTGTATTCCATTGTATCTAGTTGATATTCATTGTGTGCTTCATGATTCTGATTAGGTTCTTGTTTGTTGACTCTCCCAAACCATTTCCTTGAGGGTAGTAGTTGGAAGAAGTCTTCAAATAAATGCCCAAATATAACGCCCAACAAAAATCTTAGTACCAAGGAAGGCATTTGCATTATCAGATATAATGGTTTGAGGAATGCCAAACCTTATAACAAGCCCCTTGAGAAAGTCAAGGAAGACTTACTCAATTTATTCCTTCAGCGATAGCTTTTATCCATCTGGTGAAGTAGTCTATAGCTCTTAGTACCCACTTGTGGCCAATGCTTGAAGGAGGATCGTGCATGCTATGAATTCAAGACCAGGTATTTTTTTAGTGGTAAATATTCATAATTTGGTGAAAATTCCATTTTAGGAAAATTTGAAATGGTGAATTTTTTCAGAATAGGCCAGTGTCCTGTTCACCTAAAATTTCTAGTATAATTTTTTTTAGGGGTTGGCTTCGCCTACCATTGAAAATTACTCCTATATAAACCTAGGTAATTCACCAGGTAGTATACTCATATCAAGTACTGTGAACTTGTAGGGAAGGTTGGTTACGCATGATAGGAGGTTATTGATGCATAGAAGGAAGTTGTTGACACACAACAAGAGCCTTGAGGTTTTTGACGCGTGACAATAATGTGTTGATGATGAACAAAAGGAGGATGTAGATGCATGATAGGAGATTTGTAGTCATGTGACATCATGTTGACATGAAACAATAATGTGTTTTTAACACATGATGGGAAGCTCTAGATGCATGATAGGATAATCGAGATTTGTAGTCGAGCATCAATAAAAAAATTTTCACATGAAAACAAAAATTTTATCGCGTGATCTGCAATCTTTCTGTTACACCATGCATGTTGCTCGAATTAAAAATGAAAGATTTTATTGGGTGAAAAATTTACACAAAAACCCTATAAAGATCACTTGTTTCACGAAAGTGGTTACGGGGATATTCGGCAAGGATTTTCCACCTTCGATTTTGCAGAGGTCTCTTAAAATGAACTCGGTCAAGAACCCATCACACAAAATAATGATCGAATTAGATTTGTTGGAAGGAAGCACTACCAATATTTTCTTACTTGAAAACAAAGTGAATTCTCTACATTTTGTGACCCACTTATGCTCATCCATGAGCAGGGTAGACCAAAATAGTCCTGTCATTATGATCTTCATTATTGTAGTATTGATGAGAGAATTTTCCACTAGAGAGTCCATATTGAAATTTTGTTAACACTTTTCAGTTTGTGCACCATTTATACATATCAAAAACACACCATCAAGATTCTTCTCGAAGAGAAGGGCTTCCATCGGGACATATGAAATTGCTTGAAGGCTGTAGATGTCTCCTCTTTACCTTGTTTAAACTGGGAGGGTATGCACCCTTGGAAAGGAATTTGATCATGTCCTTCATCCAGTCACACACACTAGAGTTTACATTCTATTAAAGTTCTGTGGTGCAGGGACATCTCCATCAAAAAATAATGAATCCTCGGGTTCATTCGCACATCCTCAACAAACTTCTTACAGAGCTCACTACCTCTTACCAACTTTGTGGCCTTAATAATCACATCATGCTCCATGATTTTGGTCACCCATCTTGATATTTTTCATTGATTTTTGTCCCCATGATGAAGTATTTGATGATAGGGTGAGATGATAACACCTTGATATGATTAGTGGTGTTAATAATCTTAAACTTCTTGAGTGCATGAATGATGGCATAGACATATTTTTCCATGTGACAGTATTTCAATTCATAATCCTTCAGTGTCTCACTAAGGAAAGCCATTGTTTTTTGCAGTCCTTGTTCATTTTCTTATGTCAAGACAACAACAACACTTGCATCAATGCCATAAGCATAAAGGATGAAGTCCTTTGAATAATCCGGGTTGATGAGTGTTGGCGTGCAAGAAATTTCTTGCTTGATCTTGTTGAAGCTCTCTCTTCCTTCTATTGTCCATCGAAGGTTGTATCCTTCTTGAGCATTAGGGTGATGGGCCTTACCAGTCCTACAAAGTTAGGGATAAAGTGCCTAACAAAATTGATTTTTCTAAAGGACTACGAGGCTTTTTTTGCATCAGTAGGGAAAGAGCCAAGATGGATGAAACACGCTCAGGATCAATTCTGATGCCATCCTTTGAAACCACATGGACTAGTTGTTTTCCCTACACCACTCCAAAATTACACTTTTTGGGGTTAAGGGATACCCCAAAATTTCTACACCTCTCAAATACTTTCTCCGGTGTGCTATATGATTTGTGTCCTACTTTGAGAAGACTATAATGTCATCTTGGTAAACCAAGATGAAATCGTTGATGTATCATTTAAAGGAAATATCTATGGCACGTTAGAATGTCGCGTCTACGTTCAAAAGACCAAAGAGCATCTTTTGATAATAATATGTTCCCTATTTGGTTGTAAATGTCAGTTTGTATTAATCCTCTTCTTTCACCAAGATCTGATTAAAATCAGAATATCCATCCAACATTGACTTCCTAAGCATGTTGGCCATAGTCTACAGAATCTACTCCATATAAGGAAAAGGGTAGTGATCCTTCAAGGATGCCTTATTTAAATATCTAAAATTGATAGAAAATTTTATTTCATCATTCTTCTTGCATACTAGAAAAATATTCAAAACCTATATACAAGACTTGATTTGAAAAATTATTTTTGCCTCAATGAGTTTAGATAGCTCTTTCCTCATGAGGGACTCTATCTTTACATTGACTAGCCTCTACTTTTGTTTGATGGGCTTGATTCCAGGATCAAGGTCAATAGAGTGTTGAGAAAAACTTGGATCAAAACCTCTAAGGTCTTCATACTCCCATGAAAACATATCACTGTATTTTTGGCATAGAGAGATGAAGGCATGCTTTTCATGATGCACACAAGATTTCTTGAGAAACAACTCTTTGCCACATGTAATAGTAATTGGGCTGTAGTCTTACGCATTACACGCATGTTTTTCTCTTCACTCTTGAACTCATCATCAACACTAAATATTTTATCTAAGGTGACTAACCCTTTACGTAGCTTGTTTCTCTTTTATTTGGATCACTTGGTCACCATAGTTGTCATGCAAGTCAGCTTGCATGCTTGATGAGAACTCAACTTCATTCTAGATGAACTAGAAAATTTGTGTGTCATTGTCAAACACTTGTCGATGATGATGTTGTTGTCTAGAATGGATGGCCTAATCACCATTTTGATGTGCTACACGTTCCCTTTTAAAATGTCCTCGGTATGAGAGAAGTGTGAACCAAGTGTGGCCATTTGATTAGATTTTTTTCAATTTGTGTGGCACCACTGTAGATTTAGAGCTTCAAAGCTCTTAAGGAGGTCCTAAAATTTGTGTTTATAAGCTTTGAGAGGCTTATTCTTTGTCACATATTTTTTGGTAGCCTTGTGGATAACCAGTTATGTGTCCCCAAAGATATGCAACACCTTGATCTCTTTCTTTTCGCAATCAAATTTCCATGCACTAGTGCCTCATATTCTACTATGTTGTTTGAGCATGTGAATTATAGCCTATGCGCGAAGAAGAACTTTTCATCCTTAGAATAAATGAGAACATATCCTCGCGCCCCCACTGCTTTTCGCTTCTTAGAAACATTGAAGTATAACTTCCACATACCATATATTTTTATTCTATTTGAGTGTGCGTGACAAGACAACTTCTCCTTCAAGGAAGTAATTTCTCCGAGTCCCATTTTCATAAGCTTCAAGCTCTTCACCATATGGATCAAATTTTTGGTGCCTTTCCACCCACTCATCTAGCACTAAATCAGTGTACATGGAAGTGGAACAGCTTCTCTTCAAAATTGAAACTTGCTCCTCTTTGATTAGGCAATTGGCTTGAAGAGGAGATAGGTCATATGACTCAACATGATAGGAAAATATTGGCTCAATCTATATGGTAAACCGGGTACCATACCTTTTCTTGAGTAACATATGGGACCAGTCAAAAGATAAGTACGTACCCACCTTAGCAAAGTAAAATACCTTGATGACATAAGAAAAAAATGAGGTAGGTCAATGATTGACACATCTTGAGTTATCGTGAGGCTTAGACATGCATGGAGGGTTAACTCAATATCCTTGATGACTTCTAGAGTTGTAATAGTTGAGCCATCAAGTTGTAGAACTCCTTTTGTTAAGGGTTTTTACTTCTGGACCTAGGACATTAGGCATTTTCTTAGGCATGATAGAAGTACTAGCGCCTGAGTCAATCATGAAATTATGCACAAGGTGTTTGCCTATGATCAAGGACATATAAAAGGGTGGGGTTTTATCAACATTACTTACTCATATCTCATTTTCTTAAAATATATTGACAACAAGTGCATATTTTTTAGACATCTGGATTTACGTGCAGAAGTTGGGTTAGAGCTTCATGTAACAAGTCATGCTAAGATTGAATGATGAGGGCATCCCACATTGTGACATTTACATTTGTCTTCTTCATCTAGTCCACAATGTTAAATGGGAGGCCCATTGATTTGTGCATTTGAGGCACAAAAACATCTTTCTTTGATTGTTTAGGTGCAGAGGTAGGGGCCTTAATCGATCAGAGGCTTGACCTACAAAGGAGGGGCATGTGTTACTTTAGAAGGAGCATTTTGTGGATCCTCATGCATAGGAAATTGTGTACCTTTACTTTTGGATTCCTTGTATGTATATCTTTTCTTTTGAGGATTGGTTTGTGTTGCAGGAATTGAAACTTGCGTGCTCAACCCGAGCATTTTCTTCTTGTACCTTGTCTTATCTACAACCAGGCACACATCTTGTTTGTATCATCTTCAAGTTGATTGATTTCATAGAATTATTCGGTGCCAAAGAATATAAAATTAGATTTAGGAGGAACTTCTAGATTTTCTTTATTTTTGAGCTCGCTTACACTTATGGAAGGTTCACGATTAGAAACACTATTGATGATATAATCTTTCTCGTGAATAGCATTGATGCGGTGATATTGAATGTGAGCATGTTATAGGAAGCACCATTTAGATTCTTGTACCATATTTTTTTGAATAGGGACAAGTGTTTACTTATGTTTGGAGTGGAAGAGGTTGTGCTAGAGGAACAACTTGTAAGGTCGATTGCGCATTAGCATACCATCTATCACTTTGCTAGTTCTTCTTATATCTCTAGTTTCCATATGGATTACGTCGGGGCTGGTTTTTGGCTTTGTGCTTGATTAGAATTGTTTCTTAAGGCTTGCACCTAGTAATTCTCCAAGGATATGATCTTTTAAGACATGTTCCTAATTAGGGCCTTCATCTCATCATCTTCCTTCTACTTTGTATGGGAGAGTATGATGTGGATTTAATAGGTTGTGCATTTTGTACTAGAACAAGAGAAATAGAAGGCTAGGGCACTGGTTACATCTCTGGAAATAATGGCGCATGTGGCCTAGGTGATAACTTGCCTAACTAGATAAGAATTTTTCTATCTTTATGGAAATGTTGTATGTAGTAGGTAAATTTATTCCTCCCATGGGTTGAATCATGAATTAAATTTCACTATTCAAATCCCTCAGATAATATAGGAAAGCATGTTGGGTTATAGGTCTTACCACTTGAGGATTTTTGTCCCAAGTCTTCAGAATCTAATGTTAAAATCAGTCATCTCCTCATTGAGTGACCTCTTTGTTCTAGTTAGTTGTTCCACCTAGAGATAGGTGATATGATTTGTCTTCAAAATAGTTTCATAAATTTTTTCCAAGCTCATTCTAGGTGGCAATAGATGTAGGTCTCAAACCTATGTACCACTGGAGTGCTTTTCCTTTAAATGAATCTATAAGTAGTCTAACAGCTACATTGTCATCCGTGATTAGATAGATAGAGCATGCACTTACTACATCTTGAATATCCTCAATAGGGGTGACTTCATTTTCTCCTGTGAACTATGGAATGATTTTTAGTGTGACTGCTAGCATATCATGTTGTGTGTTTAGATTAAGAGGGCTCCTACCAGAGAATCTAGCAAAGTTTCTTAGAGGAGGAGGTATCTAGAGCACCATGGTGGGGTGCGTAGCTCTATTGTGAGGAGGAGTTGAATGAGTGTAGAGCACTGGTAATAGGGATGCGTGTGCGGGAGCTCTATTACGTGTGTCTCTTGGAGAAAGCTAGGGATATTCAAATGATCCTTTAGCTACTACAACACGTATCTGGTATGCACTCTTCTCATAAAAGGCACTCAAGATTGCTAAAAATAGGATATCCGGAAGTGTTGGGAGTCGTCGATGTGTTAAAAAAATCCTCTATAGGATGTAATTACTAAATCACACACAAAAATTATCAATAGTAAAATTTAAGTTTTCCATGTTTTTCCCACTAGGCATGCCAGAAATTGTTGGTTGTTTAAACTTGCACCCATATCTCATATCTAGATGAACCGAGTTGTTTGAGACAATAATGGGAATAACTCTAAGTGGGGGACCTTGCACGCTTGAGATAGTCTATCGAGAAGGTTGGTTCCTCTACCTATTTCTACTACTCTTTGTTATTCCTAATGCTGGAAAGGAAAAATAAGCTAACAATGCCAAGGGACAAGGAATAAAAGGATAACATGAGAATGGAAAACTACACTAAGGGAGGAAATAGCAAAAGAAAAAGAGGGATGAACACTATTTACTCGAGTGAAAATGATGGGAAAGGTGTTAAGGGAGGATAGGCAAGAGTATCACATACCGAAATGCATTTACACGATTGATTTCATGAAACACAACACGAAAATGGAGCTGCAAGAGATTTAAAATGACACATCAATCACACAATGCAAGAGAGAGGCAAGAAAGAATAATAAAAACAAAGTTAAGGCAGAGAATAACCACAAAACAATGCTTTTATTACTTCTAGGTATGCACATGACCAATTCAAATGGCATCTCGAAGGTCGATATTTGTATGCACTGAGACCAAATACGGAGGTCTCTGTGACTCAAAATACAAAGATATGGAATCCTTAGCAAACACTAGAGGATTTGAAATGTCCAGCCCTTTTAAATGAGCCAAAATCTTACATTTATAGATGAAAGAGAAGAGGAGAGGAGGGAAAACTTGAATGTGAAACACAACCACAAATATCAAGCATTCAATGCTTGCCAATCCACCTAAAGATCTGTAAAATAGACTTCCCCATGTTTATTTGGCATGTAGGAGAAGAAAGGAGGTGAGAGCCATATCAAATTGGGTGGTTGGAGTAATTAGATCTACTCATTAATGGACAGAAATATATTTTCCCTTTTCGACCTACCAAATCCTACTAAAATTTGAAATTAAATGTTCGCTCTATAGATGATGTTAGTAGCTTTCCAAAAAGGCTAGGCATGCAAGGATCTAAGCACCTTTGGAGCAGAAGTTATGACTCTCGAGAAGATTCATAGTGCTAACCAAGAACGTAAGACACTTGGCATGCACTAATTGAGTGAAAGATCGCCAAATGCACATCTTTTTTTGTTTTTACGCCATGCGTCACCTAACATTTCATCTTTAGGATTTAGCACCCATCCGGGAACTTTAATTTGTTGTGTGTGGTGAACTAAAGGTCGACACATGTCACGTAGCACGAGAAGGGCACAAAACTAGGTGTAAAGGCATGCACACCGAAGAGTGAGGTGCGGGAGAGAAAATATAGGAAGGGCGTGCTCTAAAGTGATGCACACATGAGGAATGGTGAAAACAACTACCAAAGAAATGTATGGTCAAGGAATAATTTTTACAAAGTAATTTATGGGGAACCGAGAAAGGGGCATGTGAGGATGTCAAGGACTTGGTTTATTTGGAGAGAAATTCTAGGGCACGTGTAGGGTGCATATAATGCCGAGAAGAAGTTGAATGTGCAACAAGTGTGCACAAGGGGGAAGGATGGAGCAAAGAGGAAAAGGAAAAGGAAAAATGAATAAGGCATGGAGGGAAGGAGTGCACGGGGTGTGTGGGGAATCTGCATTGGTTTTATAATGTTTTCATCAATTTCAATTAACTGAATGTGTTTTCTATGAAAAATGGAAGGAGGTGTTCTTAGAGGTAAAGATTCATTAGCGAGGTTGCTTTTTTTTTCATTGTTTCCATCCAAATTTTAGTATTATCATTTGGATTATCATGTAAAGGTTCAACATTTGGATTCTCAGGTAAAGCTTCAATAATTGGATTCTCGGGAAAAGGTTGGGCATTTGGATTCATATCAATTTATTCATCCATACCAACATTATCATTTAATTAATTATCAATATTCATTGCAAAATCATTATTCTCTACATTTTCATTTTGTATTTCATCCTCATTTTCTAAAACATTAGGTACATTTGATATAGTAGATGTACCTTTCCCATCACAAAGTTTTTGCATTCACTTCACTTTCTTTATTCTCATCTCTTCCAATTTCTCCAATGTTTTGTTCTTGAGTTTCTTTGTGTCCTTATGTCATCTTTTATCACCCATGATTACAAAAATATAAATAGTGGGGTAGGGGACAAGCTCAACTACTCAAAATTCATGAAATAATATTCAGGAATGTGCAGAGCAGACAGAAAGGGGACAAAAATCCCGTGAAAGAGATGAAAAGGACGTTGGATGGGTATGAACTATATATAATGCAAAATGCGTACGTGTTATAAAACGTATGTGTTATGTTTTTTTCCTATTTCAAGGCATGCCTCTAGGCTTAGATCCTTTTTAGATCCCCAAGCCTGAGGCATGGACCTACAAAAACACAACAAACCACGTGTTTTTGTAGAAAATGGTAAAATACCTATTCCGCCATAATAAATCAAATTAAAATGATCAACCAATTTAATAAAAATATGACTACGAGGTTGAGAAAACTTTCTTCTTTCTAAAAATATGATTTTTCAAATGTTAGTACTAATATAAGGTTTCAATACTAATTATATTCTCACTATGCATTTTTGTAGCTAGTTTTTGGAGTTTATACACATTTATCTTTCATCGTGTATCTTCTTTTCACCTCATCAAAATTAAACAAAAAAAAATTAGGCCCAAACTAGGAATAATTCTATACACATTAGAAAAACCTAATTTTTTATATTTTTTGAGGTAGTAAGGGGCCACGCTCGAAGCTCTGTTATTTTTCAAAATTTAAAAAAATTGTACTAAAAAAATCATTTTAAAAAACTTGCTAAAAAATAATTAAAAAATGTATCCCAAACTAGATCCTCTTATCTATCTTTCTACTAAAGGGTTTTCAAAAATACTAAATAGTGCTCAAAAAATGGTGGGGGCATGACTGAGTGTTTACTATGTTTTTAGCAAAAATAGGAGCACTGTTGGTATTTTTACTCTTTAACCCTCTTAAACTTAACCATTTTTAAAAAATAGTATCTTAAAAACTAGACTCAAAATGTTATGTTTAATGTTCTCATAACATCTTCCAATTTTAAGTGTAACTATTTCAAATAACTCGTAGAAATTGAAGATTTTTATTTTTAGAAAAATGTGTCCACTTAAGACCCTCTTTTGGCCCCCCAACTTGGTGCACTTACCCATTATGCCAACTTTTAGAACGGTGAATGCATACATTGACATCACTACCGAATGTGTAAAGACATGGCTTACAATTGGCTATCACTCCCCAATTTTAAACTTATTGATACTACCATGGATATGTGACATGGACCACTAAATGAAATGATATAGAAAAAATTTATGCACAAGTTAAGGATAAACAATATTTACTTATTCTAGGAACTGGAAGGGATCGATACTCAGTTGATTTCAGACATGAATGTAACATCAAGCAAATAGGAACTAAGCCACTTGAATGAGGACATTCAAGGAATTAAGCTTGGGGTGTGATGATTTGTGAAAATACCATTTACAAACAACCCATCATCTGTACTTTTGTTAATCCGTTAAAGGTATTTCCTTGTACTTCCTAGATATTGTTGAACACTATCATCATAATTTAAACTTATTGTCATAAATAATGATTAATATAGTTATAACTAGTTATCTTTATTTTTGGTATTTTGTGTGTGCATTTATTCTCTTGATTTCAATAAGTTTTTGAATGATTATATGTGTGATGTCACTCTTGTTTGTAAGTAACTCATATGCAGTAAAGGACCCATCCGCAACAAGTTACTCGTCTACAACCAAAGGACTTGTCCATAGTAACTTGTCCATAGCCAAAGGGGATCACCTACAACAAATAATCCATGATTATGAATATCTCTTAGAACATGGATAATGACACTTGAGTCTGTACGTGTCATTGAAGGAGTAGTAATAACTGGAATATGAGAATTGGAAGATAATTCAACTATAGATCTAATTATTCATGCAACAAACTAAAGAACTGATTGATTAATTAATTAACATGTGAAATAAGGAACTGATTGGTTACTTGAGTTATGTGTTTGATATCTAAACACATGTTAATTGTTTTCATTACATGCATTGAATCTCTTGTTGATATGTTTGAGATCTTCCACTTATTCTACCAAAGATATTTTACTTAATTTGTTTAAACTCCTAGTTAAACTCCTATTCTCATGTTTTGTTGTAATTGAGAAATATAAAAGAAAAGAGTTAATGCTGGAAATGGAGATCTAGATGGAGAATAGAGGAATTAGAGAATAAAGGATACACAGATACAGAAGTTGCTTTGTTCCTAGATGTAACATTCATGTCAATTTAATAAAGATATTAGTTTTATTCAATAGATTTTAGTTACAGGCCTTAGGAGGGACTAACACCCTAGTAGGGAGGGCCCACTTGTGGTCTTCTAAACCCCTCCATAGTTTTGTTTCTTTATTTCATTGCATGATTAGACTAGAAAGAAATTTATCTCTTTATTTTCATTCTAAATTTATGAGTTTTTCTTTAGTCATAGTTTTTAGAAACCATTTGCTTATTATGAGTTTTGTTTCAAGCATTGATATTTTAAGTATTGTAGTGACAACTATTTCTTTCCATACCTTTCAATTTCCCTGTAACTATGCATACAACATTGACATTATTGAAAGTTTATGTCCCTTGGTTTGATGATTAAATGATTGTGAATTAGTGAACAACATATTAATTACTCTAAGTTAATTTACACGACAAGTAATCATGATCTGTCATTACATTCTCCTTGTGGATAATCACAAGTGTTCAGACTTACATGGCATGAAATGGAATATGGTGAAATGTATACTTGGTCATATCATTAGTATATCGTGTAAAAACATGTTGTTCTATGAATGGCCTATGATGACCAAATAAGAATTAAGAGAGCTATTCTTATTGAACATTAAACTTATGTGAATATAACTATGACAGTAACTATCTAAGAAATGTTTGTATCATTAAAACATGATATGTTATCCTATATTCTTTAACAAACCCTATAACACAACAAGTATAACGATACATACTCATCAAGGTAGTGACTCAATAAATTATTATGACCCTCTATCGAAATAGTATGTCATGTATTGATACTAATACTCCATCGTTAAGACAAATCTATATACTTAGCTAAAATGGACAGCTGAAAATTAATTTCTTAATCAATAGAAAATAATCATGTTATTTTGATACATTTTTGCAGTCAATAGAAGACATGTTTCATATTCTAGTGTACAGTCACGAAACTGGATTGCTAGTGCAATTTCAGATAAACATGGCCATAGTACTGAAAATGACTAATTTTATTATTTTTTCCCCATTATTCTTATCGGTGGTATCTTGAGCTAGAGGGAATTATTTGATTACTTTACTAGGTGGAACCAAGGGGGATGCATCGATGCTTATAACCTATAAAAGGTTTAACTAAAGGATGCAATGAATACAAACTTGTGTTGAGTGATTAAGGTGGATCAAGAAAGATATAGGACCCTTTAGTTTCCCATGGCCAATCAAGGGTCAAGATGGATTCAAGAATATTAAGTAATGTTGGAATTTTTCACAGTGAGCTAAGTATTAATGATAACCATCGCAACACACAAGGATCTTGGAGGAATTTTTTTTTAAAACAATTAAAAAAATACTCCAAATTTTTAGGGATTATCTAGAGGATCTTGTGTTCATTTTGAGTGGATAATTTTTGGGGCATTACGTGTGTGTGTGTGTGTGTGTGTGTGTGTGTGTGTGTGTGTGTGTGTGTGTGTGTGTGTGTGTGTGTGTGTGTGTGTGTGTGTGTGTGTGTGTGTGTGTGTGTAATTTTACTTATTTTTGAAACATAACATTTGATGAACATCCTAAGGTGGAAGGGGGATGGAGGATAGAATGAAATCGTATGACAATATATCATACATATAGTTTCACATTTCTACAATAATCTCCATCAAAATAAAATAAATATATGCTTAATGATTAATATTTTTTAAAGTGTATAGTATAATTAGTGAATATTTGTTTTTATGACAATATCTGTAACCATATTCATGTAAATTTTACTAAAAATTCTATAAAATTAAAAACTATTTAAATCTTCTAAGAATAAAATTAACTTAAAGCATATAATTTAAGCTAAAAATAATTGTTTTAGAATAAGATAATAACATGTGATATTTATTATGAACTATATGTGGATATTACAACCATGTCTTAATTCTAATAAATAATAGTCCGTTGTTTATATGTTTAATTTTGATGACAACTAGAAACTAGTAAAAAAAAAAATTCTCTAAATCAATGCTCCAAAATTTAGATATAATAGTGCATGTAAATTTAGTAATGAATGATATTTGATTAGGTTACATGTTAAAATACATCGACACAAGAGGATCAATTTGTTAGGAAAATTTATTATTCACATGGTTTGATATTACAAAGTGTTGTAAAATAATATTTATGATTGTGCGATATTGTTAGCCTAATTTATTACATATTATACTTGTAATATATTATTGTTTGTATTACGGGTCAAACAACCACCCGATTCTAGGAGAGAATCATGGATTATTGACCCTTATATATAGGACTTAGTTTCCTATATATTTGTATATGTGAATGTAAAAATATCCCATATGAATCAATTGAAGATATGAGTTTTAATATTATTCTAGTGTATAATTTTTCTCCAAATCTTAATAAAATGAACCAGTCTAACATCTGGTATTAGATCATGAGCAATAGCTATGGGGCCTTGAGGTTTGAATGAGGGTGATTTTATTGATATTCTTGGTTTCCGCATATGAAATACATTCTTTTAATCAATCTATTTTTCAATTGCATAACAAATATTATTTTAATAGTCACGCCTGCATCGATCACCCATGCAAAAGATCTATTTGCATTTTTAATTGATTTTGTGGCATTCATATCTAAGAATTATATTGCTCTAGTTTTATTTTGAGGCTCGTGTAAGATGGTTGTTTTAAATTAAAAGGTTGGAGTTGGTGATTGAATCTCATGATATTTGCATTATCTTTGGTCTTTTGACATGGTTTGTAGATGCCTTTCTCCCATCCCATATGAATTATTGAGTGAAGCATTCAAATTTATGTTCTATCATTTGCATTTAGTTTTTGTACACATCTCAAATTGGTAATCACAGGTTTCTCAAATTCGTATTCACATCAAGAAATAAAATGGGTCTCAACATGGTTGTATGGTTGTGTGTTGATAGGCTTCATTATGGCCAATATCATAGCTGAGACAGCTTCAATGTGACAAAGACTTTATTTGGGTTGTTTTTAAGACTTGTTGAGCTCTATTGTATTCTTCAAGATGACACAATACCAAAGAGTCTCCTCCCCGTGACAACATTAAAACATACAACATGGTTGATAGGATCTACAAGTTAAAGGTCACTTGAGTTTTATTTTGTTCTCATTATGTCATATTAGGAGTTAGTTTTTTGATATTTGTTTAATTTATTGATAGTCTTCCACTACTCTTTCAAAAATATTTTGATGCTAGCTTTTTAAAATTGAGTTGTGGTATTGTTTTCAGGAGTCTATATTCAACACTTCTGAAGTCTTCGTAGAGTCACAAGCATTTACAATTTTGTTTAGATTCATTGTAAATGTGTTCATACTCATGTGAATGTCATTCATTAGTGTAGTCGATTCAAGAGGTTAATGTGGTTGATTCCACATTTCTAGTTGTTTTAAAGTATGAAGGTCATTATAGTTATTATGTGTAAGTTCTTGAAAGTAAAGCAAGTGTTTTTATAGTTAATTTTTATTAAGTCTTTACATGTTATCTTGTGTCGAGTTTTATAAAGTTGTGTCATCAAAATTCAAGTGTCATCTAATGAAATTTGATTCATTATCATCTTGTCTAAATATATCATTTCGAGTGTCTCAACAAAAATCATTTTGATTCAAAGTCAAAAATTGTGAAAAAAAAATTGTCTCATGGACGCATTTTCGGTGTTACGTAACGTCCAAGGAAATAAAGAGTTTCACAAGAGGGAAGAAAAGAATAAGCTCAATGTGGAAACAAATGTGCTTCATCACCAATGATGGGGCTGCACCAAGTCTGTGGTGACAGTGTGTTTGTGATTTTTCTTTCAGTATTTGATTTCCAGTGTGCTTCTTTTTCAAATTTCCAATTTCAATTTTTTGCAGTATGATTTCAGAGTTCCTGTTTCTTGTTGAATAAGTGAAAAGTTCACATTGAGGGGGGAACATGGTCTCAATGTTCCATTTTCATTTATTCCTTTTTTCAAATTTGTATTCAGTGAGAAGTAATTTCCTACATAATTCCCTAATGTGAAAATATAGTGGAAAATATGAAAGCACGAGGAAAAGTAGCATCATGATATTTGGGTTGTTGGTTGTCTGTAAAACCATTTTATATGTTTCGGTTGTTGGTTATCCTGTAAAACCATCTGTATGTTTTGGGTTATTGGTTGTCCTATAAAACCATCCTTGTAGGTTGTTGGCTTTCCTTGGAAAACCATCCTTGTTGAGGTTGTTGGCTATCCTGAAAAACCATCCAGATCATGAGCACACATGGGAAGAAAGTTGTGAAATAAGTGTGATTATTTTTCTACCATGTTCACACTAAGGGGGAATCTTAGAAAAATTTAGTATTCACATGGTTTTATATTACCGTGTGGTAAAATAATACTTACGATTATGCTATATTGTTATCCTAATATATTACAAACTATACTTGTAAAATATTATTGTTTGTATTACGTGTCAAACAACCACCTAATTCTAGGAGAGAATAATGGATTGTTGAACCCTATCTATAGGACTTAGTTTCCTATAAATTTATATATGTGAATGTAAAATATATTCCAGATGAATCAATTGAAGATCCGAGTTTTAATATTATTCTGGTATATAATTTTTTCTCTAAATTTTAATAAACCGAACCATATCTCACATAATTTGATGATCTATTTTGATGTTTGGGATTTTTTTGGATTTGGAATAAGTTCTAAATGTGCTTCATCCTAAAATGGATGCTCTAAAACACCTTTATATGTAATAACAAACTTTACAATAGTTCCTATCAATTATGTTCATCCTAATACTATGTTTATCCTCTATAGAAACTTATAATCTTGTATTGGTTGCTTCCTTTCCTTTCATAGCTTCTTTTTGAACTATTGCTTCTTAAAAGACCATCATGCATGCACATGTATTATCAAAACCCAAGCTTCTTGTTCTAAAATGTGAATGTACATTAGATAAAAAAGCAAGTGGTGTATGGTGGTTTGAATGATATTGATGGCCAATTCATTTTTATTATGACCAATTATTCAAATACATTTATGCAATGACGATCTAAAACTCCATACATTTTTCGTAGTGATCTTGTAAGTGTAAATAAATATCTAGAATAAATCCACCTATGTTTTTTCTAGTGTCTTATCGTGGATAGAAGGATACCTAGGTAGATATAATATACACTTCATGATTCACTAGAGTGTTATAGTATACTTCTTGTAGATATATAGAAATCCCTATCAATTCTCTTTGGTATATAAATACTTGATAATTCTTGGTGTGAATTTGGAATGCTTTTGACTTGGATTTGAATTTTATTAGAAGAGTGTGGAGTACTTTAGAATTTTTTTCATTATGATGTTTATGTATTATCTTTATGTAGGGAAGATCATGGCATATTCTCTAAATATTGTGAGATGAAGATCAAGGGTGCCTTGCTCTTTCCATTTAGGATCTAGATTGTTATCGAATGAGTAAATGACAGTATTTTGGTTTAAATTTATACCTTTCCATAAAATTTATATTTTTTTAAGGCAAACCTATAAAGGGAAATTATAATAAACTTAATGAATATGAATTTTTGGTGATAGAGGACATTAGTGGAATAAATGGACAAAAGCTTGTGGCACTTCCATCCAAACTAGACGTTGGTTTCTAGAAAGATAAGAAAGAATGGATATAATTTTGGAGGATTCTAATACGAGATTGAATATGCATTTATAATATATAATAATAACCTTCTTTAAGTATAGGAAGCTAAATGAAAATTAAGACCTATTTACAAGATTAAGGAATGTGTATAAGAATGTATTTAAGCTCTTTCTTTAATGTGTAAGTCATTATCAAAAAGTATAATCTATATCATTGTTATTAAGTACCTAATTATAGAATCTAGGTGTTTATTTTTTCCACACCTTGAAGACGATAAATAATTTTACGAGCTTAAAGGAAAATATACCTAAGTGTGCAAACACACATCACATTTTCTCAATTTCTTGATTGTGTATGCAATGGAAAGTTACACAAGCTATGGAATGAGGCAAAAGAACCTCAAAGCTTTTCTTTACTCATCCATGCACCATGAGACAAGAGCTAAACAAGAAACTATCTATGCATGTATAAATTTGAAACAAATATTCAAACCCTAGCATATATACTACTCTCTACTCCATGAAAGCTTAATAAAAATGAACCTAGTTAGATTCTAAGCAATCAAATTAGATGTGTTGTTTACTTCAATGGAGGTGAAGAGGTCTCTCTAAAATGGCTACAAGACCAAGTTAGATACCCTCCTACTAACCTACTATGAAGTTATGGATGCAAGATGGAAGAGCTTCACCAATGGAGGATAGCCAAGATCAAATGCCTATTAGCTTGGCTAATGCAAATGAGGTCTAATGCCAATATATCCAAATGTGAGAGAGAAGGACTTGTGAGTGAAGTTGTTAGTAAAGTTGTAGTTTGAATGGGTAGGCTTAGCCTTGTATTTATAGTTTTCCACTTGGGAGAATTTGGAATTTGGGTGCATGTGGGACTAAAACCCAAAAGCACTTTTAAATTAGATTAGGATAAACATGCTTTAGGCTTAGTTAAGCTAGGATTAGGCTAGTAAAACTATATTAATGAGTGATTAGAGACTCATTGAGAGTTGGGAGGGGTTTGGATAACTAGTTATGAATGATAGATAGCCTACGAAGCCAATAGAAGTGGTGTAGAGAGAACTGGGGAGGTTCTAAATGGTCGAAAGGAGGAATGTTTAGCTAATAAGAGAGATATTAGCCAAATAAGCTGATTATAGGAGGAATACGACTGAAAGAGTGTCATGAATGGGCATCCGAGAGTGGAGTGAACTATGGGGAATTAATGAAGTGTCGTTAATTAAATGGATTGGATGAAATGCTAAGTCTAAGCATATTTTAGGTGTCTACATTTTCCCCTCTTTGGGGTGGCATAAGTGACGTCACTTCAAAGAAAGTAGACAAGCATAAACAAGTAGAAAATTTTGAAGGGATAGAAGAAAAATGAATAGAATAGAGGATGCCCCCTCAATTGTCAATGGGGTAATAGAAGAACTAGATTGACGATCAAAAAGATGACAAGAAGATAACATAAGAAAGAATAGTGTGAAGAAGAAAGGGGATATAGAAGAAAAAGGAGAATGAGGAAGGGGGAATGAGCTAACATCCATCTAGTGCCTTTAAACAACTTTATTTTTCATCATATTGCTAGAGATCTTCATCATCAGTCCTTATTAAAAAAAGATGAACAAAAGTGTAATACGACATGAAAATCCATATACGAACAAATGTCCATTGCTAAAAACACCAACTCCATGCAACATACAAAAATTCAATGCAATATGAGAAAGTAAAATATGCCTAACTCCATGCAACATACAAAATGGCATGCAATACGAGAAAGTAAACAAGCTAACCTAACAAAGAAACATAATGTAATGTTTTAGTTATCAAGATTCAATTCCAACCTATTTGAATTAACGACAAGGGTTAATGATGGTGCCCCAAGTAAGGATACATGTGAGGGGAATAACGGAGGACACTTCAGTCCAATGGAAAAGCAATGTGCACTATGAAACAAAGAAAATCGTTGTGCCCCAAAGTACAGATGAAGTAAGAAGCCTAGATTTTGTTGATGGAGGTAGATCAAGATGATCTCGTGAGTCGCACATGAACATGTGAGAACCAAAGAGTGATGTTTTGTAGGATGATTTTCAATTTTTAGAAGTTTTCTTAAACATATTTGAATGTTTTGATTTTTCTAACATATTTGAATGTTTTTGATGATTTTAACATATTTGAATGTTTTTGATGATTCTAACATATTTGAATGTTTTTTTTTTTAATATTTTTTGAAAATATGTACAGGAAAATGAGGAAGCGTGGATGCCTCTAGCGATAGATGGGATGTACAACGGCATAAGGCCACGTGCGTGCGACAAAGGTGAAGACGCAAAAATTCCCAGAATTGGGTGGGAGTATTCAAAGGCAAACTCTTCATAGGTAGAAGTGAGACCCAAGGTAATTATGGATAAGTTCAACATGATAGTGAACGTAAACCAATGAAGTCTTTGGGAAGAACCAAGGATGCCCCCAAACATAAGTTGGCCTAAAAGAACATGATAAAAAGGAAGGAAGATTGTTTTTATTTTGAAATGGGACAAAGGTGTCCGAAAACATGACAAACATATAATCTTATACACATGGATGTTCGAATGTAGCTTAGAAGCCTCATGACGAAGAAGTGATTAACCAAAGGCACAAATCATGAGACGAGATATGGACTAGAGTAAGAGTTTGAACAAGGTCAAAAAAAGACACTTGGTAACATACTAATCCTATTCACTCATAGAGATTGAGTGTGTTGACATCGAATTTATTACATCTTGAAGGGAATATTTAATAGAAAACAAGTGAATACACCCTAGCCAATGTGTAGGAATGATTTATTTTGATAGGTGATAGGTGATTTGTGAATGAAGGGTGGAAGGATAACCATACATTGCTCCACTGCTAGTCAAGTGTCGATAGCCCCAACGAAAATGTATTTGATTCTAATCATAACATTGTTCTACTACCAGTCAAGCATCCATAGCCCCATGATAGAGATTATTGGAAATACCCTAAGAGAGAGTAATATATCAATTTTCTTTTGCTTTGTAGCTTTTAGCTTTTGATTTTTGATTGATTTTGATTCTTTTACTTTCTGAAAACTTATTTCATCTCTCTTGTTTGACAAGGGGTTAAGAACCACTGATGGCTTGATGGAAGGAGGTGGAAGTGATTGTGACGATGAAATTGGCTAGTGTCAACAAATATGTCCAAAAGTTCTTCACAACAAGTTTATTAGATTCTGATTGTGATAGGATCTCTAAGAGGTCAGTCGTTCTTTAATTTACCAAGGTGATAAAATACCAGGGTCAAATGGATACCATAGAGATAAATTTCACAAAATACATGTGAATAAGCTAACCAAAACATCACCAAAGGGATGAAAATGGTAGGGATACTTGAAAAGAATAGCAAGGAAGCGAAGAAAGAAACATCCATGTGTACACAATACGATTGCAATGTTTGATCTTTGTACCTTTGATTTTTGTTGTGTTTTCTCAATGTTTTTGTATTTTTGAATTGTTTTTGTTTTTAGATTTTTGAAATTTATAAGAGGTTAGGACTAACAAATGCACTCTATGTGGTAAGATCCAAAGAACAAGGTTTGTAACTTCCTTGATAAGGCGAGACTAGGCACGTTTGTTTATCGAGAGTGATATTATCCCGATCTCAATGATCGAGGTGATTTGACACTCAATAAATGACTGTGATTTGTTCTCAAACATGGATTTTGTATGTGGGAGATTTAATTCCCCATCTAGAGGTTTACACACTTTGCACCATACTTGATGGTTATGTTGGTGTGCGTTCTTGAATCATGCTTGATTTAAAATTTTGAGATTGTTTGATTTGTTGGGAGCTATAGAGCTCTTTACAGTTTTGATCTAAGCTTGATTAAGAAATTTTTGGGTTTCTTATAAGCTAACGTGTGACTTGTCTGATCTCGAGAAGGAGAAGAAAGTGAATGTGGACATTTAGAACTGATGTGAGAAATGACCATGGGCTTGCCACAACCATTGATAGAAGAAATATGTGATGGATGAAAAGGATATGGTCCAAGAATTGAAGAAGATGGGCTACTGGGAGGTGAGCCATGGATAGAAGATGAAGGGCTGCTAGGATGTGGCCCAAGAATAGAAGAATAAGGGCTACTAGGATGTGACCCATAGATAGAAGACGAAGGGCTACTAGGATGTGGCCCAAGAATAGAAGATGATGGACTACGTGGGGTGATCCATACATAGAAGACAAGGGGCTGGTTAGATGTGCCCCAAGAATAGAAGATAGTGGGCTACTCAAAAATGTCCCACAAATAGAAGAGGGAGGGCTACTAGAATGTGACCCAGACCTAGATGAAGATGAAGGGCTACTTAGTGTTGACCCCATAAGAGATTGTGATTGAGGAATTATGATAGAAAAAGAGTTATTTGGTGATGAGAAGATAGGCCATGGATCAATGTAAGACCAAGGAGTTTCATCACATAATAAAGAATGTGAAGATGGAAGAATAAGAGGAGGGTCAAGTTGCATGATCTAAGGCTCTTCCTCCATTTATTGATAAAAGGAATCAACCTTTTCCTCACAATTTGCAAATGTGTTAAATTCTAAAGAGAATCCTTTCTCATAATCTTCTAAAGGAATATCTTCATATGCCCCTATAAATTCCGTGATTGTTTATTTATTACGAAAGATAACATTCGGTATGAGTTATTGATCGACCACCAGGGGTTGATTGAAAGAAAGAGGTTCACTTGGTGTGGAAGAATTACAAGATGTTTGATGATGATTGATGGAATAAGATGATGTGGGGGATAAAGAAGATGTGTAGCTAGATGTCTCACAAGTAGAAGAAGGTGGTGTGGACCTACCTATACGATGGTATATCATCTATAAAATAGTAGGCTTAAGTCTAAAGTTTGTAGATTACAACACATGGGTCAATTTAGACATTTGAATCAAAGGACTTTAAGTCATAAAAATCTTCAAAGAAAGAATATTTATTGGGGGTGATTGATGAAGAAGGTCCTATAAAGAAGGGGAGGTCCGTGATTCAAGAATCAAATTGGATGAATAATAACAAGGCTCCTGCAAAGAAAGAGAGGATCACGATTCAAGAATTGTATTAGATGTTTGATTGGAGGGATTTGGAGTCGCACGTATCTTTAAAGGAAGAAGATGTCATTGAGGCAACTGATAAAAGGGGTCCTATGAAGAAAGGGAGGACCGTAACATAGGAGTCATATTAAATGTATGATGAAGAGGTTCCTACAAAAATATGGAGGACCATGACATAGGAGTTGCATTAGATGACTTAGGATTCAAATTAGATGAATCTGAATAGTAGTTTGGATCTGAATCGTAGTTTGGATCTGAATCATCAGAAGAATTAGAAGAACTATTTGGATTGGAATTAGAAGAAATGTTTAGATTGGAATCCTCATAAGAAGAGGAAATGTTTGGATTAGAATCAGAAGATGAGTGGGGGGATCTTGAATAATAATTTGGATTAGAAGCGTCCAAATCATATCACCGACTATGAGATGAAGGTGGGGAAAGAGTTACCCATATGGTCTCTCTAGCACGAAGAACCAAACGAGGTTTAGTTGTAATGGGAGTATTTTTATTTGAATTGCAAAACCTAGGTTCCGTATTGTTGTAAGTATGGGGAACCACGTGATAGCAGTCATTTTGGAGTTGTTTTAAGCACAAATGTCTAGATATAGATAGTGTGATGGAACTCCTTCAAAGGGAAGGAAGTGACATGTCAATTTTGGTAGCATAAGGACAACCAACTAGACATTTCATAAGTATTGATATGTGTGCATGATTTTCTAAAGAAGGTCTAAGGAAAATAGACATCGTGATGATGTAATATCGATGAGATAAAAAGGGATTGTCCTAGAAAATAAGTTTTCTAAATGAATAATCATAAGGAACAATCATGCAAGTGTGAAACACAAATCCAATCAACAAGGAAATACACCATATGAAAATGTGTGGCAAAGTTTGATGCAAAGGTGATCAACACAATGTCAATATTTACGTCAAGCTCAAAATGAACAACGCATAAATATTAACAAAGGATAGATGTGACTCCCAATTAAAGGATACCATGAAAAGTTCAAAAACTAATAAGACCTAAATGTTTAAGGGTGGGGTTTACAAATATAGCTACGTAACCACACCAATTGGACATGTCTATCAAGCTTCGTGGAGAAGTGAGATATTAGTGTCAAATTGATATCAAAATGAAGTAAACAAAGTAAGCGACACCTTTCAAGATTTAGGACAATGTTTGAAATCAAACTAAGTTAAAGTATACTAAGGATGTGTTAAAACATGGGCAGCGTAATGCCACAATGTGAAAACTTAGATCATGTTTACAAGAAACATGACATAAGTATCTTAATTATGTCGAGACAATGCAAATGAGGTAACATGTCAAAGGGAGATAAAATGATGAATCAATCCTAACTATGATGATGATCCTGACGTGGGTATCAAGATCACAAAGGCTACCAATGATATAAATATGCCTCCGCACACTTTAGACATTTAACTTACCCGGCGTAAACATGGATGGGCGTAAATGGACAAAAAAGTGGCAGAAGCAATCGATTGGTAACACAAAGGTAGTCACCCTTCTTTTGATCAACAAAGTGTCAAAAGAATGTGAAGGAAGAAGATCAAAAATGGGGATGAAAAAATGTTGGCTTTACTTTGGTAGAGTTTTGCCTCACCTTAAGGCAAGTGAAAAACTAAGCAAAAGTAATGCATCACATGTTTCGTGATGAAAGATGGCTCACAACTCAACACTATTTTGAATTGGTCAAAGTGGGCTCCTGGCCAAAGTATATTCTCCTAGGTGGTTCTCTCATCCTAGGTGTTACAAAGCTGTCCATGAGCGGGGTGATTTACCCAAATAGTCCCAACTATCTTGGGAGTATCTCGAATTTTCCCCCTTTAAGCACAAGTGGGCAGTAAATGCATCCATCGTGTACTTAAAAGGGTCGCATAGGGACAACTTGTAACGCTATCTCACAAAGGAATCACTAGTCAAGTAGGTAGTGTGGAGCACTTCCCATTTTTTCCACAAGGTTCCCTCTTGCGTGGACTACTTTGGGGTTCCTGGAACCACCCCCATTGTTGTAGCTTAAGGCATTATGCCAAAGGGGTTATGTTCCAGTTGAGCAGAGAGGGACGTACCCTTTTCCGAAACCTACAATACAATGTTTTGAATATGGTGTGTTTTTTATCTTGCTTAACTTAATGTGGTTTTAAGTAGCACACCATTTGGCAACCTGCAAGAAACATGTGTATTAGCGGGTTTGTGTTTTGTCTTTGACGCCTTTCTTTGACAAGCATTAGGTCCTGTAGACAACGAGTTTAGTAATTTTCCATTGCAAATTGATATCAATAAAGGGAATTTACACCTTGTTTTTGATTCCTAAGATCACCAAAAGGCATGAAGGAAGAGCATACATAGTGTGAAAATTCTTACTAAATCACATAAAAATTACTTTATCTTTTAGAACAAGTGTTTTTAACATATGATACAAAGTTGTGCAAGTGTTTTTGATCTCCAAGATCACTTTTGAAGGTGCAAGGAGAGAGCATACACACTTTACAAACCTTGCTCAAGCTAAGAAATGAAACACTTAACTAAGTTAGTCAAAAATAAAACCAAAATAACCCTGCAAATAACTGATTAGTGCTACAAAAATATTTCAAAGTGTTAGAATGGCCAAGAAAACACTTTTTTGAACTTTAAGATACATTAGAAAATGACTATTTACCTAATAATGTAAACCATAAATTTTTGGTATGTAAAAATCCTAATTTTATGATTCCATTATGTAGTTCACTTCAATACCTTTCCAACGCAACAAAAATGGAGTCGTTTCAAGTTCGGGAGCAAAAGTTATGGCCTTCGAAGATTGCTAATGATGCATGCGCCACTGTTTGTGTACTTGCACCCTGTTTGTGTACCTGCACCATTGTTTATGTATATGCACCCCGATTAGGTGCCTGTGTGCCTCTGTCAAAAAATCATAGTTAGAGTTGTACTGTGCACACAGTAATGGTATGTGCGCTCCCTTTCCTGTAGGTGGCTAAAAAACACGAGATTTTTCAAAAATTATCTCAAAAATATCAAATTTTTATCAATTTGCTTCAATTTTGGCAGCACTTCACCTCCTTTGATCCTATAAAGAGCACAAAAACAAGACAAACCTAGCTTAACTAGTTAGGAAACCTGATTTTAGCCATTAATACAAGAAAGGTTAGTGAAATCAAAAACTTGAAACTAATCTAAAAAACTTTGAAAAATTAATCTAGAAAGCTTGAAACTAATCTAGAAAGATTGAAAAAAAAATAGAAACTAAAACAAAAAGCTTCAAAGTGACTCCATTAATGGAGGATGGACAAAGTGTCTCGCCGGGCGTGCCAAATGTATGCAATGGAAAGTTACACAAGCTATGGAATGAGGCAAAAGAACCTCAAAGCTTTGCTTTACTCATCCATGCACCATGAGATAAGAGCTAAACAAGAAACTATCTATGCATATATAAATTTGAAACAAATATTCAAACCCTAGCATATATACTACTCTCTACTCCATGAAAGCTTAATAAAAATGAACCTAGTTAGATTCTAAGCAATCAAATTAGATGTGTTGTTTACTTCAATGGAGGTGAAGAGGTCTCTCTAAAATGGCTACAAGACCAAGTTAGATACCCTCCTACTAACCTACTATGAAGTTATGGATGCAAGATGGAAGAGCTTCACCAATGGAGGATAGCCAAGATCAAATGCCTATTAGCTTGGCTAATGTAAATGAGGTCTAATGCCAATATATCCAAATGTGAGAGAGAAGGACTTGTGAGTGAAGTTGTTAGTAAAGTTGTAGTTTGAATGGGTAGGCTTAGCCTTGTATTTATAGTTTTCCACTTAGGAGAATTTTGAATTTGGGTGCATGTGGGACTAAAGCCCAAAAATTACTTTTAGATTAGATTAGGATAAACATGCTTTAGGCTTAGTTAAGCTAGGATTAGGCTAGTAAAACTTGATTAGCAAGTGATTAGAGACTCATTGAGAGTTGTGAGGGGTTTGGATAACCAATTTTGACTGATAGATAGCCTACGAAGCCAATAGAAGTGGTCTAGAAGGAACTAGGGAGATTTTGAATGGTCAAAAGGAGGAATTTTTAGCTAATAAGAGAGATATTAGCCAAATAAGCTGATTATAGGAGGAATACGACCAAAAGAGTGTTGTGAATAGGCATCTGAGAGTGGAGTGAACTATTGGGAATTAATGAAGTGTTGTTAATTAAATGGATTGGATGAAATGCTAATTCTAAGCATATTTTAGGTGTCTACATATTGTTTAAATGAAAACATGATTCCCAAGAGTGAAATATAAAACACAAGAGTACAATTACATTTCATATATGTTAAAATTAAAAATTTAGCTTTGCATAAAATTAAAGGAAGGTTCATTTTAAGACCCCCCTCAAAATAATTATTATAGAATGGTTGACGAATATTTCTAAATTGACTTTCGAAAAAATAGTGAATATCCAAAAATACTTTTCATGGAAAAGGTGATTCAATATTTTGTAGATTTTTGGGGTTTCATAAGGTTGTTGGATGTGATTTAGGTAGAATTCCAACAAGGTAATGATAATAGTAGATGGTCGTTGAGCAGAATTCTATCAAATTTACATTATACAACACTGGGTTGTATGACCGTCTCCTTCCTAGTCATCTCTCTATAGAACATATGAACGTTTATTCAGTAACCATATCTTCCAATCCTAGATGCTTGTCTCACGTGCATACATAGTTATTTGAATGGATGTCATTATCTTGGTCCTCTCTACAAGATTGGACAGAGATAGCTACAAGGCTAGATGCCACATGCCTTCATGGTAGAATGTTGGGCAATAAGGGGTACATGGAAGGGGGTAGGATGGGCGAGGGGCTATTCAGCATATATGTTGAAAAAAGAGATGTTGGATAGTCATGTGGTAAGATGACATCTATGTTAGATGACATATGTGTTGACAAACCATGGGGTAGGATGACAACTATGTTTTACAACATATTGCAGAACGGATGAAAGTGGGATGAAAAGCTAATAATGAATGGCCCAAATTTTATAATGGATAAATAATCCCCATGCAACCCCCTAGGCTATGAGTGTTAACCAAAAATATCTTGCTCCACAACCAAGATTACTATGTATTATACCTCGGTGATATGTATTATACCACGATGAATATGAGCATAGTTTGATTCAAACGTTGGGAAAATATATACATAAGTTCATTATTTAGTGTAAATAGTAGGAAAACTAACCCATACAAATGATGTGTTGGATGAAATTTTAGGAAAACTGGGTGGTAGATGATTGCTGAAAAATTTCCATTTCCAATTTTCAAAACCCCTAATATTTGTGCTTTTTCAAAAATTTGCCCCTAAATGTTTCGTTGAACTAAAGACTAAAAAATTAAATGTGTAATGACATAGAGGAGAAAGGATGGAGTAAATATGAATGTGGAGAACTAGTTCTATAATGCAAATATACAATATCATACATGTAGTGCCCACCAACTTCCTAGATTATTTTATTGGTGAGTTATATTATTCACTGGATTATTTACATTGATATAGTACTATTAGGATATTATTAATTTAATATAAATGTAATTAAACCTTAATTTTAGAGTAACTACTATAATGAATGATATAAAATGATAATATATAGTAAAACACAATATATATATACAATATAAAACCCTAAGAAATAGAGAGATACAATGAATTAGTTGATTTCGTGTAATGTTGTTAATTCTCACTTTGGAGGTTCTGGGACTAAAAATGTGCAGGAAAGAAGCACCCACATGGTAATGACTAGATCTTGGTGCTAGTGTCCACCCGGATGCTCTCAGTTCTAATCTTTTCTCGTGCATGAGGAGCTTCGTAGTTGACCTATTTTTGTCACTCTCGAATTATTTCCAATGTTGTTATTTGGACCTCTAACTTGCAAAATAAATACCAAAAGTATTTGCACATACCCATAAACCACATTAAATCCTAAAAATAGAGATGTAGTATGTGGATTTTTACTAACCACAATGGTCACCCGAAGAGTGAACTTAGTAATCGAGCGATGCACTAAATTTCAGACTTCGTGTAGTTATTTTTTTAAGTGTGTGTAATGATTCCCTTGTGTAAGTTACACAATCATAATGGGCTAGATCTAGAAAATGGAAAATGTATATAATGTGTGAGATGGAATAAAATGAACTTCCCCTTCCTATGTTATGTATGTAGAGTGATGCAACATTTGACCTTGAATGAATATGCTAGATGGATTCTTTGTAATTCTCTTTATGCCTTTGGATGCAAGCTTAGGTGATAGTATGTAATTTTTAGTGCTTGGTCCATTATTTGAGAGTTATAACTATGTATATATATGATTCCCTTGTTTGAATTTCATAATTGAAAAGTAGATGGCCGAACAAAAAGTGTAAAAGTTGACGAAAAAGTAAAAAAAGATCCAAAAGAGTGAGAAAATGATAAAGAGGGTCAAGATCACCCAAGAGGGACAAGAGCGCTTGTGTGCTTCATCGAACTAGGTGCTAGTGTCTGAAGCCATAAAAGATAAATCAATCAAGTACCAATTGAGCTGTAAGGTATGTAAGGCCAATAAAAGTGCAAGAGATAAAACAAAATGTCCAAAATAAGTTGTTAACCACTAGTTTTATTACTTAGGAATCATGTATATATTTGTATGCTTTAGGACCTATAAATGTACCCATGTGCATAGATGTTGTGTCTACATTTTTGACACTTTATGTTGTTCGGTGAATACTCGATAACATAATGTAGATAGAAGATACATACCTTGTAATCTTGTAGAGAAGAGTGTTGTTGATAGTGTGTCAAGTGTACAAGTGAAGTATGAAGTGATCACAATGTGAAGAGTGGAGACAAGGAAAGGGAAGTGGAACCTAGTGGTGAATTGTGTGTAGTAGCATGTTGTTCAAACTTGTGCTTGTTGATGTGAGCTACTTCTTTTTGAAAATTAAGGAAGGACATGAAAATGAAGCATGAGAGAGTATTCAAAGTTCCATATATTAGAAATCAAAGTAAAATGTGTAGAAGTAACTACAAGTGTGAAAGTATGTAAAAAGAAAGTGTGCACCGTATGTATAAGTGAGTAAGAGATAGAGAATTGTCCTGATTTGCTTTGAAATTTTGCTTAATTTGAATGTCGATGGTGATTTTTGGGGCGATCTCACACTAAGAATGATTTTTTTGGGTGATCTCGCTCCAAGAGAAGAGTTTTGGGGATAAAGGTCTAGTTTTTCACTCCTTCCATGATGCTTCTTGATAAACAACACCGCATATTGTATGTCCCTTATTGTTCTTGTTATTCCGAGTGTAAGCGATAGAATGCTATAGATCAAGAATTTTGCGCTTGTTACTTGTCCAAGTTAATGCACCAAACTAAACACAAAAACCCTGAAAAACTCCAATGAAATCGATACCTGATGGACAAGACCCGAAGATGTAGACGGATGAGGAAGCCGATGTAGATAAGACAGCGCACACGAGCAATTTTGCATAGTAAGAGATCCAAGTAACCTACGAGACACCGATGCTTAACAGTAAAAGACCACGTTAAAAGATATTTAGGTGGACTCGCCCGAGAAGCGGATCCGGGAAGCGATAGCTCCTCGGTGGATGTCACCACATTTTCAATTAAGTAAAGAAGTATACATGATAAAAGATGTACGTATAAGACTATATTTTCTCGATCAAAGTAATAAACAGTAATCTAAACAAGATAGGTAGAAAGCAACATGTAAAACAGGAACCGTGAAAACAAAGCTGGATTTGTGTTACCTGCATCTTTTTACCCGTCTCAGCAGAAGATCGGCGCATCGATTAGGTAGAATCGGCGCCAATCGTTTAAAATCGGCGCCGATCGATGCAGATCGGCGTCGATCGATATAGATCGCGCCGATCCGAGATAAAGTGCGAGAAGATTTGGAAATCAGAAAGCGAAGGCCAGATCGTCAATGTATGCTGGATCTGTGGAAGTCGGAGAGATACTAGCAAGACTACACCCGTGTTGGGTGCAGGAACAGAGTCACCAGAAAATCAATGGAGACGTGTGATATTGATGTGATAAGAGCAGAGTAATGGTGCTCCTCTCAAGGATTGATTTGGACAAGATCCACTCTCATTCGATAGATAATGTTCACACTTGATGCTAAAAGATCTCTCGTTCTCTCTCTTACAATCTGCGTCTCTGTGTCACGATCTCTCTCTCTCTCTCTCTCTCTCTCTCTCTCTCTCTCTCTCTCTCTCTCTCTCTCTCTCTCTCTCTCTCTCCTCCCTAACCGAGTTCTGGGCTTCCATTTATAATCGGCGCCGCTCAAAAATCGGCGTCGACCGAGTACCGGTCGGCGCCGATCACGGAACAGACTCCCGAGATGGCCAAAATGAACGATTTTTGGAAAGATAAGAGTTATCCCTCCACCTCAAATACGGGAAATATCCCGCTTTGGGAGGAGGAGAAATAGGGGTGATACATGGATAGGATAAATATGGGGTAGATAAGTGGTTAGGATACATGTGAAGAGGTGTAATTAAATAGTTAATATTTAATTACTCACGGGTAAAACATAATGGGGTGAATTAAACTTAGGATAGGTGTTTAAATCACAAATCAAATAATATCCCAAGGGGATAGTGGTGATATAAACGTGCCCCAGGTTACCTGAGAGAGCAAAACGCACACGAGGGACACCAAATTGGATAATCAATTTTAGGTGTCTACATTTTGCCCCTTTTTGTCAAGTAACTTGCGATAAGCAAGGTTATGAGACAAAAACAAGGAGATGGAAGAAGGGAAGAAAAAGTGATGATGTGATCCCCCTCAAACTAGGGATGGGATGGGTGATAGAACAAACGATCCCAAGTTTGAAAAAAGGTAGATGAAAATGCGGGATGCCCCAGCTGGATGTCTGGAGTAGATCTGATCATTGATGATGTACAAACATGAATAAAGAGGCAGCAACCTAAGGAACTCACATTGGTAGGGCAGACTAGACGGTCTCCTCATGAGACGACGTTAGTACCTATAGACCCATGAGTGTAAGGAGGGCTGCAAAATAGTTAGCATCTAAAGAGAGACACATTGGTAGGGACAACCAGATGGTCTGCAAAGCAGACGACGTTAGTGCCTATAGACCCGTTAACTCTAAGTTGCCAAAAAGTACGAGTGCCCCATGCAAAGGGAACAAACTCGAAATGGACGGTGATATCGAAAATATGTGCCAAAAGGCAACATTCAACGCACAATAATGACCAGATAGATAAATAAGCCAAGCATCAACACTATGGCAAAGAGACATGGAAAATCGGCGGCGATTACACTAATCGGCGCCGATCTAAATAAATGGCGCCGACCCAAAATAGTCGGCGCCGACCGTTTAAAGCACATATAAATATGTGAACGGAAAACGTGAACGATTTATTTACATCGTGACGATCGATTCAGAGAGAGTCAAAAATTGGATTTGAGCACCATGGAAGCCTCTGGAAGTGGTCAGAAGCGGAGGAGGACACGACCTGGGGTAAGTGGTTCTTCTTGAACCCGTGGTACTTATTTTATTTTATTTATATATATATATATTATATATTTTGGGTTTTTCTTGGTGGGAGGCCAGGGTGTTTTTTTACATCCGGCCTGGAAATCGGCGCCGATTGGTATAATCGACGCCGATGTTATGTAAGTGCGCGCGATTGACATTAATCGCCGACTAAAAGTAAACGACGCCGATTGTATTTAATCGACGCCGATTGTATAGACTTGTGAATAGATTAAAAATTTTGTTTTGGATGTTCTGATTTGGGTAAATATGAGGCTAATATTGCTCTTGATGTCGTGGATGCAGGCACGAGAGGTTCTACACATGAGGGATGTTATTCCCGAGTTACTAGAGACTATTCTCCCTGACGTGACTGATGCAGATTGGCGGCATTTAGAGTTAGCCGGGCTCGGGGGCTTTAGGTACTACAGATGAGTGCCGCGAGATGTAGAGTTGATGCGAGCACTAGTGCGACGATGGGATAGCCAGACGTGCACTTTTTGGTTCAGGACGGGTGAGATGACCATCACCCATGAGGATATATATAGGATTTTGAGACTGCCGATCACTGGGGACCCGATAGAGATTACACCACGAGAGCAGCAGCAGAGGGCCCTAGTTTGATTGTATGGAGATAGGGCGGATGATTCAGAGATAGTGTCCGGGGTAGTGCGGATAGCCTCGCAAAGATGATAGTGATAGTCCCCGGTGAGCAGACGGATAGTTTTGATTCAGATGGCGATATCCTATTTTGCTCTGCCAGATTCAGGAGGCGGGAGATTCCCACTATTATTATTAGATTGCGTTTGCGACATCCTGCAGTTCAGACAGGTGTTTGCTTTTGCTGATGCTTTGATAGCTCAGATATATCATGAGCTATGGATGTATACCACCGGCGGGGGAGGACAGTATCGATGTTAGTTTTGTGCTCTCCACGGGCATATGAGCATATAGCAGTTGATCGTGCCATCCGGCTTCCTGGATGCCAGCAGAAGAAATGGGAGCTATTGATTATGGATTCCGGCGATGGTGGGCCGATATGGCCTCTGGAGATATAGGGAGATCGGCGGATTGGTATACCGAGCTGTCAGACGCTGACACCGGATCAGGTTATCTGGAGACCATATCGGGTATTTCCGACATGGGCTGGTCAGGATGCTCACTTGGTGGCATTGAGACGGAGCAGGGTGGTTAGGGGCCGCAGGCCTGATATGTGGGAGCGAGTCCCGTTTATGTGGGTATTGAGACAGTTCGGCCTAGTGCAGACAAAGTGCCGACTACTTACAGGCCTTATAGGTGAGATAAGCAGAGACTGATCTACCGATTTTGATCCCGGCAGATCCATTGAGAGAGGCCCCACCCTCCACAGACAGTGATGATGATGCTGGAGTAGGTGATGGTTATGCTGCATGGTATGCGACAGAGCTACCACGACACCTTCCGGCATCTATAGATGCCGACGAGGAGGATATGGCTACAGTGCTGGAGAGATTGGAGGGAGAGCACGCCACCCTGACGCAGACACACCAGGCGGCTCTCGAGGAGATCAGAGCTCTGACAGAGGAGAGGGATGCCCTGATTTTGGAGAGAGACACCACTCGCCAGGAGCGAGATACAATGATCCAGCAGAGGGATCGCTACCTTCGACATAGGGAGGCCCTCAGGGCCAAATATGGGGAGACAGGTACCATGTCAGAGTCTGGTACACAGGGCACGACCCTAGGAGGAGCACCACCAGCAGCACCAAAGACCAGCAACACCATTACGAGCACCTGGTACCGTGAGCTTGAGCACATATCAGTCTCTCCTCGCTGAGGTGAGATACTACGAGGATGCCCTAGCGCAAAGCATGCCCCAGATGTGCCTCGGTATGGGGCGAGGAGGAGATCAGCGACGGGCCCACAATGAAAGCGGGGCATCGTGGGGAGGGAGCACCGGAGAGACCGAGGTGGGCAGAGGCCTCCAAAGCAAAAAAGTGCGTCTAGCTCGATAGTGGCGGCCAGAGAGACAACTGGTCGAGAGGAGGGTGGAGGAGATAGTGTCCTCCATGCATCGATTTTACGATATAGGGATTGATATATTTTGTATGTAGTGATGTAGCCTCGATCGAAGGCATCAGATAGATGGCTTGATTGAGAGCCACCCATTTTTTGTTGTACGTAGACACTCATGTATATATATAGATTCATTATTTCCTTTATCATATGATTGTTCTCTGCGTTTTTAATTTTGATATACATGGATAGATGTAGCGTAATTGTGATGGATGTAGACATAGATCGATAGATAATAAATAGATGTGATGGATGAACATAGACATAGAGGATAGATAGATGTGATGGAATTTGATGTGATTGATATGTGGATTTAATTTTGATGAAAATAAATAGAGATAGATAGTGATGTAGTGTAACTTGGATGTACATATTTTTAGATATTTTGATGGATAGATGGATGATGGAGATGATGATGTGATGATGTATGGATTTAATTTTGATGAAAATGGATATAGATAGATGTAGTGTAACTTGATGTACAAGTTTTTAGATTTTTTAGATGGATAGATGTGATTGATGTATGGATTTAATTTTGATTGGATATAGATGATGATAAGATGTGATAGATGGATAGATGTGATTGATTTTGATGAAAATGGATATTAATGTTTGATGTACAAGTTTTTAAATGGATAGATGGATAGATGGGAGATAGATTCATGTTTGAGATGTTAATTTAATGCTGATGAAAATGATAGATAATGTGATGACAAAATGCTTAGATAGATGATGAAATTAGATAGATGATAATTTTGATTAAATTAACATGTGAAATGTCAATTTAACTGGATGAATAACAAAGAATAATGGGGAATACTCTTTGTGAGAGCCAAGGATGTAATGAAAATGACCTTGACTAGAAATAAAGGAAATATACCCAGATAAGAAAGAAAATGATAAGCTGGACTCCCAACCGACCATAAATAGAATCTGGATAGGAAATCAAAAGATCATGCATGCAAGGCCCTATATGAGGTTAAAATAAACCTGACACTAACTAGCCACAAACCAGATTTAGGAGGGAAACGGAAGGAGCAGTAAGTAGGTATCTTGTCGAAATTTACAAGGGACAGAATACATGTCTATACTGGGAAAATAGGATTCTCCATATGATCGACAAAAGGTCTTATATCTCAGCTTCATGATTTCTGGCAGAAAAGCAAACTGATCAATGGGAAGTTTGCTTGATATGGAAAGACTGATCAATACGGGAAGTCTTTCAGTGATGCTAAAAAGTGTATAAACTGACTGAAAGGCTGATCAATGCAAGAAGCCTTGAGTATTTCTTTGAGAAATAGCCATCCTTCAAGGGAGCGGTCTGTATTTTGAATTTTAATGATAGCCATCCTTCGAGGGCATGGTCTATATCTTTTGATTTATTTGATTGTATGGGTAGCTGTCCTTCAAGGGATCAGTCTATCCTCTTTTTTTTTTTTTTTTGAAAAGCTTTTTGGAAGAAGCTGAGTTTAGACCTAGATAGATCAGATAGAGGGGAAGAAAACGTATAAAGAGCACGCACTCATGCCCCGAGTAGATCCGATTAAGATAAGCACTTGGGACAAATGAAATGGTGATTAAGGTGTTCCTACCATGAGGAGAAACATATCCATAAGAAAAATGCTATGAGTAGAGCCGCGATACTCATATTTAAGGTAAAAAAGACAATAGGTGGAGAACCACATAATTTCGAATCACCATGAAAGTATATGACTGGTTGTTAGACGGATGAAAGATCTGTCTTGCGACTAGATTTGTGTAAGATAGATTTTAACAGTAGAAGGGCCGTAGATGCAAGGCATTAAGAGGTTCCACTTCGGGTATACCATCCATGGAAGATAGACGATAAGCCCCAGCTCCATATTTATGGGTGATAACGCATGGACCCATCCAGTTGGGAGCAAACTTACCACGCTGACTCCTTTCGAGTGTAGTGACATTTTGATTTTCTTTAAGAACAAGATCACCAATTTTGAAGTCACGGTGCTGCAAGTGCTTGTTATAAGCACATTTGACACGCTCAAGATAGACTTGATGATGTTCAAGAGTGTTGAGACGCCGCTCATCTAATAATTCAAGTTGTGCTAGACGATTTTGACGATAGTCCTCATCAGAGACAAATTCTCTAAGAGAAACACGGAGAGATGGGATTTGGACTTCCAAAGGAAGAACAACCTCAGACCCATAGACGAGAGAGAAGGGAGTAGCACCAGTAGGAGTACGAATGCTAGTCCGATAAGCCCAGAGAGCAAAAGGGATATGTAAATGCCAATCCCTACCAGCTCGACTAGTTACCTTTGTGAGGATATTACGCAAAGTTTTATTGGAAGCTTCGGCCTGACCATTAGCTTGAGGATAGTATGGAGAAGAAAAGCTGAGCTTGATATTGAAAGCGTTGCAGAGGTTTTGCAAATCAACATTCTTGAAAGACTTACCGTTATCTGTGATGAGTTTGTGTGGAACACCAAAGTGACAAATGATGTGCTGATAGACAAAATCAACTATGGGTTTAGCTTTTGTTGAAGAAAGAGGGATAGCTTCCACCCACTTAGTAAAGTATTCAGTGGCAGTAATGATAGAATGATGACGTTGTGAAGAACGGGGATTGATGAGACCAATGAGATCAAGACCCCATTATGAAAAAGGCCACAAATCCACCGTAGGGTCAGAAGCTTGACTAGGGATATGTGTGAGATTGGAATGTTGTTGACACTTGACGCATTTCTTAGTGTATTCACAACAATCTCGATTAAGAGAAGGCCAATAATATCCCAAACGTAAGATGCGTTTAGCTACGGCCAAGCCACTAAAATGTCCACCACAGATACCGTCATGGACCTCCTGGATAGCTTTAGATGATTCAAGGGTTTTGAGGCACCGAAGCAAAATACCATCAAAGCCGCGTTTGTAGAGGATCCCTCCTAGAATAGTATAGCGATTAGCGCGTAGGATAAAAGATCTTCTACCATTGGAAGTCAGATCTGGAGGAAGCACCGAATGAGATAGATAATCAACGATCTATTGATACCACTCATCCTGAGTATGGGTGTGACAACATGGATTGAAGTTAGTTGCCTAAGATGAGATGGTTGATCTAATTGTTGCACAGCCACATAAAGTCGCGAGTCCTCGGTAAAAGGGAGGGATAAGTGAGGCTAACGAAGCCATTGATTCGCGAATCGATTCGCAAGCAGGTGAGGAATAGCTTCGATAGTGAATTTGTTGAAAGATCGAGTTGAATGAGAATGATATCATGATATTTTTGAAGGATATCATTCTTGCATTGATAGACACCCGTGACTTGATTAATGATGAGTTCAGAATCACCAAAGATGTCAATATGATGAGTGCCGAGATTAATGGCATTTTGAAGACCCAAGACAAGAGCTTCATATTCAGCCATATTATTGGTGCATTCAAAGTTCAATTTGTGTGCGACTGGGATAGGCGTACCCTAAGGAGGAATCATCACGAAACCCGCACCTCCCCCTTGCTGGCATTTGGATCCATCAAAGAAGAGCTTTACTTTAAATGGAGACAGACCAAATTCAATTTGTTGGATATATTCATCGGGGAATCGAGCAAGGGGGACTTGAGTGTCCGGAAGAGGAGCATCAGCTAATTGATCTGCAATGACCTGACCCTTGATAGACTTTTGCGGGATAAACTCGAGATCAAATTCTGTCATAAGCATGAGCCAACGAGTGATACGATCATTGTGATAAGGCTTCGCATGAATTGTCTTGAGTGGATTGACACTTGTGACAATGTAAGTTTTGTGATTAAGGAGGTAATGACGAAGCTTAGAAGTTGCGAAGAAGAGAGCACAACATAGCTTTTCAGCTTTGGAATAACATGTTTCATACTCATGGAGGGTGCGACTGATGTAATAGACAGCTTGTTCTTTACCGCAAGCATCCCGATGTGAGATCATGGCTCCCAGAGCATGGTCAGTCACAGAGATATAAAGATAGAAAGGCTCCCCCTCGCGTGGAGGTGTAAGCATAGGTGGAGAAAGAAGATAAACTTTGAGATCATCGAAGGCCTTTTGGCAATGTTCATCCCATTCAAAATGAACATTCTTACAGAGGAGATGATGAAAAGGTTGACAATGGTCCGACAATTGTGAGATAAAACGACGCACCGATCAAGACGCCCTCGAGACATGCAGAGTTGCTTTAAGTTAGAAGGGGAGGCATCTCAAGGATAGCTTTTATTTTTGTGGGGTCTACTTCAATACCCCTAATGGAAATGATAAAACCTAAAAGTTTACCAGTGAGAACGCCAAACACGCACTTAGATGGATTTAGACGAAGACAAAAGTGAATAAGCCTCTCAAAGAGAGGTGCAAGAATGAAAAGATGATCCTGACGATGTTTGGATTTTCCGAGGAGATCGTCGACGTAATCTTCCACAGTTTTGTGTAAGAGATCATGGAAGATGTAGGTCATTGCTCGCTGATAGGTTGCTCCTGCATTCTTAAGACCGAAAGGCATGACACGATAACAAAAGGTCCCCCAAGGAGTTATGAAAGAAGTCTTATGTTGGTCTTCTGGTGCGATGAGAATTTGATTATATCCAGAGAAACCATCCATAAGAGAAAGCATCTCATGACCCGCAGTTAAATCCATGAGTTGGTCGATATTAGGTAGAGGAAAATCATCTTTTGGACAAGCAAGATTAAGATCCCATAAGTCGGTACAAATTCAAATTTTCCCAAAGAGCTTTAGTTATCGGGTACTACATGGAAACCCATTGTGGATAATCGATGGGTTGGATGAAGTTAGCCGAGAGCAAGCGTTACGCAATTCTTCTTTAACAAGAAGGGCTACTCTAGGGTGCATTTTACGTAATTTTTGTTTAACCGGTTTGATGTTGGGAAGAGTAACGATATTGTGGACCACAATATCGGGATCGAGTCCTGGCATATCCTCATATGCCCAAGCAAAAGCTTGACGATGGTTGGAAAGAAAAGTGGTAAAGTCTCCTAATTCCTGTGGATTAAGAGACTGGCCGACCTTAATGATGCGAGGGTCTTTAGAAGTCCCTATATTAAGGTCGACAGTGGCTTCGTTGAGAAGTGTAGACGTGTTAGAAGGAATGGTTTTAGGAAGATAGGAATCCTCCGCCCCGATAGGTGAGGACGTAATCATCATCCGCACAGTGGATAGTGTTGATAGTAGGAGAGTCATCTCCAACTATTTCAGGGAAGATTAACGGTATGGAAGTGGACCTGTCATTAGTCTTATAGGCTAGCGGCCCTAAGGAAATGGTATTGATAAAAAAAAAGTTAGACGGGATGGAAATGGCGTCGTCCACATCGAGTGATGCTTCTGACTTAGTGGGAGAAGATGGTTCCTCAATAGGAAGAGGCTCATCGAGAACAGTGACGGTGGCTTTTGAAAGAGGTTTAAATCCTAAACCAAATTTTTGATGTGGCTTGAGAGTTGGAATGGACGCGAGGTCATGCACACCTTGTTCATATTTTCCTAAGCCAAAGCCCTTCCACGCGCATCGATATAAATAAGTTTTTGCAAATGTGGGATTCTGTAGACAATCGAACCCTGTTAAATAAGGTTTGGTCCTAGGAGGAGAATCGGGTGATAGTGAGGCGTGTCAAGACCACCGTAAATGAAATTAGTCTGTTGATTGGGCGTAGACCAATGGTGACGATGCGACCAAGACCTGGCTGGTATTCAGGTTGTTTGTCTGGTCTACCATACTCACTAGGTTTAAGATGGTTGTCAAAAGAAAGGAGAGGAAGCTCTCCTAGTGAGAAACGCTGCAATGTCTCTTCTAAATTTTGTACATCCGGTAGTTTGGTTGCAGGTATGGAAGAAGATGAGGCCCCGTCAGGAGAACAGGCATTTTCCTTTAGAGGGGCAGACCCTGTGGTCATGTCGCATTGCATGGAAGGAAAAGGATCTCCTGGATGAGTATAGATTTTGCCCTCATATTGATATTTTAAGCATCGATGGAGGGTGGATGGGACACAATGCATTGCGTGAATCCAGGAGCGTCCGAGGATCATATTATAGTGGAATTTCCCTTCAACAATGTAGAAGAGTTCGTGAAGCAACTTCTTACCTACTCGAATGGGTAAGACCACAGTTCCTAAAGTAACTGCTAGCTGATCGTTAAATGATCGAAGGGCGAAAGGCGGGGGTGACACTACGTTCTTTGGTAACTTAAGTTGCTCGAATGTGTGCGAGGAGATGACGTTGAGTGCAGCACCACTGTTGATCATAATGCGTTTTAATGTAGTGTTGTCGATTTGGACTGTGATAAAGAGGGGAGCCTCCAAATCCTCTGAAGAAAGGGGAGGAATTTCCGAATCTTCAAAAGAAATGGCGGTTGATGGTCTATTCAATCCAACAATCATCTCAAAAGGCTGGGGCTCATCTGAATTCATTGTGATGCGACGCAGATTATCAATCAGATCCTGGTGATGTTGCGGAGAGGATTGAATGAGGTCAAAAAGAGACATTTTGACCGAGTCCTGGGTGAGTTGTTTCATAACACTCTCCTCAACTGACACGGGAATTTGAGCCCGAGGTGCAAAGACGAATAGAGACCCGAGGTCTCTGGGGCTAATGAGGAAGGAGGAACTCCTTCGGGGGGGCAGAAATGACAACCCGTGGTCGAGATGCTGTAGATGAGGATGGATTATCATACTGTTGGGTTCTAGTGGCGATATGAATTGTGTCGATTTGAGAAGGTGGAAGATCATTTGGAGTGTAATCACTAGAAGTAGAGGCCTGAGTGGATCGTTGGGGTTCAGATGGAGCTAAGATGACAGGAGGTGCTTGTTTCTCCTCCTCCAAAGAAAAGATCACTTTCTTCCAAAAGGTTGTTGACGACAGATCAAGAGCTTTACATCCCTCAGTATCATGACCCGGGGTACGGTGGTAAGCACAAATCAAATCAGAGTTAAACCAAGTAGGTTTAACTCCTTTAGGGTTATAGGGTTTAATCGGAGGAAGAGATATGGATGAAGATTGGATAAGTTGGCGAAGGATTTCGGTGTAGAACCCGGTAGATGAAGATGAGGACAGAGATGATGAAGGCGCCTCTTTTACTTTAACAGACTGCCGAGGTAAAAGAACCTGCATGTTAGGTTTGACAGTCTTTTTAGGGATCATCTTATTTTTTTGGACATCTGGAGGAGCAGCCTTGGGCACTTGAGATGGAAGTAAGTGAGACATGATTGATTTTGGTGGAGGGGGAGCCCCTAAAATAGATTTTGAAGATGATGGAGATGTGACAAGTGTTGTGGTCTTCAGAGATAAGGGAGGCTGCTTGGTCGAAACTAATGATGATTTAGATGATGTCGATTTAGATGAGGGAGAAGCTTCCAAAGTAGGTGTAATCGGAGGAACATAGGGTGCCCTGGCTTTTGGTAATGAAGATGATGATTCTGATAAAAGAGGTGACGTCCTTTTAGTAGGTAAGTCCACTTTTCGGGGTGCTGGTGAAGAATGTGTTGTAGAAGAAGATGATGGTTTTGATAAGTGTGTAGAAGAAGACGCCTTCTCAGTGGACAAATCCAATCTTTTATGAGGCGCAGAGAGAGATTTTTGTGGGAAAGCACCAAGAGTCTTGATGGTTCGAAATATGGGCTTTCCTTTTTCAGGAATGGTGACAATTTCAACCGCATAAGGTGATTGTAACCTTTTCGGGGGAAGCAAATGGGGAGGTACTGATGGTGCAACGTTAGATTCCAGTTGTCTCGGTCTAAGTTCAGGAACCGAGCGTATAGGTGTTGGTGCTACTTCTTTAGATTTCCCCTTAATAGGAAAAGTAGCATTAGTGATGGAAGAAGTGAGTGATGAAGAAGCAGTTCCTTGCGAGGGGACTACTTCTGGTGCAGTAATTATGGGTGAAACTACTGTAGGAAAGGAGACAGGAAGAGTCAAAATCGAAGACGCTTCCATCGAAGTCGGCACAATTATAGGTACGTTCACCAGGGGCATAGTCACAGCAAAAATGGGAGAAACAGAAGTAGATGTATCCGCGGTGGAAACTCGAAGGGATGTAATTTCCTCGAGCATTGAAAGAATGTCTGATGATGACACAGATGAGGATGATACGGTCTTGGGTATGGACGGGAGATCAGACAAAGAAGCAGAGAGAGGTGAATCCGTATCTAACAATGTTGGAATATTCAAAGATGGGCTATCTGAAGATGGTGGAATCCTAGCGATTAACGAAGCGGAATGAGGCTCTGATTTGGTCGATGTGTTTGCAGATGGCTTAGTTTTAGAAGAAGATTCTTCAGTAGAGATGAAGTTGATAGTATGAGTGTTTGGTTTTTGAGACTCTGAAGCATCATGGTTCGGGGAATGATTGGGAAAAGGTTGTTTAAAGACATCCAGTGCTTGATTTGGGGGAGCATTTGGGTTATCCAGAATGAGCTCGCCTTTATCAATGAATTTCTGGACAAGATTTTGAAGGTCCGACATCGCTCGATGTCATGACCTTTGGTTCTATGATAATGACAGAAGTCATTTTCTCTATACCAGAATGGACGTTCTTGGCTTTCATCAATATTCCTAATGGGAGGAAGTTCGATCATGTGAACTTCCAACATTTTTTTCAAGATAGAAGCATATGATTCCCCCAATGAAGCGAAAGATCGAGATGATGAGGTCCCTTTTCGAGAAGATGAGGAGTCTCTTCGTGGTGTTTGATTAGAAGTGGTATCGGCTCGTGGTGTTTTTAATACGATAGCGTTGGTGGATCCCTGATTCTTGTCTTTAGAAGTGGAAGGATTTGATTTGGTAAACCGAGAAAAATCTGGTTTAGATTTAGAGCGAAGTTTTAACTTCCCTTGTTCAATGGCGCGAGATTCAAGTTTACGTGCCATCGTAAAGGCTTCTTCAAATGTATGAAAGGTCTGGATCCTTAAAGTGGAAGAAATATGATTAGCACAAGATCGAGTAAACAACTTGATCTGTTGGGATTGAGGAAGGGAGAAAGACAATTGGTTTATTATCCCTCTCCAACGAGCGACAAAGTCTGCAATAGACTCATCATCGAATTGACAAATGTTATAAAGATCTGTAATCGAGATCTTATGCGCGATATTTATTGAAAAGTTTTCAACAAACATCTGGGCCAATTGAGAGAAAGAAAACAAGGAATGTTGAGGAATGTTATTGTACCAGTCTAAAGCAGGACCTGCTAAAGACATAGGAAAAGTACGGAGCATAAGCTCCTGATCCTGGACTATGAGGTAGCAAGCATGTTTGAATGCTCGCAAATGTTGTTGAGGGTCCTCCCGACTGTGAAATTTTGAAAATTTAGGAAGTTCCCATTGGGGAGGATAAGGCTTAAAAGCCACTGAGGGGTGAATGGGTTCATTACACACTTCTTCAAAGGAGTATGAAGGACGAGCCCCTTTGGTGGAGGCTTCCAAGTCTACGATTTTCTTGAAAAGAATTTGAACCACGTCAGATTGAGGAGGAGGCACACTGGCATGTCCTACATAAGAAGCAAATGGTGGATGTTGTTGAGGTGTCAACGGGGGATTCATCTGTTGATTGATGGGATGATAAGAGGAGTAACCAGGCGTTCTGGGTGACACCTGGTGGGGTATTTGCTGTGAAGGAGCCTGTGTATAGGCAGGCTGTGAGATAATAAGTGGTTGAGAAAATGAAGGTTGGATGATGGACGGAGCCTGTGATTGGTGGACTCCTATGCTTGTTGACTGAATCGGGACAGATTGAGGAACATGGGTGCCGATTTGATTGGACATATTGGGGAACAAGACCTGAAAGAGGCTTTCTACCGGATTAGTTATTAAGGGCACCGATGCTAGAGGATGGGTGAAGGTCACTGTTGCTGGAACATTGGAAGAAAGACCCACTGGAGGACGAGAAGCAGGAACCAACTGACTAGTCGGAGGGGGTTGACTCATAAAGGGTACTCGACCCGGGACACGATGGATGGAGGGCATAGATGAATTAACAGCAATATGTGGGTGCACAGACGCAGTCATTATAGCCAGAGAAGAGGACCTCTCAGAAGTAGGTTGTGGAATGATCGAGGTAACTGTGGTGTTAGGAATAGGTAAGACTATTTGAGAACTAGTCGATATGGTCGGTGGAAGAGAAAAAGGAGGCACAGGTGTGCCACCCTTCTCCGTGGCTCGAGGCGAGAGAGATGATGCTAACTGTTCTACAAAATCCTGGGATGGTTCACGAGAATAATATAAGTACACTTTGTGGCCATAAATATTTTAAAATCGACTAGATCGGGTGGTCCCCGATCTTAAAATTGCATGTTTGGTCATTTTATATGTGTTTGGTCATGTTTTGGTTGTTGTGTACATAGGTTTTGAAAGTACAAAAATCGCTGCAAAAAAGTGGGACCACCAAGCCTGGATTGGTGGTCCCTGATCAGATATTTGAATAGACTTGTGTACTAGGTAGTCCATGAGGGCTACCGGATTGCGATCGAGGAGCGCCTGAAATTTAGGATCCCCGTGAGGAACATACTCTGAGTCAGAAGTAGATGATATTTCTGAAGGACTAGGGGAAGCTGGACGTGATGGGGTTGCTTTGGCCTGATAGAAAGGATTATATGACCAGGATGGGGAACCAACTAACAGCGGTCCCGAGGAAGACCTGGGGGGTGCCGAAACATCCACACTAGTGGTGATCTCGGAGGAAGAAGGGGCTAATTGAGCCATTCTTCTAGATTGTAACCGAGTGATGACCGTCATAAACAAGCAGAAAAGAAGATTGACCTAACTAATGCATGACATAATTCAAGCAGCGTAGGTGATTATCTCTTTTAAGTTTTTATGCTTTTAAGAAAGAAAATATTAGGGAAGGCCTTTTAGAACAGGAACTACTCATATAGCCAAACTAAGGATGGTTTGGGGATGTTTTGGTGAGGAGTCCCGAAGGCACTTCAAGAAAAGACCAAGACGTGGCTTGATATAGGGGCCTACCCCGCACTTCACACACCACTGCGATAAGGGAGTCAGTGTTTTGCCAATATATACCATAACTTCCGTGAATTTATAGCACGGCCCGAGTACCACGTAGGCTCTTCCTCTTGGATGTCACTTCCAAGTAGGCGAGGCCAGGGAAAGAATTTTTGTTTAAATGCTTTATACCTAGTGATTTTGGCTTTGTGTGCAAGGGTGAAAAATAAAAATCAAATAGTGTCACTACCGATTTTGATCAATTTTCCAGCCTAATTAAAACTAGATGAAAAACATACAGCAGAAATGACAAAGAAAGAGTTCTTTTAAGCACTTAAAAATGAAGTGTTTGATTTCGATGAAGACAAGTCAAACAGATTCTTTCCCAAATGCGATTAAATTCTTTTTAAGTACCAACAATTGAAATGTTCGGATGTGATAGACAACAAACAAAAAGATTTTTTTTTATTTTTTTGTTTTTTTATTATTATTATTTTTTTAGTTCCTAAAAAGGAGAAAACACCGTAAAAGAGAAATACCTGTAGATTTAGCTCTCCAAGGTGTGTGGACTTCAAAAAGCGCGTTGTTGAGCTCTTCCCCTCGAACAATCCCACGAACAAGCAAAGTGCTCCGCAAGAAAAGGTTAAGAAAACACCAAACAAAATCCAGAAAGATATATCCGGATAATGGTGAAACGGAAATTTCTATTTTAAGGAACTAGAAAAATTTCAAGGAAATAACAATTTCACATAAAGAGCAAGATTAAAACGATGAAAGGAAATGCTCAAGCAGAACTGATAAAAATCAGTGAAGAAAAAGAACAAAGCTCAAAACTAAAAAGAGATGAACTTACCAATAAGGGACTTTGGTTGGGTCCCACCGGGCGTGCCAGAATGTAGATCAAGAATTTTGCGCTTGTTACCTATCCAAGTTAATGCACCAAACTAAACACAAAAACCCTGAAAAACTCCAATGAAATCGATACCTGATGGACAAGATCCGAAGATGTAGATGGATGAGGAAGCCGATGTAGATAAGACGGGCGCACACGAGCAATTTTGCATAGTAGATCCAAGTAACCTGCGAGACACCGATGCTTGACAGAAAAAGACCACGTTAAAAGATATTTAGGTGGACTGCCCGAGAAGCGGATCCGGGAAGCGATAGGCTCCCTCGGCGGATGTCAGTCCACGTTTTCAATTAAGTAAAGAAGTATACATGATAAAAGATGTACGTACAAGACTAGATTTTCTGATCAAAGTAATAAACAGAATCTAAAAAAGCAAGCGTAAAGCAACAAAAATAGGAACCGTGAAAACAAAGCTGGATTTGTGTTACTCGCGCATCTTTTTACCATCGCCTCAGGAAGATCGGCGTCGATTAGGTAGAATCGGCGCCGATATTTAAAATCGGCGTCGACGATCGATGCAGATCGGCATCGACTGATATAGATTGGCATCGATCCGAGATAAAGTGCGAGAAGATTTGAAAATCGGAAAGCGAAGGCCGATCGCCAACGTCTGGCCGGATCTCATGGAAGCCGGAGAGATACTAGCAAGACTCCACCCATGTTGGGTGCAGGAACAGAGTCACCAGAAAATCAATGGAGACGTGTGATATTGATGTGATAAGAGCAGAGTAACGGTGCTCCTCTCGTGGATTGATTTGGACAAGATCCACTCTCATTCGATAGATAATGTTCACACTGATGCTAAAAGATCTCGCTCTCTCTCTTACAATTACGTCTCGTGTCACTCTCTCTCTCTCTCTCTCGATCTCTCTCTCTCTCTCTCTCTCTTTTTTTTTCGTCCTCCGTGTCCTCCCGTAACCGAGTTCGGGCTTCCATTTATAATCGGTGCCACTCAAAAATCGGGCGTCGACCGAGTACGGTCGGTGCCGATCACGGAATGACTCCGAGACGGCCAAAATGAATGATTTCTGGAAAGATAAGAGTTATCCCTCCACCTCAAATACGGGAAATATCCCACTTTGGGAGGAGGAGAAATAGGGGTGATACATGGATAGGATAAATATGGGGTAGATAAGTGGTTAGGATACATGTGAAGAGGTGTAATTAAATAGTTAATATTTAATTACTCACGGGTAAAACATAATGGGGTGAATTAAACTTAGGATAGGTGTTTAAATCACAAATCGAATAATATCCCAAGGGGATAGTGGTGATATAAACGGATGTTACGAGTTGGTGTAGGGGTGATTTATTCACCCAATAGATGTCCCCCTCATTGAGGGTACATGCAATGACTATAGGAAAATGTGGTCTAAAAGAGACGACCTGAAGCTAATATACATATCTAAAAATGGACACCTATAGGGGAAGGGCATGTGCATGGTAGAAACCAAGGCACATGCAAACAAGATAGGCTAGTAGTAAGTGTTAGTAGTAAAAAAATAGCATGCAAGAGAATACAATGTAATAAGCAACTAAGAAGACAAGATGCACTTTGCAAAATATGGGTTTTATTCATGGGACATCACTCAAAATGTCATAAGACAATTAGGGATGAAGTTTCCAAAATAAAATAATGAAAAATCATGACATAGGGCATAGCCCACAAATAATAGAAATCAATAGTAAGAAAAAAATTTGACAAATAATTGTGGTTGTATTGGATCCTTTAAGGAAAATATTACACATGAAGCACTTATTAGTATGTTAGAAATATAGATAGTATGTGAAAGCATGTATAAATTAATAAAAATTAAATTGATGGTGCCAATAAGTAGTAAATAATTTAACAATAATACATGTGATGTGAAGAGTATGAGAGAGCAAAGGATAGATCCCCTTAGGAGCCATGGTGGAATTAGTAAAGAGATGTGTTGAGAATCATGCATTGTGTGTGAATCATGAAATATCCAACATTCACCTCAAGATATCAAGTAAACATGCATGTGTATATAAAAAAAGATAATGACATACTAATAATATGTCTAGCACATGCAACACGGTGCAACATGTAAGTAGTATAGGCTAACAAGAGTAAATGCAACCAAGATATACAAATGCGGTGTAAGTGTAATGGTGTGTTGTGATGTGTAAGATGTGAAGAGAGTAGGATCCATGTTTACCCTAGTTGATGTGTATGACATGAGGTTTATTTATAAATTCTCCTCAACGGTCAAGAATGAACCATAGAACAAGAGTGCTTCATTATGAAATAAAGGTGTTAAATGTGATTGAGAGTAGATGTTAGGAAAGATGTATCATGAAGCACAAAGCATGAAGTGTAGATGATGTGAGGTTCATTGATGAAGTGTGCCCTATATATTCAAGTTTGAAATATGTAACTAGAGTGTGTCATTGGGAAATGAAGGGATAATGAGTGTGCAAAGATCTGAGTATGTGTAGAAATATTAGGCATGAAGCACTAAGCATGAAATGTAGTAAAGAGACTATGCATGAATACTAGAGACAACTAATAGTAATAGAGGAGGAGGGATTGTGATTCCCCCAAGTGTGCAAGTGATGAAGACATATGTTATGATGTGAGAAGGAGCATGTCATGTGTCATAAGAAAACATATAGTCATTACAATGGTACGTAGGAGTAAGATTGTGACCAACATCAAATTTTGGGCTTAACAGAGGAAATGCAAGTAGTTGACTAATTACTGATTCTTTCAAGTGACTTGGTTACCTTTGTTTGGGTGGTGGTTTCTTATTTAGGATTGGTAACGTTGCAAAGTAATTGATAGGATGCGGTAATGGGGAAAGGATTTTGAAAGTTGGTTTCTTATTTGGAATCGTAACATTGTAGAGGACTTGTTAGGAGATGATAATGGGGTAAGTATTTTTAAAGGTGGTATGCCCTTTGGATTGGATAGGCAGCTCTTGAATTACCTAAGAAGGAACATTAGTAATGATGGAATGATGCTCATGAGACATACAAGAAGTAGATTTGAGAGCTTAGTGTGATTTAGAAATTGGAGATGAGGATGTAGGTGAAATTTGTGCATGAAATGAAATAATTCCCTAATTCTCAAGGTTTTTAATTCTTCATTTTAAAGCATAGAAATCATTATCATGATGTCCATTAATTATGTGATAATTACAAAATGGGTGACCTTTGTATTTTTCAAGTCGATAAGGAGGGTAGTAATGAGTAGGTGGCAAGTTGATCAATTAGTGATTGAGGATCACAAGAATAATATCATGTTGTGTAGCATTTAGATCAAACTTGAGAGGTATTGGTAGTAGTAATACTGTGGCTTCAGTTATATGAGCACATGTAGTAGACATTGGATTAGGATGAGTTGTAGAATAATAACTAGCATTTTCATGAGAAGCATCCTTAAGATGTTGGATTTCACCTTTGAGGAATGTAATTGTGGTTTCCATAGCTTGAAATTTATCTTGAAAAGTATGGTGTAAACATTGAATTGACTTTAAAATGGGTTGATTGGTTGTGGTATTAGGATTGATAGGGTTGTTGGAGAGATGATTGAAAATGAAACTTACTTGTGTAGGTGGTGTATTATGAGGGAGGTATATAGTATCTAGGGATTTTTGGAGAGCATATTTACAAGGTGGGTGCATTTGAAGAAAGTGATACAAGGAGACTTAAGGAGCCCCGAAAGAAGATCGATAGAGTAGGAAACATAAAGATCCAATTATTTTATCACGAGTGGGTTTCAATAAATTATTTAATATAAATTGAATTAAATCTTAAATTCAAAGTAACTACTGTAATGAATGATATATAATAATAATATATAGTAAGACACAAACAAAAATCAGATACAATATAAAACCCTAATAAATAGAGAGAGAGGGTAAATTAACTAATTTCGTGAAACCTAGAGATGATCTAGGTAGGTGACTAGCTGAAACATACTAGAAGTAATGCCCGTAATGCTCATTGGAGGTTTTGGGACTCGCTAGTGACTAGATCTCGGGCACTAGTGTCTACCCAAATGCTCGTGTTCGATATTTTTGTTCAAGAGGAAATTCATTATTGATCACTTTTTTCTCTCTAGATTTATTCCAATGTTGTTGTTCATGCTCGTAACCTACAAAATAGATACCTAGTTACACATACCCACAAACCACATCAAATACTAAAAATAAATATAAGTATGTGGAGTCGACTAACCCAAGTAGTCACCCGAAGTTTGAACTTAGTCTGTGCATTGCACTACATTTTAGACTCCATGTAGTTCTATGTGTAAGTGTGTGTAATGATGCCCTAGGATTCCCTTGTGCAAGTTGCACAATGATAGTGGGATAGATCTATAATATAACAAATGTATAAAATGTGTGAGATGGAATAAAATGAACTTCCCCTTCCTATGTTGTGTATGTAGAGCGATGCATCCCTTATACCTTGAATGAATGTTCTAGATGGATGTTTTGTAATGTTCTTTTTCCCTTTGGATGTAATATTATGTGATAGTATATAATGCTTAGTGCTTTTCATCTTATTTAAGATCTATAACTATGTATATATATATGATTCCCTTGTTTGAATTTCATAATTAACAACTAGAAGGCCAACCCAAAAGTGTAAAAGGTGACCAAAAGGTAAAATATAACAAAAGAGTGACAAAAGGATAGAGAGGGTCAGGAGCACCCAGGAGGGAAAGGAGCGCCTATGAACTTCAGTCCTAATTGGACGCTAGTGTTCGAAGCCATAAAAGATAAATCAATCAAGTACCGACTAAGTTGTAAGGTATGTAAGGCCAATAAAAGAAAAAGAGATAAAAAAACTCCCAAATTTAGTTTTAACCACTATTTTTCTTGCTCGGGAATCATGTATATACTAGTATGCTTTATGACCTAGAAATTTACCCATGTGTGTAAATTGTGTGTCTATAATTATCTTAGGGGATTCACTAAGTATAAGTATGGTATAGCAGATATTTTGAAGGATCTATTAAATAATACCCTTAATGTTAGTTTTTACCTCCAATTATTCAATTGATAACACCCCCTCCTATTATATTATTAGTGCTTTTCCTCTTATTTAAGATCTATAACTATGTATATATATATGATTCCCTTGTTTGAATTTCATAATTGACAACTAGAAGGCCAACCCAAAAGTGTAAAAGGTGACCAAAAGGTAAAATATAACAAAAGAGTGACAAAAGGATAGAGAGGGTCGGGAGCACCTGGGAGGGAAAGGAGCGCCTATGAACTTCAGTCCTAATTGGACGCTAGTGTTCAAGCCATAAAAGATAAATCAATCAATTACCGACGAGTTGTAAGGTATGTAAGGCCAATAAAAGAAAAAGAGATAAAAAAACTCCCAAATTTAGTTTTAACCACTATTTTTCTTGCTCGGGAATCATGTATATACTAGTATGCTTTATGACCTAGAAATTTACCCATGTGTGTAAATTGTGTGTCTATAATTATCTTAGGGATTCACTAAGTATAAGTATGGTATAGAGATATATTTGAAGGATCTATTAAATAATACCCTTAATGTTAGTTTTTACCTCCAATTATTCAATTGATAATACCCCCTCCTATTATATTATTAGAATGAAAATACCCCCTATTTTTTCCATATATCTTACTTACCCATTTTTCCATTACAATTTTATTTACCCCTTTTTATTTCTACCCTAATATATCAAATATAATTATATTTTTATTTCTACCCTAATATATCAAATAGAAAATATATCATGTTTTCCACTCAATTCTTTTTTCTTGATGTCTTTCTTTATAAATACATTTGAAGCCATTCGACACATATTATAAATTACATTAATGTTAAACTTTAATCATTTATCAATAATATCATTGATTCATTTGCGTTGAAAAACATACTCAATCCTATTTTTCTACAATATTATTATTTCTTGGTTAAGAATCTCCTATTTAATATTTCCTTATTCAAAAAGAGATTATAATTTAACTTCATAAAAACACTCCTTTTACAATTTTAAGGTATTTATTTTTAAAAACTAGCGGTCAAATATTTAATTTTAATATTCAAATCAACCTTTCCTACTCTTTGGCACACTTCTCTAACCTACCCCCAATGCCTAATTCAAAATATTAGTAAATTAAACCCTTCTATCCCCTAATGTCTATCAGTATATTGAATTTGATTTTATCACTTTTATTTACCTCAATATGAATGAACATGCTAGGATATTGTCTAGCTAATGAACCCCCATGGATATTATATGGTTTTTTTGTAAATTAATTTTTTGACACATGTGGTGTTTGAGGCACGTAGAACCGATATAGTGTTATGATACATATTACTAGCTTTCTTATACTTGTGCTATTGTGGATACTAGTAGGGTGTGATTCGAGATAGATCTTACCCAATATGGGATGGATGTGTGTCAACTTTTCTACATATTGTGATTATTTGCTATAATGAAAGCGCTTCAAATATTTTCATGGAATAACTTAGATGGATTCTATATTTTGATCTACTATTTCTTAATTTGGATTGTTAGTCGTAAGTGATATAATTATTGATGTGTGTGGTATCGTAAATATTGTTTTATTATATCGAGTGGGTATGATGATGTGTGAATCAAGTGTGTAGGTTACAGGTTCACACAAGAGAACGTGGGACTCAAATTTTCACCTCCATCTTTGCTCAAGTGGTCAACCGGTCCAAAACCTCACCTTTCCTTGTTAATTTTTGGCCTTCTTATGTTTTCTTTGAATGGTTTTGGATAAATCACTCTTTTTTTGTATGTTTCATGATTATTTCACATATGTTTACTTGTTTCCTTCTTCACTCATTTTTAAATAAATTTATCTAACCTTGTTTAGAGTTATTTTAGTGGCCTAATGGTCCCTAGTTGTGTTAGTATTGTTTAAAATTGTTAATATTTGTTTTAGGATTATGGGAGCACTTATACAGGAGTTAAGTAGGCTCCACTACATCTTCGTATGTGCCACTTTTCCAAAACTCGAAATTGGGATAAAATTGGAAATTATAAGTGTTTCTTTTTGTGTTAGGGGTCTCATTTACATAAAAATGGACCCCTTGGATCCTACCTATGGTAGGGGGCCTTTTAGAGGTCTAAATGGAATTTTCCCTCCCATTTGAGCCTCTCTTGTCCACATCATTATTAATGTGCTTGTTTTGTGAGCCACCTTAGAAGTGGAGGAAATTTAGTTTAATTTAAATTTTAATTTTGGAATATTTTCCTCCATTATGGATTTTGTCTTATGTATGATAGGGACTTGTGGGAGTCTTGTTTTGGAGAAGGAGATGGGTGACACATGTCACCCTCTCATTGGTGAGGATTTATTTTGACTCTCCTTCATATACCTCCATTTTGGAGGGGGTAAGGACTTTTGGGTCTCATTTTTACACTTGGAGTTTGGAGAGAGCTTAGAGGAGCTAGGAGCTTGGAGAGCTTGACTTTTGTTTGGAGTTGGATTACTTGGTTTTGGAGGTAAGCCATCATACCTCTTGTTTTATTTTATGGTAGATTCACACTAAGTAATGGATTGTTTTTTAGTATTACAAATTTTCATGTAATGTTTGGTATTAGATGTAATTCATGGTTTCCTTTATTTTTTTCTCTATCCATCTCACTTGAGATGGATTTTGGAATGTAGGGGAAGAGGGAGGAAACCCCCTCTTGCACCCACATGGCTTTATGGGTAATCCATGATGGAAATTATATTATTTTCCTCCCTTCATATGGTTTGAAACTCATCTCCCTTCCTTGTCAAGGAAACCTTCCATGGTTTGAAAAACCTTGGCAAGGAGGAGGCTTGGAGCTTGGGATGAAGGAGATATAAGGAGTGAAGGGGCATGGTGTTACTTTATGAGTGTGATTTATTTGAAATATAAAATTATTTGCATTGGGCCTCTTGCCCCCTCTTCCCCATTTTGAGGAATCATGGAGTTTCCTTCTTTTTGTTTGGTTATATGGCTTTTGGTTATTTTAATTTGTGTATGTTTGAAATCTCTTTTCTTCCCCTTTTTTTGCAGCTTGGATGCACTAATTCTCTGTTCCCCATGGGTTAGGAGGAGGCTAACATATCCTTTGATTTTGAGATGGCATGTAATGATTCCATTTATCTCGATCGATAACCAAGACACTTCTCTTGCAACTTGGAGTCCTTCTACTTAATAAATTGTTACATGAACCTTGGAGCTTGTTAGGAATATTCATTATTGGGAGAATAGAAATTTTATTGAAATGTTCGGTATGTTGTATCTTAGAGTTTCTTAGTCGTTGGATTTGCGATAGTGAAAAATGTAAGTTTTTCTACAAGAGTGAAAATATTGGTGTTATTTTACTTGATAATCTTTTGAAGGAAATCATTATTCATTGTAATATAATTTTGAATGCTATATGGTGTTGAATTTTAATGATCTTTCTTAGTCGTTTCTTTTAAATTTTATAAGAGAAGAAGAAACATAAGATGTATAGTATTAGGTTTTTAATATTTCATTGTTATTCATTTCAAGAATCTTGTGAACAAGTAGGAAAAACTTTTTCAAGTGAAGTTATCATTCTATCTTAGTTCTCTAAGGATGTATCCTTGAAATCAACTATAAAACTTGCATGTATATCATTTTTTATTAATAGCCTTGAAGAATAGATATCATTATATATTAAAATTTTATTTCAATACTTGAATAGTCTTACAAGTTCTCTTGGATTTTATGATTCTTTTAGTTAAGAATGGAAATAGGTTACTCGTCTCTTAAAATGATAAAATATATCTAATGTTGTAATGAGAGAGATTACGAGAATGGAGAAAGTGGATAAATATTTGAACTGAAATAGTCTCTAGTGTTTTGTTTATAAGATCCAAGTATAATTTTGACCTTATTTTTAATAAAGGGAAAATGATCCTGGTATATCTAGATGGCTTTATTTCTCATATTTTTTTGTTTCCTAAACAATATAGGTCTTTACCATGTCTTTATAGGAATTTAAAAGTGAATTTAATATACCTCCTTTCAATTGGTTTAAACCTCTATTTTCAAGTTATATGGTAAGTGAAATATAAAGGTAGATGCCTCCTTATCCATCTCTAAATATTAGATTATTGTACCATATTTCTTGATATATATAAGTGTTTATGTTTATAAATATATAGATCTACTCATAAATTTATACACTAAATTAAAACTGATTAGTATGTCATGAAAATAAGATATGAACTATTTGATTCAATCAAATTATTATGATATATATATACAACTAGGAGTTTTAAACCAATAAAAATATTCCATTAAAATAATAATAATAATAATAATAATTAAATATTGAAAATAATATATTTGGGGTTGCGCCCTAGATGAAACCCCACCCAAACCCTTACGGTTTGACTTACCACTGCACCGCCACTCCCGCCATCCATGCGAGCTTCCCCTCCCCTCTTTGTTTGCTCCTCGGGCTTGGCCATCCCTTCCTATTGCTAATAGGTCAAACCTTGTGCAATATTTTCTTTGGATTTGGTTACTCCATTACCCACATATTGGTATGTGCATCCAAAGTGCTCCCATGAGTTTTGTGACAAGGACTAACTTCCACTCGCGGATCCTAACTCTAGTGATTGTATTGGAAATTGACACTGCGTGTTTTTCTCTAATGACAATCGTGGTTCAAAAAATTGTATCATAGTGATAGGTATCGAGTTTGAAACTCACATGAGTAATGCTAGGGGGATTTTGGAATATTCATCTAGCACTCCCAAAGATTTTCGTGACATGGACTAACCAGCTCTCGTGGATCCTAACTGGCGCGATTGTAGTGGAGATTAACACCTCTTTATTTAGGTCTAACAACAATCGTGGTTCAACACCACATCGACACTTAGACAGAATGATATATTCATATTGTCCACAAATTTTCACTTTCATGGCCACCTATACATTTATCAAATTTATTGAGTATATGTATATATATATATATATATATATATATAACACAAAAGAGGTATAAGTATATACACATAAATAATTCTAGGTATATACTCATCCTTTTATTCAAACCTTAATTTCATAGTAATTATTGTAATATATGATATTCAGTAATTAAGTATAGTAAGACACAAGTAACAATCATTCACAATGTAGAACTCCAAGAAAATGAGAAAGGGGATTACTTAGCTAATTTAATGCAACCCGAGAGTGATCTGGACTTTGTATCCACTAGAACAAGATGATAATAGTGTCTTCAAGTATTGGTGAGGGTTCGCAACCCTAGAAATTTTAGGGACAGAAGTTCCCATAGGAGGACAAAATCACTCTAGGTGTTAGTAGTGACTGAATTGGGGGCATGTGTCCACTCAAGTTATGGTCTTTTATGGGCTAGAGGAGCTTCATTTTTATCTTCTCTTGTCATTTTGGTTTCAAAATCAGATCACCAATTGTACTTGTAGCTTATAAAATAAATTTCTACATGTACATGCTCATAAATCACATCAAATCTAATAAAGAAGATGTAGAATGTAGAGTCTGACTGACCCAGATGGTCACCTGAAGAGGGAACTTATGAAAAAGTGTTGTACTACATCTCGAGATTCCATGTATATCTTCTTACTCATGTTTTTAATGATGCCCTAACTTTCCCTTGTGCAAGTTGCATGATGACAAAGTGGGATAGATCTAGATTTGTCAAAAGTATGAAATATGTGTATGATGGGATAGAATGAACTCCCCTTCTATGTTGTGTATACATATTTATGAAACCATTTTCCCTTGTATGATTGTGTTATATGTATGCTTTGTAGTGCTCTTTTACCTTTTATTTAAGCTTAGGTGATGATAGATAATGCTTATAGTGTCTAGACCCTTATTTAGAAGAATAAACTAAGTATATATAAATACACACACACACACACACACACACACACACACACACACACACACACACACACACACACACACACACATATATATATGATTCCCTTGTTTGAATTTTGTAATTGAAAAATAAAATTCCAACCCAAAATTTTAATATGTTCCCAAGAAGTGGAAAGGACCCAAAAGAGTTAGATGAAGAAAAAGAGTAACATGAATGTTTGGGAGAGACAAGAGTTCTTGGGAGGTGCAAGAGTGCTTGGGTGTTTCTACCCTAACTAGGTGCTAGTTCGAGGTGATCAAAAGATAAATCATTCAAGTGCTAATAAATCTATAAGATGTTTCATGTCAAGTAAAGTGCAAGAGATAGTAATCATAATGCCAAAAGGAGTTGTTAACCAATACTTTTCTTGCTTAGGAATAATGTATACATTAGTACTCTTTAGGACCTATAATTTTACCCAAGTGTATAGATTTTATCTCTACAAAACCCTACTATATTGTAAGAAATAAAATGTGGAATAACTAGAAAAAGAATAATAAATTTTGGATACTCCAATGGATGTATACTATGACAAGTACACCTACATACACATATTTATAATGAAAAAACATCATTGTATAATATTTATGGAGAAGTATACACGTATTTTTGGAATATGTGTATCCTCACCTCCATTAACCCTAATGAGGGTTGTTAAATAAGTAAAATTATAGTGTTCGTGGAAAAAATTCTTTAAAATGTGTAACCTGTAAACCAAATAAAGAAGAATGATGTGGGGGCATAACTTCTTAATACCATAACTTTCGATACGACCATTGGATCATCTTGAAAATTTCTATGGTAGTTGATCTTGATTATAAATATGCCATGACGATCCTTTCATAAATTTTGGATTACTTTGCGACATATTTTCGAGGCCAAATTCCTTCATTTAGTGGTCTAAATTGGCTCTGAACCTTTTTTTAGTTTTTCTTAGAACTTAGAGTTTTTATAAGTTTCTATTTTTATGTAATAAGCCAAGATTTAAAATATTCCTTCATTTATGAAGGCATATTTGGTACACAAAAATTGGGGTCCATCCAAGGTTTTTTAATTTTTAGGGTTTTTTGTGTTTTCAGTTTTTTTGCATTTTATGGTTTTCTTAGAGATAGTGGGAAATAAAAGGAATATTGTAATGTTGTAAAATATTAGTGTAGTTTTAGTAATGAGAAGGAACTATATTGAATCTTCTAGAGTTTTGCAAAATTTTGTGTATGTGTCTTTTGGAGGCATTTCTACTTCTTACATTTGGATCCTCATCAATTGGTATCAGAGAAGGATTTGGATCTTGTAGGAATAGTGAAGGTAATATAACTTATATTTGTTTGTTTGATTTATTACCTCTATTTTATATAATCATGGATAGACGTGGGAGAGGAGGTTATGCTCAGATGAATAGGCATATGCAATAGCTACAAACACAAGTTTTGAACACACAGGAGAAGTTACCCGCCTTAGAAAAAGACATGTAAATGGAGATGTAGACCTAGATAGTGATATTGAAGAATTACCTCCATTAAGTAATAAAGGAGGAATTGGAGAAGAAAATGAGAGAGATGAAGAAATATTGAATGAGCGGTCATTCTAGGAGAGACTATTCCAAGATTTGGAGAGAAAGAATGATTGTATTAAGATTAATGTTCCTAATTATGGTGGACGGTTATGACCAGAGGAGGTATTTTACTTCTTGAATGGCATGGAACACTTTTATGAGTGGAAAACACACTTGAGATGACAATAATTTTAATTTTTCATGCACTAAGTTTGAAGGAAATGCATTGATCGACATAGGATCACTTGTAAAATGAAATTCAAAGGAAAGGAAAGGCTCACAGGGGGTTCACTTAGTAAATTTATGGTATAGCACGTTCATTAGAAGGGTATTAAAGAATACACTTAATTCTAGTTTTTACCTCTAATTATTCAATTGATAATACCCCCTCACGTTATTTTATTAGAATTAAAATACCCCCTATTTTTTCCATGTACCTTAGCTAGCCATTTTTTCCATGAAAATTTTATTTACCCCTTTTTTATTCCTACCCTAATATATTAAAAAAAATATATCATATTTATCACTAAATGTTTTTAAATATGCATTTTCTCTTGAAATATAGTTTGAAGCCATTCAAAACCTATTACCAATTAAATTATAAATGTTAAGCTTTAAGAATTTATCAATAGTTCTTTAAATAATTAAGATGGTGAAATAATATCACTTGTGTTGAATACTATACCAAATCCTAGTTTTCTACCATCTTATTATTTCTTGGTTAAGAATATCTTAATTGATATTTCTTTATTCAAAAAGAGATTATAATTTAACTTTATGAACACACTCCTTAAATTGCAATTTTAAGGTATTTATTTTTCAACACTAGGGTTCAAATATTTTAGTTTTATATTAAAATCAAACCTCCCTTTCCTTTGGCCCACCTCTATAACCTACCCCAATACCGATTCAAAATATTGATGAATTAAACCATTTTACCCCCTCATGTCTAACTATATATTGACTTCACTTGTATTAATTTTAATTACCTCAATATGAACCCACGTGCTAGGATATTGCCTAGCTAATGACCCCCTATGGAAAGGCTAAAATTTGAAACTGGAATAAAATGGTGAAGAAGTTGAAAGAAAATTTTCTTCATGTAGATTATGCACATGCACTATTTCTAAGGTTTCAAAACCTATGATAGAAGGATCTCAACATTGAGTAGTGTACCAATGAAGGTTACATGTTATCAATCTGGGTGGAACAAGGAGAGTTTCAAGAACATAAGGCTACAAAGCCTATAAATGGATTGAGTTATACTATACACGATGAATTCAAGATGCTCGGAATCCATACACTAGATGATGTTTATAAACTGATATAACAAACATAGAATTTATGCTAAACCCAAATTAGAGATTCATGTATGATAAATAAACACTAAAGTACATATTCGACACAAGTAATAAGCTAATAAAATTTGAAAACCCTAAATGCAGAGAGAGATAGTGAAGGACTTAGTTGATTTGCACTATCCTTGAAACTGATTTGGATTGGAAAACTGATGAACAAGAAGGGTAAATTATCCCAATCACACACTATAAATTTTGTAACTATCGGATATTCCTAGACTAGGGCTCCTAGAATGGGGCAAGGGTGCTTAGGAATTAGATACTTGTGTTGGGTTCTTGTGACTACACAAGAGCTCATAACCTAGTTTTTCTAGTGTTGCAAGATAATCATTGATGGTCTCTATTGGTCGTCTCTGTATGTCACACTATGATTTCATAGTTCACCTATAATTTACAAAGAGATGATGACCTACAAAAATCTCAAACTACATCAAATCCCAAAAAAATATTATTCAATAGGGGAGTTGGAATGACCTTAGTCGTCACCCCACCGAGTGAAATTACGACTATGTGTTGCACTAAATCTCAAACTTCATGTATTTTTGTGATTTTGTGATAGAATCATGCCCTAGGAAGCCCATTTTCAAGTGCACATGATAGGGGGTGATACCTATATGTATCTATGTAAATAGATGTGTGGATGGAAAAATGAACTTCCCCTCCTATGCGTGTATGCAAAAATGCAGTCCCTTGTTCCTTGAATGAAAGCTAGATGGATGTCTTTGATGCTCTTAGATGTCTTTAGATGCAACCTTAGGTGATGATAATATATTCTTATAGCTTGGTCCTTTATTTTGGTCACATATCTTTGTATTTATATGATTCCCTTGGTTAAATATCATAATTGACAACTAGAAGGCTAACCCGTAATGAAATAAGATGACAAAAAGATAAAAGATACCCAAAAGAAGAGAGTAATATGAAAGAGGGTCAAGGGCACCTAGAGGATATGAGGGAACTTGGGTGCTGGTGTTTCACGTCATGATATATAAACAACTAAAGTCTTGATTGGGTTTGTAGGGTTTAAAATATTAGATAAAAGACAAGACATAAAGCAAAGAGACCAAAGATAGTTCTCAATTACTATTTTTATCACTTAGGAATCATATGAATGTAATTATGTGTTTATGGACCTAGAAATGTACCCCAAGTGTGTGATTGTGTCTACATTTACCCCCATTTTATGTTGTCGAGTGAATACTCAATAACATAAAGTAGATAAGATATGCATACCTGATAACCATGTAGAGTGTGATGGTGATAGCATGCCGAAGAGACAAGTGAAAGCGTGAAGTGATAAAATGAAGTGTGGAAGCTAAGAAAGAAGAAGTGACCCTAGGGGTGAAGCATATTGTGTTGTACATGGTGTTTTCATAGCTTGATGTAGGGTTGATTCTTGTTGTATATTAAGGAAGGACCTGTAAAAGAAGAGTGAAAGAGTAGTCAAAGTCATGTATTATGAAAAATCTTGCAAAATTATGTAAAAGTATGTAAATGTGTGTAAAAAGTAGTAAAAGGAAAGTGTGTAATTAATCCTTGAAGAGTGAAAAGGATAGAAAATCTCTTGAACTGCGTAAAGTAGAAGAGTGATTTTTTTCGGTGATATCATGCCAAGAGTGATTTTTATGAGTTATATCATGTCAAGTGTGAGTTTTTGGGTGATTTCAGACCAAGTACGAGTTTTTTGGGTGATCTCATGCCACAATAGAAGAGTGTTGGGGAGACAGGTCCAATGTTACTCTCCTTCCATGATTGCTTCCGAATTATGTATCATTGTAGATGGTGCGATCTATGTTTAGTTCTATATTTTTCTAAATGTACCAATTGTCCCAATTGAAGTATATTTTAGGATATTGCATTCATTTTGTACTCTAAGGCTAGTGCCTAATCTTGTGAATCTTCTCTATGAACTACTGTAGACTATGGTGATGTGAGAAAATAATTTTATCTACCCGTAGGAAATTGGCACCTAGGAGAGGTCAGGAGCACCCAAACGCTAGTGTATGTAGCTTGGCATTAGTGTTTGTGCTTAAATAAGCACCCAACTTAGATTTTTGGCCATTTTTGAAACCGTAGATTGTATTATTCATGTATTATGCATATCTAAAATGAATCGTTGAGTTGTTATACGGGGTGACTGATTCACCCAATGTATGTCACCCTTATTTGGGGTGCATGCGACATCACTAGGAGAATGCAGCCCAAAGGAGAAGACTTTATGGTGATTTTAAATTGATACCCTACATGGGAGAGGGAGTGTGCATGGTAGAAACCAAGGCACATGCAAAAAAAGTGGCTAGATGCATGTGTTAGAAAAAATGTAGCAAGCATGTACTAGTAAAACAATGTAACAAGTGTGTATACAAGATGGACTGCGAAAAGCAAGTTTCAAACACGGTACATTACTCATAATGTCACAAGACAATCAGGGCCAAAGCATCCAAAATCATAAAAGTAGTGACCATACAAGACATAGGGCATAGCCTACAAATAATAACATAGAATGAAAATAATGAATATCAAATTCTATGAGATAACCATGGTGGCATATAGTCATGCAAATAAAATGTTGCACATGAAGCACCCATTAGCATGTTAGAAAGATAAAAATTATGTCAAAGCGTGTATAGATAAATGGAAATTAATGTGATAGTAATAAATAAGTAGTAGATAATTAAATAATAACATCTATGATGTGTACGAGTAGTAAATGGAGATGCCCCAAGGAGCCTCGGTTGGATTGGTAAGAGGTATAGTGCCAAAAATAATTGCTCCATGTAAATATCTATAGGAAGTTTTCATTCACAACTAAATACCAAGTGAACACATATGTGTATATAGAAAATATATTGACATACTAAGTATTTGTCTAGCATGGGAAATAAATTGTACATGTAAGTATAAACATGCAACAATAAGTGCAACCAAGATATGAAGTATGTTGTGTATATGATGGAGTTTGATTGAATGATATGAAATGTGAATATGATAGGAGAAGTGTGACCCTTGGTGGATTTGGATGAATATGAGATGAGGTTAATTTATAAAAGACCCCTCAACAATCAAGAATGTACCATAGAACAAGAATGTGTCATTGGGAAATGGTTTGAAACTATGTGCTAAATATATAGATCATGAAGCATGGAGCATGAAGATTGAATTTGGTGAATTTCATTTCAGATTTATACCTTTAACATTTAAGTATGAACCATGGAAGTAGAGTGCATCATAGGGTAGTATGATGTGTGAGAAATGAATGCTAGGAAGATGTATCGTGGAACGCAGAGCATGAAATTTGTAGTGTTTAAGGTTCATGGATGTAGTATGCCCTCAACAGTCAAGTGTGAACCTTACCACAAGAGTGCGTCATAGGGTAATGACAATACAAAGTTATCAAGATGTGTAGGATTTCTTATAAAAAGGAAGTATGAAGCACGAAAGCACAATAATAGAATTGAGAGACACATGATAATGTTGGGAGGGGGGAGGAATGAATGTGATTCCCCCCAAGTGTATGACATAATGAAGAACCAAGTAATATCATCTGAGAGATCATCATTGTCATGGTTGAAGCCAAATGGAGAAGTTTCAAAGACATGGTAGGTAATAATATGGGGTTAATCATATAAATAGCCATTGCGGCATAAATTTTACATGCTCATTTTATGTTCTTCATCAATGAAAGGTGGTAGTGGAAAACCATGTGCATACCATAATAATTTTTGTGTATATTCATGAAATGAATCACAAATATAAACATGGCTGAAAGGCATGGGAAATGTGATATCAATATTGTTAGGATCCAATGTATGACAAGTGTAGTCAAGCCAAGACTACCCAAGTGTGAGTAGAGAAGTGCATGCAAAAAATACTGATAAATAGAAGATGTGGAGGCCATAAGTAGTAGTGATGAAAACATATCCATGATAGAGGTGAGGGGAATGAGCTAGAGGGATGAGATTATTGAGTGTGACTCCCAACTGATAAAAACCATCTTGTGTGCAAATAGTGTCAAAGAAAGTAGCATCAAATGGAATGTGTTGTGAATAAGAGTTAGAAATGAAAAGAGTGCATGTGAAAGGAGAAAATGTTGATGAAGTGTACACATACGTAGATGAGTCGATGACATAGTTTCCAATGCAAAAATAGTACCCTCGAGAGGAGGCAAGGTTGAGATGGAGGTGTGATGTTACGTGATTTTATCATCATCAATGGCCTACATACGAGTGATAGGAAGTGGAATAAGTAATGCAGTGATTGTGTCTAGGAAGAAATATTTGAATGGGTCACAATCAACAATGATAGTATGTTCAAATCCATCATGTAGGAATTTAACATGTCGATGAACTGTAGAAGGAACTTCCTTCATAGCATGAAGCCATGGCCGACCAAGTAAGAAATTATACTGAACTTCAACATCAATAACAAAGAATACTATAGGAATATTTTTTGGCTCAACTGTAAGAGGTACAATGATTTTTCTTATGCATGGATGTGTAGAAGAATAATATGCAAGAGGAGAAATGGATGATGGAATAATATTTACATAGGAAAGGACAATATTTCGAAGGAGTGATAGAGTACAAATATTGAGCTCAGATTCATTATCAACTATTGTCCTCTTGATATAGGGGAGGATTATTGTCACAAAAAGAAAGAGCGAAAGCTATATTAGATGGAAAAGTAAGTTGTTCTGAAAATTAAGCTACGAATAACTGATATACACGGTCTAGATGAGTATTAGAAGGTATACTAGTATTAGCCAAAAGAGAATTGATTTTAGCATTACAATCAAGATTGTCTTGTAAGAAATCTAGAATGGATATATCCATGGTGAGAGGATCCTAGGATAATTAAAGTAGGAGAAAGTAATGATCCAGATTGTTTGAATGAGATGAATTCACCAAATTATTTTTAAAATATAGAATTTATGTTAAACCCTGATTATAGAGTCACATATGATAATAAAACACTAAATTATAGATTTGACACAAGAAATAAGCTAATAAAATATAAAAACCCTAAGTGTAAGAGAGAGATTAAATGACTTAGTGTATTTGTACTATCATTGGAACTGATTTGGGACCGGTAAATTGATGAAAAAGAAGGGAGATTATCACAATTGCAAACCGTAAATTCTAGAGCTTTCGGATATGTTTGGACTAGGGTGCCTAGGATCGGGAGAAGGGTGCCTATGTACCATAGACCTATGTTGGGATCTTGTGACTACACAAGATCTCAAAACCTAGTTTTTTTGATTTCGCAAGATGATCAATGATAGTCATTGTTGGTCGCTTGTATGTCGCATTATGACCACAAAGTTCAAATGTAACCTACAAAGAGATGATGACCTATAAAACCCTCAAACTACATCAAATACAAAAAAGAAACGATAAAATATGGGGAGTCGAATGACCCCGATAGTCACCCAACTAAATGAACTTACAACCAGGCGTTATACTACATCTTAGATTCCATGTAGCTCTTGTGATTTTGTGATAGAATCATGCCCTAGGAATCCCTTGTGCAAGTGCACATGATAGTGGGTGATAGCTATATGTACCAATGTAAATAGATGTGTGGATGGAAAAATTAACTTCCCCTCTTATGCATGTATGCATAAAATGTAGTCCCTTGTCCCTTGAATGAAAGCTACATGGATGCCTTTAATGCTCTCAAATTCCTTTATATGCAACCTTAAGTGATGATAATAGATTCTTAGAGATTGGTCCTAAATTTTGGTCACATAGCTTTTTATGTTTATGATTCCCTTGGTTGAATTTTGTAATTGAGAACTACAAGGATGAACCATAAGGAAATAAGATGCCAAAAAGATAAAATAGACCTATAATAAGAAAGTAAGATAAAAAAGGGTCAAGGACACCTAGAGGGGATGAGTGTACCTATACACTGGCGTCCTAGCTAGTTGTTGGTTTCGAAGTCATGATAGATAAAAAAACTAAAGTCATGACTAGGTTGTAAGGTGTAAAAGACCATAATTAATATAAGAAACAAAGTAAACAGGCCAAAGATAGCTATCAATTACTAGTTTTCTCAACTACGAATCATATGAATGCAAGTATGTGTTTATGGGCCTAGAAATATACCCAAGTTCTTGATTTTGTGTGTACATAAACTCAAATTTAAATTGGAATAAAAGAACAAGAGGATTAATTTTAGAATAGGAGTGAAGAGAGGATAATCATCATCTCCAATTAGAGGGAGGGTTAGATTTGTTTCCATAAAAGGTGAATCCTCTAATGCAAAAGGGTAGAAAGAATCTAGTCAAGGTTGCGGTAGTTAATAAAGAGGTATGGGGTTCAGATAGGAAGAGGATATGGTAGAGGATGGGGTTGGAATACCCCCAAAGGTAGTATACTTACTACCAATGTGGTGAAGAAGGACACAAATCTTTTGAGTGTTTGCACTATCTTACATAGGATAGATGGAAAGTAGAACATCCATGCAAGTAAACTTGGTGAAGCTGAAGAAGAAGAGGAAATGGAGTTTTTTGCAAACTTTGTTAAAACCCTCATGATAAGGAGGATGATGATCATCATGAGGAAGGATGAAGAACAAGAAGGTGCTATTGGTGATTATTGATTTTGAAAAATATCTTTCAAACAAGTTACACCTCTAGAGGAAGGTATATAAAATTATTATTGATGGTGGTAGTTGTTAAAATATGGTCTCATATTTTATGGTTGATAAACTCAATTTGAAATGTGAGAAGCACCCATATACCTATTGCATATCATGGTTCTAGAAAGGAAATGAGCTAACCATACATAAAATATGCCTAGTAAAATTTTCAATTGGGAAGACCTAAAAGGATGAGGTGTGGTGTGATGTTATCCTAATGAATGCATGCCATATATTATTTGGGATATGTCAGAAATATAATAGAAAGGTTATGCATGATGTAGGTAAGGATACTTATAATTTTTTAAAGGATAGTGTAAAGGTGGTCTTAATACTATTCAGGGAAGAAGAGAAGAGTGAGGGCTTGAAGGCTATAAAGGATTTTATTGTAGAACTAGAAGAAGTGGGTTAGTGTAATTAATTGATGGTAAAGTTCATGGAAATAGAGGCATTTGGTACACTGTTGCGGTAGAAGATGTACTAAAAGAATACATATATATTGTACCGGATGAGATACAGATGGGGTACCTCCAAAGAGGGATACATAACACCATATTGATTTGATCTCAGGATCATCCCTTCTAAATCGGGCATCCTGCAAGATGAGCCTAAAATAGAGTGAGGGATTCAACAGAAATTGAAAAATATGATACATAAAGGGTTATTGAATGAAAGCATGAGTTCATGTGAAAATCCAAAAATATTGACTCCCAAATAGTATGGAGACTTGATCATGTGTGTGGATAGTAGAGCAATAAATATAATCATAGTTAAGTATCCTTCCCAATTCCAAGATTGGACGATATAATGGATGTCTTTAGTGGGATCCCGATATTTTAGTAATATTTACCTTGGGAGTGGGTACCACTAGATCCAAATCTATGAAGGGAATGAATGAAAAATGACTTTCAAAACAAAATATGGATTATATAAGTGGATGTTGATGTCATGCGGGTTATCTAATGCACCTAGTACATTCATGAGGATGATGAATAGACTACTACAATAATACAATGGTATTTTTGGTTGGCTATTTTGATAGTCAATAGGACATTGGAAGAAATATTTTTGCATTTGAAATTGGTGTTAGAACTATTACGAAAAGAGAGTTTATATGCAATCTTTAAAAGTGTAGATTTATTTAGAAAAGTATAGTTTTTGGGGTTGTTCATCTCAAAAGATGGAGTGAGGATGGATGAGGAAAAATTGAATGCAATGTAATGGACTATTCCAAGGAATGTGACGGAGGTTCATATTTTTATAGCTTGGAAAATTTTTATAGGAAGTTCATTAGGAATTTAAGTAGCATTGTTGCACCCATAACCAAGTGTATGAAGGAAACAATTTTGTATGGACCAAGGTAATAAAAATAGTTTTGAATTATTGAAGAAGAAAGTGTCAAGGACGCCTATTTTGGTATTGCTAGATTTTAGTGCAAGGTGTTTGACATTGATTGTGATGCCTCACATGTCATGATTGGAGTTGTACTAATTCAAGAAGGACAGCCTATAGCATTCTTCATTTTAAAATCTAAATGAATTCAAGAGAAAATATTCTACTTATGATGTGGAATTTTAGGCTAAGGAATTGGAGACATTACTTGGTAGCCAAGGAATTTGTAATCTTTACTTCGACCATGAAGAATTGAGGTATGTAAACACATAGAAAAAATCAATAGTAGGCATGTAAAGTGGGTTTCTTTTTGCAAGAATATACTTGTCTTAAAGCATAAATCGTAAGAAGAATAAAGTTGTTGATTCCTTGAGTAGGCAAGTAGCACTTTTGATATCAATGGGAAATGGAGTAGTAGGGTTTGAGTTAGTTAATTAATTATATGAAAGTGATTCATATTTTGGTGATGTTGTGAGATAATGTAAGGACCCTAAAGTAGGTAGTTGTTCTTTTTATTATTTGATGCAAGTAAGATAATGTAAGGACCCGAAAAGCTGACTTGTCCGATTCACAAAGTAGGTCAAGTGTGATGTGGATGAAGCAGAGGTTTTCGGCCCAAGTCATACAAGGGACACTCGGGACACCAAAACCTAAAAATACCGAAATAGCCGCATACAAGGAAAATTCAATGTCTTACCCTCCCAAACTTCAAACGGCCATAACTTTTGACCACGAGCTCCGATTTTCATGAAATTTGACTTTCTGGAATGAGCATGACATCCTCTATACCACATAAACTAGATTTATTAATTTTGATGAGGGTAGGTATATGAAAATAAAGAAAAATTCTTCATCCCCATTCAATCAAACACTTGGTCCTCGTTAAATGACAGAAATGTCTAGTAGACCCAAAATAGCTGCCCATACTTAGAATTCCATAACTTTTGCATTTCTCAATGAAAATACACAAAATTGGTACCGTTGGAATCATTATTTTGATAAAAATGAAAAAAAATCAAGAAATATGGAATTTGATGAGAAATTGATAGATATTTTACGAGAAAACGTGGCCATTTTCAGAACAATGTTTATTTGGTAGTTGGGATGTATTCAATGAAGCATGGGTAGAAATTTCTCACTGCTGCAAGTTATGGGACAGTATGGAGGGATTTTTACAAGGAATATACCATCATTTCAATCCATTTATGACATCTTGCAAGTGGTGGGAGGATAGATTTCAGGATTTTCTTTTTCCCTCTCTCTCTCTCTTCTCAAAAATCTATAAATTAGAGTGTTGGGCTCATTGTAAAGAAGATAGTTTTGGAGTAGCAAAACTCTATCAAATGTTCTTTGTAAATCCAATGTGTTGTATGCCATCTTAATGGAATCCTTGTATGGTGATCTAGTCCCTTATTTTATAATAGATTGAATTGTGCATATCAATGAAATCAATAGATACAAGTTTGTGGATATCTCTTCCCCTACTATGTTTGTTTGCATTCCTCTTGCCCCTTAAATCTCATTGCATATATATATTGTGTCTATTTATGCTCTTGCAAGGATTCATTATCATTATGCATGTATGGAATATTGTTGTAAATGTATTTTCTAGATTGTGGAGAACTAGTTATCACCCCTTCTAGTATGCACTTTGCTTCCATTTTTCTCACATTGGAAGACTATTCTCACACTCTCCTGTTTGTTGTATCACTACTTTAGTGTAGGCTTTGTTTTCATGCACTCTCTCTCCCTGGTCCCTTGGAAAGTTAGATTAGGACAAGATATTTTTGCCTTCATTAGAGTAGATTGTGGCAGGTAGTTTAGGAGAAAGAACTAACTTTTTCTGGAGGTCTATCTCAAGTAGAAAGTCCCACAACTTGGAGATAGTACCCATGTTATCCAATCACACCGTGAGCTCAAGCACACACACTTGTGCAAACTATAGGGTGTTGTGATTCAGAGATAACCCTTACCATTTTTTAATATTTATGACCTATATAAGTTTTCGGTCATCAGTAAAATTTTGAGGAAGAATTAAATCGAAGCATCATATGTCAAAGAAAAAAAAAAAGAGGGTAGTGTGTGTCTTAGACCAAAAGACAACCGCTATTAGGTAAGGAAGCTACAACAAATATTTAGTACAATGGGAAGGTTTGCATCAGGTTGAAAATATGTGGATTCCTGAGTGGGAGTTAAAGAATATTTACGGTGGAAAATTATATGAATTCCCTCAACTAAATTCGTAGGAGTAAAATTTACATTCAACGAGGGGAGAATGATGCATGAGAATAACCTCTAGAGACCATAACTTTTGATCTAACAATTGGATCATCTTGATATTTTCTATGGTGGTAGATCTTGATTAGTAATATGCTATGGAATTTTTTTGACAAAGGTTGGGTGACTTTTAGGCCTTTTTTTGGGGCCAAATTCCTTCGTCTAGTGGCCTAAAATTGGCTCTGAACCATTTTTTGGTTTTGTCTAGAACTTAGAGTTTTTACATATTTTGATTTTTTTGTAATAAGCTAATATTTAATGTATGCCTTCATTTACAAAGGCATATTTGGTACACAAAAATTAGGGTCCATATGAGGAGTTTTAAGTTTTAGGGTTTTTTTGTGTTTTGGGGTTTTCTCACATTTTAGGGTTTCTTTAGAGATAGTGGGAAATAAAGGAAGATTTTAATGTTGTAAAATATTAGTTTGGATTGAGAAATGATAAGAAACTATATTCAATATTTTATATTTTTACATAATCGTGTGCACATGTGTGTGTGTATGTGTGTGTTTTGCAGGCATTTGAACCTCTTGCAGCTAGATCCACATAAAAAAAAATGAGAAAATGTGGATGAGAAATGATAATAACACATTATAAGGTAGTTTAGAGTTGTCATAAAATAAATGTTGGAAATGTATTTGATCCAAGGTCTCCACACAAACTTAGATGATGCCACTTACACAATTGGTTGATTTTGAATAATCATGTGCACCGTAATTTAACTTTTAATTAAGTAATTTTTTTATTAACCTAGTAAATTTAATGTGTAAATGGGCATGGGTTCATGTGATTGGAACCCATGTCCTATTTATCAAAACTAACCACGCAGTTAAATGAAAATTCCTAAATTGCTTAATTGGAATCCTTAGTGGAGAAAAAATAATGATACTTAGATAACGCTAATAACATGTATAGTATGGTTGGTTTATGTTTGTACTCCCGAATCTCATTATTTGACATGGTATAATTATTTATAAATTTTTAATGATTCGTTAATATCTCTAAACCTAATACCCTCTCTTGGTGCATCACAACAATGGCAAAGTGAGATTAACAACCTTACGTGGTGGAAATGATACTTAGGACATGGTGAAATTTCACACTAAGTGTTTGATTAGAATAAACATCATTAATTCATATTCACCATAATTGGCATAAGTAATCATATATCTTATCTCCAGTCATCCTTAGTTAATTTAGGAACTCAGATTGATTAAGCACTCTTGTTATGGAACTCAAGCCATCTCAAGTTGTGTTAATTGACTTTATGGTATAAAATAAGAAAACCATTGGTGTGGAAGGTCGTATTTAAACTTAAGTGTTGTAATTTCAAAACTAGTTAGCTGACATTAGTGGGACTCCTTAGTTAACCCAATTAAAGATCACAGTGTATGGAATGTCTTATGTTTGCTTCTTTGATTTTGGCATGGATAAATATTAATGTTTCCATCTTTGAGACCTTAGCTTAGAGTACAATATTACGCTTTTAGTCATATTACATTTTGAAGCTTATAGTAATAGAAGTTTTTTATACCTAAGTAACCTTATGTTTTACGGAACACAACTTTGTGACGATTAGTTTACCCTCTTGGTGGCAGAGGTTAGAATTAACATAATTAATCTTAACCACAAAAACAATAGTATTGTGGCATATGCATCATCAAATTCAGTTCAATACATCTTTAGTGAAGTTTCTTGATTGGAATGAAATTTGTTTAATCGTACTTAGTTCTTAACAAATGTTTTAAAATACAATTTTTTTGAAATTTGTACCAGTATTTTAGGTAGATAAATTGGGTCATAAAGTCTTGGGCATGAAAATACTTTCTTATAGAGGCATGGCGAAGATTTTTAACTTGTGATAGTAATAATATATAATTGGGGTTTATCAAATCCCCACTTAGATGGAGGTTTAGGTATTATCCGGTAAAAATGGATATGAAAATAGAGATTTGGAGGATTCTTGATGTCTCATAGACCATAAAGTGTTAGATACTAGGTGTATCATAGACCATGTAATGCCATAAATAAAATGTATCATAAAACAACATGTGTTTCATAGACATAATTGTGTTAAAAATGTTAGGTTTCTCATAGATCCAAATGTACCACAAGATCATGAGGTATTCACTTAGTAAAAATATGGTATAACATGTTCATTGAAGTGTATAAAACAATACCCTTAACATTATTTATCACCTCTAATTATTCAATTGATAATACCCTCTCCCGTTATATTTTTAGAATGAAAAATACCCCCTTTTCCCCATGTACCTTACTTACCAATTTTTCCATTATAATTTTATATAGCTTTTTTATTTCTAATCTAATATATTAAATAGAAAATATATCATGTTTCCCACTAAATTATTATTTTCTTAATACATGTTATCTATATAAAGAGAGTTTGAATCCATTCAATATGTATTAACAATTACCATAATGTTAAGTTTTAATTCTTCTTCAATAGCTCTTGAATAACTAAAATAGAGAAATAATATCATTTGTGTTGGAAAGCATACTCAATCCAAATTTTCTACCATATTATTAGTTCTTAGTTAATAATATTCTAATTGAGATTTCCTTATTCAAAAAGAGGTTATAATTTATCTTTATTACTAAAATCCTTTTGCAATTTTAAGGTATATTGTTTTTAAAAATTAAGGATCAATTTTTTTAGTTTTATATTAAAAAATAACCCTTCCTATCCTCTAGCCCACCTCTCTAACCTAACCCAATACCTAATTCAATATTTTAATAAATTAAACTCGTGAACCCCTAATGTCTACTAGCATATTGACTTTAATTTTATAAATTTTTATCATCTCATTATGAATAAATATGCTAGGATAATGCCCAGTTAGTGAACCCCCCATGCATAGGATGTCATATGTCTCATATACCCTAATGTATTTTAAACTTTAATATTGCAAGTGGATCTGAGTTTATAAATTATTGAACTTATTGAAACATATATTGAAAATATAAATACTTGAAGCAAAAATAAATATATATCAACAAAGAAATATGTAATTTTTGTCACTTAGATATTGCACCCACTAGATTTTTAGATGATTCAGTGCAACATGGGAACATCCCCAAGGTGTGGGATGTTGGCTCCTAGGGATAAACCTTCAGAGAAGGTCAGATTCTTACTAAACTATGTACATCGATGAAAGACCAAATTTGTATAACCTATGATACTGAAATAAAATACATAATTTAAATCTTCAGAGAAAAATGAAGAGATATAACTAAGAATAAACAAAGATGGTGATGCATAAATAGCTAAGGAATAAAAATATTAGCTCCTATAAACATGGGATATTTAAGAAAAAGATGATAACATGCACAAATTTCTATTATTTTCTCTTAATAGAAAGACTTTGTATGAAGGTAAAACTTTAACAATAACAGAAGGGATTTATATCAATTCCAAAACTATTACAAATAAGCTTTATTAATCACAACATACAACTCACTAGAGAAGAAATAAATTAATGTGAAGGTAAAATGGATTATTTAAGTACTAGGAAAGAAGGATTCACAAGTACAAAATTCACCACCGATATACACAACACATAGAAGTGAAAGAATGCTAAATATCAATTATACATAATAATATTAAGGCTTAAGCTTGAACAATAATCAAAAGGAAGAGCCTCCTTATACAATATATCAAAAAGTCCATGAATGCATAATTAATCCTCCTATTTATATATTATCAAGGTTGATCAATTTTAGATCATGGACTGCTTAGATTGTTAGATGATCCAAAGGTAACATGGTAACATCCCCAAAGTGTGATACTTTCGCTCTTTGGGATGAAGCTCTGAAAAGGAAGGATTCCTACTAAACTATGTGCATCTGATGAAAGACTAGGCAACAAAACCTATGATAATGAAATAAAATACACTATTCAAATATTTGGAGAAAACGGAAGAGATATAGCTGAGAATAAACAAATATGGTGATGCACCAATAGTTAAGAAACAAAATGATCATCTATTATAAGCAAAGATATTTAACGAAAGGTGATAATGTGGACAACTTACTATTCTTTTTCTCTTAACAGACTCACTTTGTATGAAGGTAAAACTTTAACAATAACAAAAGGAATTTATATCAATCCCATAACTATTACAAATAATCTTTATTAATAACAAGATACAACTCACTAAAGAAGAAAGAACTTAATGTGAAGGTAAAAATGGTTTATTTAAGTACTAGGAAAGAAGGATTCACAATTACACAATTCACCACTAACATACACAACACATAGAAGTGAAATAAGGCTAAATATCAATTCTGCATAGTAATATTATGCCTTAAGCTTGTAAACAAGTACTCAAAAGGAAATATCCTCCTTATACAATCGATTAAAAAGTCCCTGAATACATAATGCATCCTTCGATTTACATATTAAGAAGGTTAAGTAGTTTTATCTACTCTTCTTAACTAATACATTCTAAAAATAGGATGCATTTACATTTAAGAAAAACTCTCCCACAAAAATAGCCAGGTAGTTGTGAAAATTTGACCGGCTCAAATCTACAACTTGAATGGTGGAATGTGGTGGAAGCTGTGTAAAAAAGGTAGTGAAAAATTATCTAGGATTGGTGCCACCCTTTTCCTGATCTATATCAATTTATTTTGTTTCCTCTCTATCTTACTTCTTTCTACAATCAATAAGTTGTTTCATGATTTCTTGTATGTACTTTTCATTATGTCCACACAAATAGTGATTCAGGACCTTAACAAATTCAGATGTTTGATTCAACTTATGAGGTAACTTCTTGACTCAATTTATGATTTTTCAGAGTTGGCTCAATAAATTATGATACGTCACTAGCTTGTTAATGGATTCAAGGCCAAAGGATTGTGTTTCCCCATTATCTTCCTCAACTAGGATCTTGAAATTGGCAACAATTTATTCCACTAGAAGTACATTCATCTAATATATCATAAAGGCCATAAATGTCTTCATCTCTTCCCTTATTTAACTTCGACATTTCCTCCTAAACTATCCAGATACAGAATTCAATTGACTCATTTTATTTGAACAATTTTGAAGATTCATCAATGAGGCCTTCTCCAAGTAGCAAATCAGATATGACACTTTGAACCTCTTTTCAGGCCTCTAAGGTTAGCTCGATTGTCACATTCTTCTCTCAAGATACAATACATTTTTGTGACCATGTCCTTCTCTCGGCTTGAGCTTGGTGTATAAGGTTAAAACATCCTAAATAACTTATTTTCACTCTTGGATATGACTTTTGATCCAAGATCCTATTGTTCTCCCTTGTTTCCCAATTTGATCAACTGTGGATAATGAACTAACATCAAAGCTTGTAGATATTACAAAAGTAATGGAATGGGTGGGTTGTGTGATTTTAGGGAGGATGGTTATCAATTGTTTCACCTGACTCTTCAACTAATATTCAAGTGACATTATCCTTATTAATTTTTTCTAAAAGGTTGCTAAGAGAAATCTAGACATCTTGTTTGGCACCTTCATGAGTAGCATTTCCCAGAGAGAACTTGAAAATTTTATACTATGTTGCAGTGATATATTCTTTTAATTTATCAATAGTTGGGGTTTTTATCTCAACAAATATTTCCCTTGAATGATCGACAGATAGGTGGTAAATAACCTTTGGCCTCTTTACATGACACCTAGGAGTCGGATCTAAGTTGTTGATATCAAAAATCATCCCCAATAGGTATCTTCTTATTCTTCTTGGGGGTTTATTTATTCAACCATGAATGAGTAGAAGAAGAAATTAATTGTTAAAAGTATGAAAAAGGTAAAGATATCATGGTTGTATAATGAATGGGTGATGAAGGGGTAGGTTCTATAATAGTTAAAAGTGGTAGCAAAGTGGTGAAAAGTAGGGAAGGGGTGGAAAGGATAGTTGTAAACATGGATGAAACAGGAAGGATGGTGAGATAGGAAATGGGAAGAATATGTCGAAGAAGAGGATACCCTGGAGAGGAAACTAAAGCAATACCATCCCAGGTGAGAGGGAAGGAAGAGAGGAAAATACTTGAGCCATGGTAGGAGATGAAGTGGTGAAAGTGGGAGTAAGGGAAATGGGAGAGAAGAAATTGAAGATGTAAGAGGTGGAAGAGATTAGGGAACTAAAATTGGGGAAGAAGGAAGAGGAGGTGGAAGAGGTGACTATAATAATTTGGTGGTGGATGATGGGGAGATACTTAGGTCTATGACCTCTATAGAAGGAATAAAAGAAGAAGGTCTAGCTCCTCTACTTACAAAATTGATCCTCTGAGGCTTGGGAGTGGGATTTTATCCTTTTATAGTAGTGGAATGGACCACCACTAGTTATACGTAAGTTCTAACAATAGGGACCTATTTTGACACTTTTGGTGTGATTACTAATGCAATCAACCAATGGTGGATCTAATTGAGAATGTTTGTAACACGCTCCTTAGAAGTTGTGCATTCTGAAGTGACCAATTAATTCATTGTAGTGGTTTATATTTCACATTCGTTTGTGTATAGAAATGGTCTAAAATTTCTCTATCACCGCGGAGGCCCTCACGTACATCTATGATTGTGTATTTGGATACCTCTTAAATGGGTACTTATATGGGATTAGGAATAAATCGGGAGTTAATTAATGTTAGGTTTAGAATGAGATGAAAATAAGATTTAAGAGGGATAATGGGGGGCATAAGCATTTAGGAATAGGATGGGATGGATGAATGTGTGATATTATATTAAAATAGGAGTGAACATGAGATGAGGGGATAACGTGGAAAAAGGAGATATCTACATTGGATGATGGGGAAACACTCACATCTATGACCTCTATAGAAGGAATAGAATAATCTATAGCTCCTCTATTTATAAACTTGATTCTCTAAGGCTTTAGAGTGGGATTTTCTCCTTTTATAGTAGTGGAATGGTCCACCACTAGTTGTACCTAAGTTGTGACAACAGGGGCCTGTTCTGAAACTTTTGGTGTGAATCCCAATGAAATAAACCAATGGTGGATCTGATTGAGAATGTTGGTTGCATGCTCATTACAACTAGTGCATTCCCAAAGTGACTATTTAGTTCATGGCATTGGTTGAAATTTCATGTTTGTTTTCATATAGACATGGTATAAAAATTATCTATCATCATGGAGGCCTTCAGGTAGTATACGATATTTCCCATTCCTATTGCAAGTTAATAAAAAAGGAATAAAAGAATCCAAGGAACTCAAAACTATGAGAGGATTTAGGGCTACCTCCTTATATAGATGATGAAGGTTTTGATCAAGGTAAGGGTGTAAAAGAAACTTACCTGCAAGTTTGATGACCTACACAACAAAGAGGAGATGATAGAAAAAAGGATGATGGGTTGTCTCGATAAAGTCGGTCCTAGGAAAGTGATATTTTCCTAGGATGGATGTCAACCCATGTTTTGACAACACAATATGTAAGAAATAATAGATGAAAAGATGCGGATAACAATATGAAATGAATATCGATATGCTAAAGATGGTAAAATGATAATTTGGTAATGAAATATGTTGAAGAACTAACCAAATCGAGAAGGTAGACGATGAACTTGATCCGATTTGGTATGGTCGATGAAAACTAGTGTAGAGCTAATTTAAGGATGAACAAGAACGTAGGTAGAAATCATGTAACTAGAGGTATATCAGATGTAGGAGTTGGTAGGATTGACTATAACTGGAGAAGTCTGACGGTGATCAGAAAAGAGATGACAATATCAGGGATGATAAACAAGTAGATGGCTAACATAGAGTGCTCTAGAAAGAGAAAGGGATTTAAAACATAAGTAGATGATGATATAGAAAGCGAGCAAGGTTAACATAGGGTGGGTAAACGATGATCGGGATGGGTCAAAGGTGAATGGATTAGGGTTTAAGATTTAACAATATGAATGGATGGGGAGATGGGTATACTAAGGATCAAAGAGTGTTGAATGGATGGAAAAAGTTTCTAGAGGATCTACAAACCTATAAAATTGAAGAAAATAAGCATGTAAGAGATATCTAGATGAACTTTAAAACATATTAAGCTTTGATGATAACATGCCAAGAGTGTCAAGGATGATTCCAACGAGTGATATTATCTCCACGGAGGAGGAAGGAGGTAGCAAGCATGCATGGATACCTAAGAATGAATTTTTTTCAATCGTTTGAGAGGATGGTTGGTGGTGAACTTATAGAGTTGACGATGATTTGAGCAGATTGCTAATCAAGTTAGATTTGATTTTCACGGATTGAGATCTTCTCATAGTTTAAATGAAGGTGGTAGACTATTTTACGGATGCGGAGATGCGTGGGGAGAAATTAACGGGAGGTAGGTTACAAATTTAAGTGCATTAAATGGGGAGAATATTATTAATATTAGTGATATTAAGGTGATAATGGGATAGGGTGATTAAAAATAAATGGGTACTTAGATGGGATTAGGAATAATGAATGGGGTTTAATAATGTAAGGTTTAGAATGAGAAAAAAATAATATTTAAGAGGGATAATGTGGGTAAGAATTTAAAAATAATACAGAGGGACGAATGTGCAAGATGAGGGAAAATGTGTCAAAAAGTAGTTTTTACATTTTCCCCTTTATATAAAGTGGTTTGCATTAAGCAATTCGTAAAACAAAAACTAGAAGTTACTATGAGAGACGATGGTTGAGGCATTCCCCCTCAAACTAAGGATTGATGACATAAAGGGGAGTTGATTACGAGTTTGAAAGAGATAAATGGAAGGATAAGGAGACAGGTGGGGAAAGAGATAGGAAGATGCCCCAAGTGAAGGGGGATTATTGTTGATGGGATAAAAACAAAAACAAAAATATGGTGGTGACCTTGGAAACACATTGGTAGGATTATAACACACTGCGATGTAGACGTTGTTAATAACCTATGGACCTTGTGAGTCGAAAAATTCTTTGTGAGATTGATGTAAATTTGTGGGACAAATACGTAAAAGGAAAACATTGAGAGTATGAAAAAATAAATACAAGGATGGTCATAATGATGGTTTGATATATGGTTGGGAAACAAAGCGGGCAAGAGAGCATGTGTTGTCTTACAAGCATAGGGAAGAAAAAATATGCATCCTGGGTGGGACGAGGATAAAATATGGCTATGAGGGTGGGCTCTAAGATGAAAAATAGTGCCGCTTAGAAGGGTACAATGCTGTCCACTAAGTGGGCTGAAAATATAAGATAGATAGGTAGGCATCACACAAGTTTGAGGTCAAGGAAAGGATAATGTAATGAGGATATTTTTCAAGAAGATGAAAAATAAGCTATGTTAGGGTTTGGGTAGACATCAACTTTTTGGGTCATTGTGTGATTTGGGCTTAGGTCAATGGAAACCGGGGTGAATGGATGATGACCGAGCCAACGTGCCTATATAAGTGACCAAGGTCACGAGAAGGAACTCATTTTCACTATGTAATTTAATGATTGAGCTCAGAAAAAAATATTTATATAATTTTGAGAGTGACGGATGCCACTTTGGTAGAGTGAGGAAGCACCAAAGGACCTAGTAAGTGGTAAGAATATAAATATTAACCTCATTTTTGAGTTTTTTTTTTATTTTTTATAGAAAATTGATGGGCAAAAAAATTTGGTTGGCGATGATTGGGCCATTCTTCATCAACTAAAACAAATTCGGTGTCAACCTTAGGGGTTGTCATTATCTAGGTTTGAATTTAGGTTAATTGATTAAAAGATATATTTTTGATGATGAGATGTTGGTGGGTGATTGGTTGACTAGTTTTTACAGGTGAGAGACACTTTATATTTGAGAGACTAGGTTATGGCATTATATGATCATATTAGAGGGGATGTTACATATGCAGAGTGGGATCACTTGACAAAGCATTGGGAATTTGTAGATTCTACCACTATTAGATATTGTTGAAGGCACAAGTTTAATGATAACATTGGCTAATATGTGGGATCCGAAGACCAAAATGTTCGGTTTCGAATAGGAGGGATGACGGTCACACTAAAGGATTTGTACCATGTTTTGAGGCTACCGATCCAAGGGGAACCTATGGTTCATATCACATTGGAGATGAGGATGGGTACACTTATGTAGTTCCTTAGATTAGATGCCACACATATTACATTTTTTCAGAGGTGTTTCATATACGAGCTTAATAATATTTGGAGACATTAGGGAGGATATTGATGTTTGATTATGATGGCGATATCATGCTATAATTTTTAGACTAAAGTAGAGCCCACTTTTCATGAACACTAGCAAGGTGTAGTAGCAAACATAGTAGAGCATCGAGATAATATTTTTATTGGTGAAGCCTTTCTTGTATAGGTTTCGAGTTATGGATGTACACATCCGGGAGGAGGACTGCTATGTATGTAGGGTTTTGTTACATTTCTAAACATATGATTATATAATTATAATGAGGCCATCAAGGATTCTATAGGTGATCAGAGATCATATATAGATGGTGGTGGGTTTCCTAAAATGGTGAGTTGATCACGCTCATGGAGACAAGGGGAGCACGGGGAAGCAGATGAGGACATATTGGGGAGATTAGATGTAGATGATGTTAGGTGAAGGTTGTATAGAGGCTTCCCCTGCATGGCGGGGATAAATGTATAGCTTTTCAGCCTGAGGATGGTGTGTGGTGGGTGTGGGGAAGATGCCGAAGATAATTGAGGTTGTATAATTTACCAAGATTATGTGGCAGTTTGGAGTTATGCATGGGGTAGCTAGAGCGCATATCTAATATAGGTGTGATGAGAAAGAGAGGCATCTACATGTTCCTATGATGGTAGATCTGCTAGCATAGGAGAGGGATCCAAGATATGACAATGATGATGTGGGTGTGGGAGAGGGATATGTTTATTGGTGGACTTAGTAGTGGGAAACAAAGATAGTTGTGGAGATAGCGAATGTAGTAGAGGAGGTAGCGATGTCAGAGGAGACGAGGAGGTAGCACATAGAGGACAGGTGGAGGTGAGGGTAGAAGTTTGAGACATCCCACTTGTAGTAAGAGTTAGATGTTATGTAGTAGGAGAGGGACATCACACGAGAGGAGGTGGTGGGGTTACACGGGAGATAGACTTAGTCATGCGGTAGTGGGACTAATACCGTAGACAAATAAATTCCTATAGGGCTATATTTAGAGATCATTGATCCATAGTTACAACGTCGGGGAGTGAGGTAGTAAAGGATTCATAGGGATCCAACTAGATTGATCCACGTATTAATATCTCACTACAATAGTATAAGGTTTTGGGTGTGGAGGTGTGCTACTATGATCATCTTATTACATCTAGAATATCATATGTGCCACAAAGTATATGTCTTATCTAGCATGGGAGTGGATACAAAGGAGAGCGGCAGCCAATAGCGTCGAGTAGCATGATGAGTGTAGCATAACTAAGGTGTGATCCATGACCAAATGAGAGAGCCATGGGTGGATAGGAAGGGGATAGGCTCACTACACTAGAGGGTCGGGGTTTGGAACTTAGTTTGTCTGACTGTCAGTTCATATATTAGTGGGTGAACATTGTATATATATTTTGATATGGATTTTGATGTATATGTTTTTGAGATAGATCCCAGAGAGGCCTATTATAGATGTATGGATTTTGATGAGGATATATATGTGTGTGATTTTTAAGTGGCTTATAAGTGTTTTGTGATAGTCTATGTGATGGATTTGATTATATTATTGATGATGATCTAGATGTGATGTTTGGATTACTTGATTTTAGATGTATAATGTAAATATGGATATGCAATGTGATGTTTGGGTTAAATTATTTGATTTGATGATATGATGGATGGTAGATATGAGATGACTCGAGTTAGGATAGATGTGTATGTTAGATTAATTTTATGTGATGGATGGATATATGTTTAGATGATGTAGATATAGGAGATGTCTTGATTTGATAGATGGTGATTTAGATAATTATTAAATGTTAGGAATATATGGTATATTTAGATTGCATGATGTAATCTATGGATTGGGTAAGGATATAAAATTTGGGATAATGCGGTGGGAGAAGGTGCGACCTTGATAGGGTAACTCAAGTGTAAGAAAGTACACTTCTTCATAAAGAGGAGAATATGTAGACATATGATTTGAAGCTGGATTAGAGGCAAAGTGTGAGAAGGAACAACATACAAAGCAATGCACTTGTGACCAATGATGGTGTTAACACATAACTAACAATAGTTAGTCACATTTAAGATCATGAGGAAAATATGGAAAGTGTTCTTATAAACCCACTATAGACATGAAAAAGGGGTTAAGATGGAGCTTGTATGAGGAAAATAGGTTATCCTTAGGTGGTAGTCTCAGTTCTATGCCCTAGCTATGATAAATATGATGCAAACTGATCAATGCGGGAAGTTTGCGGAGGATGGGAAAGATGATCGATGTGGGAAGCCTTTACTACCATGATATAAGAGAGTAGTCATACTTCAGGAGTGGTCTATGAGTAATATTTTTCTTTGTATTTTGATTTTATTCATTTCTTTAGATGACGGATGGAATTCATGATAGTTGTACTTTGAGGGATCATTCTATACTTTTGACCAGAAAAAAAACTTTATATGAACAGTTATCCTTTGAGGGATCAGTCTCTTTTTTAGACAAGATAAATTTTAATATGAACATCCATAATTTTGACTATGGATAGAGATGGGGATAGATAAGTAGACCACCTTGGGGAGGGTATTTTAAAATGTATAGGAGACACCTATAGACCCTTAGATTTGTTCCAGTAGATATATAAGGTTGATGGATGCAATGATTACGGGGTTCCCACTATGAAGGAAGAACTTGTCCATGTGGAATATACTATGAGCAGATCCGTGGTGCCCATATTTAAGGTCATAGATAGGCAAGAGACAGTAGACCACATAATTCCAAATCACTATAATGAGAGATGGAAGGGATAGTGATGGAAATGAGATAATTAAGGTGACTAAGATCACTTTGGTACGTATATTAATAGTAGAAATGTCACAAGTACAAGGCGTTGAGAGGTTCCATCTCTGGTTTACCATTAAGGGGGCTAAATGATAGGCTCTGGACCCATACTTATGTGTGATAATGTATGGTCCAATCTAGTTGGGAGAAAAATTTCCACGTTGGATCCTTTCTAGAGTAGTGACATTCTGATTTTCTTTTAAGATGAGGTCACCAATGTTAAAGTCACATTCCTTGAGGTTCTTATTGTAAGTGCATTTGATGCTTTCTTGATGGAAATGATTCGTTAAAGGATGACCAAGCAATTCTCATCTAGCAATTTAAGTTGGGCTAGATGCTCTTGATGATATTTCTTGTCAGAGATTAAGTCACGAAGAGAAACACGTAAGGATGATATTTTTAATTCGAGAGGAAGAACAATTTCAAAACCATAGACGAGAGAGAAAGGAGTAGTTCTCGTAGAGGTGTGAATGCTAGTCGATAATCCTAAAGGGAGAAAGGGATGTGAAGATGTCAATTATGTCTTGATTTATAGATTTTTTTCAAGAATACTACTGAGCATTTTATTTTGGCTTCATCTTGGACATTAGCTTGAGAATAATAAGGAGAAGAGAATCTAATCTTGATGTTGAAATATTTGTAAAGCATCTTAAGGTTTTTTTTTAAGGAATTTTTTTTTTCTGTGATGATTTTATGGGGAATGCCAAAGTTGAAAATGATGTGGTGATAGACAAATTCGATGATTTTATTAGCTTTTGTAACGCGGGAGGAATGGCTTCCACCCATTTGGTAAATTATCTAGTAGTAGTGATGATAGAAAGAAGACATTGATAAGAGCATGGGTTGATGACACCGATCAGGTTGAAGCCTCATTCGAGAAACCCCAAAGGTCCCTGAGTTGGATGTAAGGCCTAGCTAGGGATGCGATGGAGATTGAAATGCTGCTAGAATTTGGTGCACTTTTTAATATATTCATAGCAGTATTTAATGAGACTGGGCCAGTAATATCCTAGTTGAAGAATGTGTTTGGTGACATCCAAACCTCTTAAATGTCCACCACATATGTCATCATGGATTTATTAGATAGTGCGGGAAGATTCATGTTATTTAAGGTAATGCAACAAGATTCCATCAAATCCACGTTTGTAGAGGATTCCGCTAAGGATGACATAACGGTTAGCACATTGAAGAAATGACCTCCTACCATTTTGGATAGGTGGATGGAACTTTTGACATGGATAGGTAGTTAAAGATCTAGGTGCAGTATATATTAGATGAATTAGTGTCAATTTGATTGGCACGAAGGATTTCATGGGTATGGGATGGTTGATCGAGATGATGGAAAACAACAGAGACATTAGATTCTTTGGTTTCACACAAGATGAGGGATGTGAGGGAAGCCATGGTGTGTGTGAAACAATTGGATGAATGAGGGATAGATTGGATGGTGTATTGATCAAAGGCCTCAAGAAGAAATTTGATGATGTCCTTATATTTTTTAAGGACTTCATTTTTGCATTAATAGGTTTGTTTGATTCGATAAATGATAACTTGAGAGTCACCATATACGTTAAGGATTTGGAATCCAAACATGAAAACAATTTCAAGGCTTAGGATGAGGTCTTCATACTCAACCATGTTGTTAGTAAACTTAAAGTTAAGCTTATAAGTGATGGGGATAGGGGTATCCCAAGGAGGAATGATGATAACACATGTGCCTCTTTCTTGTCGACACTTGGATCGATCGAAGAAAAGTGTCATTCTAATGGGAGAAAATATTATTGATGGTATGAATGGATTCATCTAGAAATTTTCATGAAGAAGATGGTTGTCATGAAGAGGGGCTTCAGTGAGCTGATCAATGGTGGCTTAGCCATTGATAGATTTTTGAGAGATAAACTCTAACTCAAACTCATTCATAAGAATGAGCCATCAAGTGATGCGGTCATTATGATAAGGCTTGGAGTGCATGGTTTTGAGAATATTGAAGCTAGTGATGATGAAGGTTTTATGATTGAGGAGATAATTCCAAAGTTTACAAGTGGCAAAAAAAAGTACAACACAACTTTTCAGCTTCAATGTAGTGGGTTTCATAATTGAGGAGAGTGTGGCTAATATAATAGATGGCTTGTTCCCTTCCTTGCTCATCGTGGTGTGCTAACATGGCACCTAGATCATGATCGAGAGGAAGAGATGTAGAGGTAGAAAGGCTCCCCCTCACATGGAGGTGTGAGCACAAGTGGAGATAGAAGATATTGCTTGAGATTGTCGAATTCCTTATAAAACTTAGCATCCTAATTAAATTGGGTGTCTTTGTGAAGGAGATGATGAAAAGGTTGGAAGTGGACATAAAGCTACAAGATGAAATGGAAGATAGATTGAAGTGTGCACTAAAGAATGTGAAGATGTTTAAGATTGGAAGGAGGAGGAATATCAAGGATGGATTTGATAGAGACAATGAATCCAAGGATTATTCCATTTAGAACTTTGAATACACACTAGGTGGGATTAAGACGAAGGAAGAATTGGATAAGATATGCAAAGTGGGTTTCAACGACGTAGAAAGATGGTCATGTCATCGTTTATATTTTCCCAAAAGGTCATCGAAGTAATCCTCTATGGTTTTATGGATAAGTTCATGAAATATATAGGTCATAACATCCTAATAGGTGGCCCCTATGTTTTTCAAATTAAAGGGCATGACACTATAGCATAAGGTTCCCTAAGGATGATGAAAGAAGTCTTATGTTGGTCTTATGGTGTGATGAGGTTCTAATTATAACCATTAAAACCATCCATAAGAGAGAGTATCTGATCGCTGGATATTAATTTGACTAACTGATTGATCTTGAGTATGAGAAAGTCATCCTTAGGGTAAGTGATATTTAAATATCAAAAATCGCTACAAATGTGGAGCTTTCTAGAGGATTTGGAAATAGGTGTAATTTTCAAAACCCACCTGCAAATAGTCGATGAGTTTGATAAAGTTAAGGGAAAGGAGGTTTTACAACTCCTCTTTGAAAATGAGGGTGATGTAATAGTGTATGTGGCATATTTTCTTCTTAACCAAACTTAGCTTTAAAAATGGGGACAATTTAATGGATGATGATAGATGGATCAAGGCATGATATGTCGAGTATGGCCATGCAAAATCCTAGATATGTTTTGAAATAAGGGTGGTAAAGGCCTTGAGATCTTATGGGTCATGATATTGGCTGATTTTAAGCATACGAGTCTCATACGGAGTTCCAACGTTGATGTCAATAGTGGATTTGTTGAGGATGGTGTATGTTTTAGGAGGTAAGGCCTTATAAAGATGAGAATATTCTACCCCCATGTATGAAAGGATGGATTCATCATCGGTGCATTGGATAATATCGATGGTAGGGGAATCCTCCTCTACCATGTTAGGGAAAATGAGAGGAAGGGACCTAGTTTCACCCCTAGTCTGGTAAGTGACCAGTCCCAAGGTGATGGTGGAGACTAAAAAAAAGTTAGAAGGAAGGGACACAATGTCATCCATGTCCATGGTGTCATTGGATGGAGAAGGATTGGATGATGAATCAATATGTATGGGAGATGTAGAAGAAGGCTACACGAGGGTGTTAGTGGTTTGTTCCTTGAAACCCAATCCAAATTTCTCATGAGGTTCATGGGATTGGTTAGTGAAGATATCGTATACATACCTTTTTTCATAACGTACTAAGTGAAATCCTTTCCACAAGGAGCAATGGAGGTAGGTGTAGGTGAAGGATTTGTTATAGAGGAAATAAAATCCATTGGTGTAAGGTTTGGTATGAGGTTGATTGTCAATATGGGATAAAGGGTGATCAATTCCGTGATAGATGAGGTTTATTTTGAGGTGAGGTAGATAAAGGAAATGATATCCCCAACATTTGATTGATACATCAATTCTTTATCAGGTCTACCAAGTTGATTAAGGGAGGAAGAGAATTGAGAGCGAGGATTGAACACTCCCCTAGGTATAGGTGTTGCATCACATTGTTAAGGGATTCGTCATTAGGTAACTTAGATACAGGAACAAAATAACTAGTGGATGCTTTAGAGGATGAATCTTGTTTTGGGATGAGAATGTCATTTGGTCGATAAGTCATATGACATGCTTTGAAAGGAGGAAGGTCAATGGGAAGGGTATGGATCTTCCCTTCATGTTCATATTTGATGTAATGGTGGAGGGTGGAGGGGACACAACGCATGGCACAAATCAATGGGAACCCAAACAAGACATTGCATTGTAACTCCCCTTCAATAATGTAGAAGACTTCATAGAGAGTTTTTCACCTACGCAGATGGAGACAATTATTGTTTCCAAAGAAGGGGCCACAACATCATTGAAGATATGTAGAACCATAGGTGATTGAGAAATGTTAGATTTGGGAAGTTTGACGTGATTAAAGGTGTGAGATGAGATGATGTTAATGTTGGCACCATTATGTATCATAGAGCGGAGGATTAATGTATCATTGATGCGAGCAATCGATGAAGAGGGGAAGATCGTGATCTTTAAGTAAGATGTCCATAATTTCTGAATTATCAAAGGAAATGATCGTGGGACGTGGTGAGAGCTACAAAGGGATGGTATTCTTTGGATGAGATGGGGATGTGTTGTAAGGTCTCAATGAGGGCTTGTTGGTGATTGGCAAAGCTTTGGATGAGTTCATAAAGAGACATCTTAACGGGAGCTTGGTGGGCTTATGATAATTTGTTTAATGGTGGATTGTTTTTAGGTCATTGTCATAGCTAAGATGGACACCTTAGACTAAGATGAAGAAGGGGATGGATTGGGATCATTAGAGGAGAGCAGTGATGGAAAATTTTGACTTGGATTGTGTAGATGGTTGTTACTTGTGAGGACGAGGATGGGTGGTGATATAAACAATGTCAATGTAGAGGGGAGGACCATCCTTAGAAGAGGTAAAGGTGGGAGAAAGGATAGATATGAAGGAATTGGATGAGGAAGAATCCTTAGATGTTATAAAATTGGTTGGTAGATGGGGTTTGGATGTGTATTTTTGGTAGAGAGGAGAGGGTGGTCTTCTTCGATGAGAAGATCATCTTCTTTGATAAACTTTTCAATGAGTGTGCATATTATTTTTGTGGCTAGGGGCACAATGGTAGGCACATATGATGTTGGGGTAAAACCACATGGGCTTTGGCCCACTTGGATCGAAGGGCTTGATGGGTGGAAGGGTGATTATGGATGCTTGGAGAAAAAAATTGAAATATTTCAGAATAAGATCTAATGACGGATTGTGAAGGTTGATTTGTATCATCCTTTAGAGGATTTTGTTTAGGTGAGAACAATGAAGGTAAAAGAGGAGTGTTTCTCTTATGAGGATTTATAAGATCCTTAAGTTCAAATCTCACTTCAAGTTAATGTGATCCAGATTGAGGAGGGGAGATCGCTGATTTAGATTTGGATTTGGTAGAGGACATAGATGACATGGATTTGGAAGAGGACATGGATGGTTTAAATGTAGATGTGGATTTAGGGGGATGGATAGATGCTTTATATTTATATTGGGTAGTTTTAGATGTTTTGAATGAAGGAATGGTCCTAGAATAGAAGGTTGAGGCCCTAAGATAGATGTTTGGATGATGGAAGATTTGATTTGTTGGGATTTACGAGGGAGGAAGTTCAACTTATTATATGGATGGGTAGAAAATTATGAGTGGGAATTCCAAGGTTCTTATATTTTTATGTGAGTTTTTACCCTTGGAGGTGATGACAATGATTTCAACAAGGAAATTTTTAGAGATAGAGCTAGGTGATACAGGTGTATGTTTTTTTGAAGATCTAAATATAGAAGATGGAATTGGTTTTTGGATAATGTGTTTGATGTTATTGGAAGGGATCATAGGTGGTTTTGAAGATGCGGGTATAGAAGAAGTAGTAGTCTTAGAAGACGAGGATGAGAGTGAGAGGTCTTTTGAGGTTATATCAAGTAATGTTTGAAGGGGTGATGTAGATATGGGAGTAGATGTGGGCATGGGAATGACCAAAGGTGTGGGTGTAGAAGGGATTGTAGGTGTGGATGTAGAGACATGTGTTAATATATGAGGGTGTAGGAGATGTAGATTTCATGGGTCCTGGATGTATATTCAAGGGGTGTTAATGTAATAGGTGTGGATAGAGTGGATGTAGATTCAATATATGTGGGTATGGGTGTAGGTTCTGGTGTGGTTTTAGATGCCAAAGGAAAAGAGTTAGTAAGGTAGATGAAGGAGTAATGGGAATGGATGATGATGTTGATTATGTATTCAAGGTGTTGATTGTGTGAGCATTATGTTCTTGGGATGTGAAAGGATCTATCTGTTTATTCAGTGAGTGGTTAGGGAATGGTTATTTGAATACATCTAAAGTTTAGTTAGGAGGAGTGTTAGGATTATCCAAGAGGAGATCCCCTTAGTCAATGAGGCATTGAACTAGGCCTTTGAATGTGAAACACTTTTCAATGTCATGGCCACATACCTCATGGTGTTTACAATAACCGTACTCATGGTACCATGCGGGTCTATGGATGGTGTCATGACGGGGCAGATAGGAGGAAATTGGATGAGGGGGTAGCCATGATTTTATCAAATATTGAACTATATGACTCCCTGAGTTGGGTATAGTTAGGTGTTGGTCTAGGAGCCCTTTGTGGGGGATCGGTATGGTATGTAGACGCAGTGGAAGATTTAACAACAACAAAATTGGAAGCATTTTTTTATTTTTCATTGTGATTAGATGTCTTGGTGAATTTGGGTTTTGGTTTTTTAGATCTATGTTTGATGTGGCCTTTCTCAAGGGTGAATATTTCTAGTTAATGAGCCATGGTGAAATCCTCCTCAAAGCTTTGAAAGGATTGGATATGAAGGTTTGATGAGATGTTCTTGGATCAAGATCAGGAGAAAATATTGATAAGATCGGTTTGAAAAAGGGATAAAGATAATTGATTAATGAGAACACACCACCTAGTGATCAAGTATTTGATGATTTCATCGTCGTAGTGTTTAATAGCATATAGGTCGGTGATGGTAACCTTACGCACAATATTAATGGAGAGATTTTATAAGAATGGTTGCGTGATTTGGGTGAATGAAAATACAAAGTGGTGTGGACTTCCATTATACCAATCCATGACAAGACTAGCCAATGAAATAGGGAAATTACGAAGCACAATGTACCGATCATGTGTGCAATGAGCTAATGGGCATGCCTAAAGGCACATAGATGTTGTTGCAAGTGTTCATCCTTAGTAATGAATTGTAAGAATTTAAGGATTTCCAAAGTGTAGAGGATAAGGTTTGACAAGAATTGATGGATAGATGATCTCTTTACAAAAAATTTCATATGTAAATGAGATATTGGAACCCCAAGTGGTAGCTTTGAGGTTTTCCAACCTATTTAACAAAGTGTGCATAAGGTTCCGAGATGGATGGGAGATGGATTGGTGAGGTTGTGAATCATAATATGTGGAAGGGTTAGGTTAAGGATGATATTGGTAGTGTTATGGATAAGTAGGTTTCTATGGAGGTGGTTGATGAGGGGGAGATAGTTAAACAATTGTGATTTAATAATGTGAAATAGTTTTTTTTTTTAGAGGTGGAGATGAAATGAGATGGATTTGATTGTGTTTGTTGAGAAGTGGGGATGTTAGATTGATTTTGTGCAAGATGAGTGGGGATATAAACATGGAATGGTTAATATTTCTGGGTAGCTTGATGAGAAAATATATGGCGGAATAAATTCCAGAGAGGAAGTTGATGAGCTTGGGTTGATTCTAAAGGATGGGGTTATGATGACATTAACATGGATTTGGGATGTGGATTTTGGGATAGAAGTTTGATCATGTTATTTTGGTGGTGGTAGGAGGAGACGAGATTCCAATAAATCTTGATTAGGGGTGCTAATAACAATGATGGATGAAGAGGTGATTGGAATGGAAGAAGAGGGAGAGGTATTGATATGAGGAGTATTGGATGGGATAGGAGTCACCAATTGAGTGGACTAATGAGTATTGGGTATTGGAGATAGATGGGAGTTAATTTCATGTTGTGCAAATGGAAAGCTCATTCATGCCTTGGGGGGAAAAAACAAGTTGAGAGGTGAGAACCTGAGTTTTTTCAGGGTGAGAATGATAGGCATAGATTTTTTGAAGAGGGGTTCCTTCAAAAGGAAGATTGGTAGATCTACGAAGAAGTTAATTGTAAAGAGAAACATGTTTAGCATCCATGAGTTCCTATAACTTTGATCATCTACACGGGATAATACAGGGCCCGAAGGTCTCCAAGGAAGTGGCATATGGAGGTGTAGCTGGTCTGGAAGGGATTGAATGGTAGCATAGGAAATAATTGGTTTTGATGTGGGAATGAGTCTAGATGGAAAATGGTTCACTAGAAGGAGCCACAACAACAAGGGGTTGGGAAACTGAAGAGGGTTTGATAGGATGAAAAAAAGAACCAATAGTAAGAGAAGATGTTTTTGGATGATGTTGTTGGAGGTGGGGATTTTAGATGAGGTAGTTTGTTCCATTTTTCTACATTGATATTTGGTAAAAATGGACATGAAACAAACAAGAACATATATATATATTACTAAAACCAACAATAAAAGCAATGGTGTTTTAATTATCTTGTTTATTATAAGATGTGAAAAAGAATAAGAAAAAGGCTCAGAGGGAACCTAGGAAATGGCTGATCTAAGGATGGTTTTGGGATGTTTTGGATGGCATCCTCAATATACCCAAAGGTACGTGAGGCAAAAATATATGATGACTACCGGTATGGGGCCTGATATAGGGGCCTACCCCGCACTTCATGCATCTCAACAATAAGGGTGTGAAGTGCTTAGCTAATATACAAATAGTCAAAAAAATTATAACCCAACCAAAACACTATGGTGGATTTGCTATTGTGTGATGAAATCCCAATAGTTGCACCTGGTAGAAGATGTTTCATATGTGTAAGTTTATACATGAGTTTAGATGTGTGTGGAAGAAGTGAATGTAGTAGATTAACCTCCTACTTAATCTAGATGAGCAAGAAAGAATGAAGGGGTTATTTTTAGACCCAAAAATGAAATGTGAAGTTTGATGAAAGCACACAAAAGAAGATGCAGAAAGGAGAAAATAGGGAACAAAAAGAAGAATACTTGGATAATGTTATTTCCTTTTTATTTTGTATTTTATTTAATTTAGCAAGCATGTTCTCAATTAATGTAATTAAACCACCATGTACGTGAGAAATTGAAGCTCCCAACTATGAGGTTACTGTAAAGAAAGGAAAGGAATGCAAAGAAAATGAAAATGAAAAAATAAATAAAGGACTCACCGAGGAAGAATGGTGGTTCCCACCGAGCATTCTAAACTATTCTATGATATTTCTTGTTTGTCTTACAAGTTAATGTAAAAGGGATACAAGAAACCAAGGAGCTCAAACCTATGGGAGGGTTTAATTCTACCTCCTAATGTAGATGATGATGGTGGTGATGAAGGTACAAGTGTAGAAGAAACTCCCACTATAAGCTTGATGACTTGTACAAAATATAGGAGCTAATAGAAAAATATTAGTAAAATAGGATGGTGGGTTTCTGACAAAGTTAGTCCCAGAAAAGTGACAACTTCCTAGGATGGGTGTCAACCCACATTTTGATAACATGATATGTAAGCTATAATAGATGAAAGGATGTAGATAAAAATCTGAAATAAATATATGATATGTTAAATATGCTGAAATGATAATCTGATAATGGAAGATGTTGAAGAACAAACCAAACCTGAGTGGGTCGACGGTGACCTGTGTGTGTCTAGGATGGTCAAAAGGGAATGGTGTAGAGTTGATTGAAGTATTAACAATAATAGAGCTATATCTAGTATAGAGTTGTTGGATCTGATGTAAGAGAAATGATGGGAAGAAATGATGTAATTGGAGAAAGACTCGATGTAGGATCGATAGATTTGATGACAATTGGAGTGGGTTCACCATGATCGAGCAGTTGATGACTAGATCGGGGATGATAAACTAGTAGGTGGATGAGATAGATTTATCTACATAGAGGAGGGTCTTTGAAACAAAATTAGATGATGGTAAAGAAAGAAGGAAAGGTCAACAAAGGGTGGGTCGACGATGATCAAGATGGGTCGACGGCGACTCGATCGGGATTTAAGATTTAACAAGCTTAATGGATGGAGATATGGGTATGTTAAGGGTCAAAGACTCAATGAATAGATGGAAAACATTCTGGAGGACCTGTAAACATGAAAAATGGAAGCAAAGAAGCAAGCAAGAGATCTCCAAATGAATTTTAAAACATATGAAGCTTTAATCATAACATGCCAAGAGTGTCAAGGTTAATTCTAGCTAGTGACAATATCTCCATGGAGGAGGAAGGAGGCAGTAAGCATGTAAGGATACCTAAGACTGAAATTTTATTAGTTTTTTGAGAGGAGGGATGGTAGTGAACTTATAGAGTTGATGGCAACTGGAGCAAACTGCTAATCAGTCAAGCTCGATTTTTGGGATTGAGTGGTTATCATAGCTGAAATGGAGGTGGCAGAATATTTTAGGGATGCAAAGTATTGTGGGGAGAAATTAGGGGGGGTAGGTGATAAATCTAAGCACATTAAATGGGAGAAATAAAATATTATTAATATTAGTTATATTAAGGTGATAATGGGATAGCGTGATTACAAATAAATGGGTACTTAGATGGGATTAGGAATAATGAAGGGGGTTAAATAATGATAGGTTTAGAATGAGATGAAAATGAAAGTTAAGAGGGATAATGGGGGATAAGCATTTAGGAATTGGACGGGAGGGACAAACTTGAGAGATGATAGTAAAAGAGGAGTGAACATGGGATGAGGGGAAAACATGCCAAAAAATGGTGTCTATAATGGATGGTGGGAAAAAAATTAGGTATATGACCCCTGTAGAAGGAATAAAAGAAGAATCTCTAGCTACTCTACTTATAAAATTGATTATCCAGGGCTTGGGAGTGATATTTTCTCCATTTGTAGTAGTGGAATGGCCCACTACTAGTTCTACTTGAGTTGTGAAAATAGGGACCTATTATGACACTTTTGGTGTGATTCCCAATGACATCAACCAATGGTGGGTTTGATTGAGAATATTGGTTACACACTCCTTAGAACTAGTGCATTCCTGAAGTGACAAATTAATCCATGGCAGCAGTTGATCTTTCACATTTTTTACATATAAACAAGTTCTAAAACTTCTCCATCATCATGGAGGCCCTCAGAGTACGTATGTGATTCCGTACATGGATACCTCTTCTAGATTTATCCTACAATAGTCCCTTTCATGTACTACTACCTCATCCCTACAATTGATCCAGCTATCTTCCAACTATAGTATGTAGACACCAGTTGGTTTGATTCCACCAACCACTCCCCAATAATCAAAACTAACTCATGGGTGATATGTTTTTATTTTCATTTTCTTCATCTCACCCTTGACATTTTTAGCTTTTTATGATGATGTGCATATGTATCAACTCAAATTCACTAGAAACTAAAATATTTATTTATTCCTACTTTGCTAAATCTTGTGGAGGCGGAGAAGTTGTGAAACCAATTCCATTAACACCCATTTGTCCATGGAAAACCTTGGTAATCTATAGGGAGAAACCAAAAATACTCCCACTCTAAGATACATAAATTTGGGAATTTTAGGAATATACATCCCCAAATCCTAACTATGTTCCATGCTCTATCCGATATTATTTAAATGTAGATATCTTTATCAAAGATAAATATGAGGGAAAAGAATAAGGCATCATTTACTCTCATGAAGTGCTTTGACCCTTCTTTCATTGTCAATTGAGGATAAAAATCATAAATATTTGATGTGTTCCTCGCCCCAATGGATGTCAATCCAAAATAATTCCTCATTCTTGTCATAAGCATATACACAAGAAGAGGTAATATATAACCGCCTTGTATTTTGTACTGCTAGCATCTAATTGTGTATGGCATCACTGATATGTTCCACCCATCGAATGAGATCATATTTTTACAAGAAGTGGAAATATACAGATACATCAATTCTTGAAAATATTTTTAAAATGGATTCCTATCACTCTTCTCAACAATGTGACTATATCATTTACTTCTTGTATGAAATCGAGTGAGGAAAATTATTTGGAAATCTAGTTACTAATGGCCTAGGTGTCACTAGGTATCTCTTATTAAGGACCTTAACATAATTTGAGCTAGGGGAAGTTGTCACTTGCTTAACAACCCCAACACTTGTAGTGTTCCCTGTCAAAATTTTATGTATGTTTTTCACTTATAAACTTCTGAAGTGATGGTTGGCAATTGAAAATTCCTTTGTCAAGAAAATTCCTCCTATTGAGAAAATGAATAATTGAGTCCTAAGATTCATGAAAACCATAAAAATGAAGGTAAATACCAAGAGTGACTATTAAAATAGAGATATAAGGAAAAGACACTTAAAAACAAGTCAAAACCAAACTTAACAAGAACACCCATCATGCCTGATAAAAGATGAAAAAATTGCCTTAAGACAACATAAATTCTTGCAAGAAAACCTATAAAAACACTAAATATTACCAAAACATTAGATGGGTTGAAGATAAAATCATGAAAAATTCCCATAAAGATGCGCAAGGGTACGGTCATGAAGTTTAGGGGATGTCAAAGAGTTGGCATGTAAAATGTCGATGAAAATCACGTGTAAAAATTTGACCTTAAACAGAAATGGGTGAATTAATTACCACGTGTGGGTTAGTGGAAAATAATGGGCTGACTCGACTTCATAATTTGACACTTCTTTTGCAATTTCATCAGGCTTCGAGGTTTTGTAAGTCGAATTACAAATTCACATTTAATTTGTAATTAAACCCGAAAACCTAAAATGGTCCTTTACCTTTAGTTTTTTCTATTTAGGAAGTCAACTTGCAAATTATAAATCAGATTATGAAACCCAAAATACACTTACAAAGTCAGGATTTGGGTTTTAGAATTTATTTGCAACTTTACATGTAAAGTTACAATCATATTCTGAAACCCGAAATACATAGGGTTCGGGTTTCGGGTTTGGAAGTAGACTTACAATTTGCATGCAAATTGCAATCCGATTCCCGATTCCTAAAATAAACTAATTTTCTTCATATTTTAGGTTTTGTGTTCTTATAATCAATTTTCATATTATTTCAAATTGATTCTCAAAACCAAAAATCTGAAATATGAAGAAAATTTGACACTTAGACAATTTTTTCATTTTCGTGAAATATAACATTTTGGTGATCTATAAACTCTTGAACTTTGGAATTATCCACGAAACACAAATAAATGTTTTGTTATACTTTCTATTATAAAATTACAAAGATAGATAGTGAATGAGTTATGCTTATTCTTAGAATCCACAATTATAGGAAAGGAAAGAATTTAAGCTCATAAACACCAACAAATTTTATCCTAGAAACTTGAGAGGAGGAAAAACAAGTCAGGAAGGGAAATTGCTCTTTCTTCCCCCTTTTATTGGCCAATTCAAAAACAACAAGTACATAAATTACAATAAGTATGAAAGAGAAGTAGATGATATCTCACACTTTCTCCCAAATACTTGCTCTATTTCAACACTAAGAACTTCTTTATCACTTGCTTTCATGCTTCGATGATCCTATTCTCTTCTACAAACATGTATTTATAGCCTCTCCCATGTCCTCCCATGCACTGGAGGATGGGAAAGGTCATGGAGGAGAAGAGACACAAACAACCTTCCAAATTCTGGGTTGTTTGTTTCATATTTTTGTTTTCTATCCGAAAGAGCTAGGACCGCCGCCTAATGCAGATCAAGCGGTCTCGGGACCACCGCCCCTGGTTGGGTGGCGGTTATGTAATGCGGCGCTTTGTGACAGAGCGGTGGTCTTGTTACTAAAAATATAGAACCTCCATGTTTCATTTTTCCTTCTTCATGCTGACTATTTTGATGAAGTAGATTCATTTTGGATCCCTATGGATCATTTGGCAAAAAGGAAAAATTTGCAAGGAATTATTTCGTAAAGAAGGAAAATTGAAAAGGGGACTTGAAAATTCAACATTTTTGGTGACCTCTATGGAATTTTTCCTACTAAGCATAAGTCTAATAGCCTTAAGCAATCTATTGGGAACACGAGCCATCAAAAACCTTAATATTTAAACAAAATGAAAACCTCCAAATAAACAAAACAAGACAATGGAACAAAATAAAAAAAAACAATGTGCAAAATCACTTGGAGGAAGGGAAACTAGGATACTACTGTATAAGGTGAAAATACCTCAATAGAAAGCTTTGAGGTGTATCCCATTGACTGGGATAGGAATTGTTTCTCCATCAAGCCTATATATACAAAATGAATTTGCCTCTTTGCAGCTAGTGATTAATTATTGCCCACTCCAAAGGGTATTAAACTTGGGTGCATTCATTTCTTAGCCATTTTTGCATCCCATTTAAGAACCACATCTCTCTCCTAGAAATACCTATCAACTACTCTCTTATCAAAAAAATCTTCATTTGAGCTTGATGCAGCTCAAGAGTCTTCATTTCTTGGTTTCATGTTTCCTCCAATTCCATTAGTTCAATAAATATCATTATCATGGGATCATTTTCAATAACCTCCAACTAGTGTGATAGCACTAGATATGGTAACTCCAAAGATACAAGAAGCTTTACTTCCTCCCATATACTAGCATAAATGGAGAATTTTCAATTTCTCTTTTTGGAGTAATCATATCTTCCCAACGAGAACTCTTGAGTTGAGTGTGCCAGGTTTGTTGGTTTCTCGTCATTGTCCACTTAATGATTCGTATCAGCTTCTTGTTATTAAAATCAACTAAATTATTTCCTTAAAGTTAATAATTTAATGATTTTATTAGATAAACACCATTTTTCACATCCTATTCACTAATCCTTGTGCCTATGAAATCCTTGTGTGTTGTCTAAAATGATAGTAAAGGGCACACCAAATCTTATCATGATACCTTCGAGAAATTCTAAAATTGAGTTTTTATTGGCTTCTTTTAATGCCACCACTTTCGTCCATCAATTGAAATAGTCAATTGTAGTTAGCACCCATCTATGACTAGTAATGGAAGGAGGGGTTATCATACCGATAAAATCCATACCCTATTACATGAAAGCTTGGTCTATTTGAATTGGATGAAGTGGAATGGTTGTTAGCTTCTTCTTTCCCATGAAAAGTGAACATTCTTTACATTTCTTTACCCATTTATGGGTATCCTTAAATAGGTCAGGATAGTAATAACCAGCCCCTCTTATTTTCATGGTAATTTTTATTTCCACATAATGGCCTCCTGATAGCCCATTATGAAATTATTATAACAGCTTGTCAACTTGGCATTAAAACAACTTTGTTTGGGTCCTTTTGGAAAAGCACATTATTGATAAAGACATAAGAAATTGCATGAACCCTAAAACTCCTTCTTTGATTTTTGTCTAGATGTGACAGATACTCACATGTTTTCATAAAGGTCCTCATATGGCACATCTAATCGATAGGACGATGATCCTCATTTGTATCATGGTTTTTTCGTGCATGATAAAAAATTTATTTAGATTTTAAATCATAAGCAAGATTCGACACGATCCTTTCCCCTAACCAACTTGGTGACCTTAATGTGAACATCATACCCCATGACCCTTGTAATCCATCTAGCTTTCTTCTCATTTATGTCTTTGTTCAACAAAAATATTTCACTCCTGGATGTGATACCATCAACTAAATTTTATTGTTGTATAACATATGCTTGAATTTCTTTAATTCCCTTACAATAGAAAAACATGCTTCTCTACAAAGGAGTATTTGAGTTCATAATCCTTGACCGAATGGTTGAAGAAAGAAATGGATTGTTCCATTTGATCATCATTCTATTGACTTAGAATCCCAAAGATACTTTCTAATCCTGAGAAGGTGTAGAGGATGAAATATTTTTCATAATAAGGATACACCAACATTGGGGTCTGGGAAATGGTCTTCTTGATAACCTCGAAGCTTCTCTTACCTTTTTTGGTCCAACTAAATCATATGTTTTTTTTAACATGGTTGTGAGTGGATTGACCAAAGTGGCTAAATAAGGTATAAACCTCCTTAAAAAGTAGATAATCCAAAGGAAACGTTGGAGGTCCTTTTTATGGATTGGAAGAGAAATTTTCAAGATAACACGTATTATTTTTGGGTCAATCAAAATTCCCTCTAATGAAACTATGTGCCCTAACATTTTTCCTTCATGGAAAGTAAAAATGCATTTTTTTGAGTTCAAGGAAAGCCTGAATTCCCTACATCTATCAAAAAAATTCTTTAGATGACTCATATGGTCTTGTGCATGTTTGGAATACAAACTTATATCATATTTTTAGATGAGGATCACATCATTTATAAGCCCTTTGAAGGCTAGGTCTATATCTCGTTGGAAGGTGGAAACGACATTACATAATCTGAACGACATCTAATTATAGGTGAACATGCCCCATTTGGTGGTGAAATTCATTTTAAATTGATCGACTCTTTGAAAAGTATTTTTTTATAACCCGAATACCCATCAAGAAAAGAAAATATTTTTACTCCCACTCTGTTTGGAGAATATTTTCCATATATGGGAGATGTTATGGATCCTTAAGAGAGGCCCTATTAAGATCCCTAAAGCCCATGCACAATCTTATCTCCCCACTTTTCTTCCTAAATAGAACTAAGTTAGCCACCCATGAGGTATGCTTGATTATGAAAATAATGCTAGCCTTGATGAGTTTGGATATCTCCATCCTCATCAATTATTCAATCTTGGGATTAAACATTCTCTTCTTCTACCTAACTAGCTTTACGTTTGGGTCAAGTTCAATGGTATGTTGAGCTAGGCTTGGATCGAATCCCCTGAGATCTTCATAGCTCCAAGAAAAATATCATTATACTCTTAACAAAGACTGACAAAATACTTCCTTTCAGTTGGGGTACATACCTTTCCAATTTTTAGGAACCTATCTTCTGAGACCTCAACCTGCTCAAAATCATCTTCTTTGATAATTATGTTGGTATTTTCTCTTTTAAATTGATCATATTAATTAAAAATATATTCTAGAGTGACCAAACCCTTTGGAAACTTATTTCCATTCAATTGGATTATTTGATCATAAGAAGCTTCTTTTAACCAAGACTAATTTTTCGATGAAAACTCAACTTCTTCTTGAAGGAAAAGAATGATTTGTTGGTCATTTTCAAAAACTTGTCAATTTTTTGCATTATCCAATACTTTCGGTATTATAACCAACTTTACTAACATTATTTCTTCCTTCATAATGTCGATAGGAATATCAAATTGAGATCCTATAGTTGCAAGCCTATCTACATCCTGGTTTTGATTCCTAGGAACCACATGAATGCCAAAAGCTTTAAAACCTTCAATCAAGTCCCATACCCTATTCATATAGGATTTCAACAGTTTTTATTTTCTACACTTTGAGCTCGACATGATGTACTACAAACTTACTATCCCCAAAAATAGCCAATTCCTTTATTCCTTTTTTACCAATGCTCAACCAAATTCAGAAAGATGAGAAGTATTTCTTACATTTTGATGAAATCATCACGATGTTATCACTAGCACCATTTCTACTCCTTAAACCATCAAAAAGAGTTTCCATAATCCTCCAAGATCATCTTGGGATTTGAGGAGGTTTGATATAGTATCTCCTTCTTTGTGGGTGAAATAAGATCCCAATCATGTTTGTTCTAACTCCTAAACGTATGGATCAAACTGGAGTTGAGATCCCCAATCATCAAGAAATATATATGGGATTTCTTCAACAGGAATGGTGGCTTCATGATCCTAAATGTTTTCATCTTGATCATGAATGTAGAGTAAAATTCATGTTGATGACACTAGGGTTGTAAGGCTCAACATGGTCTTTACATATTGGTTCAGCTCTTATCATTACCTTTGTCCCATACTTGGTTATGAGGATCATATGTGAACAATCAGCTCAAAAATCCATGCATCTTGCCCATAAACTATTTAGAGAGGCATATGGAAAAGAATGGAGGAGGTAGATGATGACATGTTCTAGGTAATTGATAGACTTGGGCATGCATGAATGGTAAGATTTAAATATTTTATTACCCCAATGGTTTGAATAATTATCCCATATAGTTAGACAAATCCCCTTGTTATATGTGTATATTGAATACCCAATACATCAGCAATCTGCTTAGGCATTACAGATCTACTAGCACCAGAGTCAATCATACAATTGTGCATAATATGTTTACCAATAACCAAAGAGATTTAGAAGGGTTGTGGCTTACTAATAATAGCATAATTCCTCCCCTCAAGTTGGCACAAATTATTAGAAGTAGATGGCCCATGTTTCACTTATTTTCTTAATGTACTAAAACTCTTCAAATATTATTACAGAAAATTCCTTTGTGAAGGAATAGAAAGTCCCTCCCACACAATGACATTTAGATTAGTGTTTTTCATTCACACAACTATGTTGAAGGGAATACTTACAACCTTATATAGATCTTTGAATTTTTCTACATCCTCACTTTTAAACTAATAATTTGGCTTTGTGGTGCTGGATTGATTATCCTTTCTTATATCTTGACTAACATTATCCCCACGACATTTTACTTAGGGTGTCTTTATTCACAACTTCTTGTGGATGAAATCGGGAAGTAAACACTTTGTCATCCTTAGATGGTTTTAATTTTATCACTCTCTTCTTTGATCATATATTAGATGTTTTTGCTATGGTATATTCCACATTAAAAAAATCCTCCTCTTGCCAATTTAACAAAGTTAACCCCCTTGTGTCTGTGGTTAACTTGTGTCTTCATACGGAGAAGCTTCCACTTGTGATTCTATGCGTGAAAATATAATTTTAACCATAACCACTTAGCTAAGCACCCCATTGGGGAAGTTATTATATTTATATGGTTAGGATCATGGGAAACACCATTCATAATATTAATCAAGATTATTTTGCACTAGAACAACGGATCTAAAAGAGCTACCAATAAAGGGATTTTGGTGTTCAAACGTTTTGCATTATCAATCTAATTTTTAATTTGGGCATTTATCTAGAAATATTGTCAATTTGGCTGATGTGGTTGATTCAAACGTTGGTAGGGGCAGTTAAATTGAGACTGTTGTATTTTAAGAGAAACTAGTTCATTACCAAAACTTTGAAACAAATATTTGACCTCATAGAGACCATTTGAAGGAGTTACTAGTTGAAGTGATTGGTTAGATTTTGAGGGAAGAGGGAAATGACAATTTGATTAGTGGAAAATTCTAGAAATAAATTCATTAGTGGCCTTGGAGTTATCTTTCCCACTCGGGTCAGACAAGTTTTGGCTCGTATGGAAATATCATAAGAGTCTGGAAGAATTTTTCCACCCATTGATTAGATCATGACAACAACATCATTATTCAAAGCCCACAAGTAATACAAAAAAGTTTTATTTGTTTAGGGCTTAATCAATGGTGGAATCCTATTCCACATATGCTTGAAACAAAAATTGAAATCTCCCATTAATTCCTAATGAGCTCTTTTAATGGTAGTCAACTATTCCATGAGAGATAGATAATCACTCTTGTCTTCAAATTATTTATAGATATGTTCTCCCAACTCTTCCCAATTTTGTATAGAGTTGGTTCTGAATTTGGAACCATTGAAGTGCCTTCCATTTTAGATTTAGTGAGAATCCGACCACCACATTGTCTTCTATGATATCATGGATCTAACATATATTAATAACATATTGAATAAGCTTTATAAGGGTGACATTGATTTAACTAGTGAAGAAGGGTAAACTTTTCAGAGCCACTATAGGTATGTCATCATGTTGAAAGAGCACAAGAGGACTACCACCATTGAAAGTGGAGAATACTTGGTTCCTTACTACCATTACAATGTGTGTTTAACCTCTCCTTGGTAGGGGAAATGTTCCAAATTGAGGAGTTGATGCGCTCTACAAAAGATGATGCAACCTTCCTTTTATTCTCTTAGAGGAGATAAATAAATTTTAGTGATCCATTGGTGTCCTTTCATGAAGAGGCCCTTGTTTCAATCCTTTGCATAAGTGCATGTACTAGATTTATAAACTTATATATATGGAGTCACTAGGTACTTGTTATTAATGTAACTAATAAGAGAAGTACCAAATCTTATCTTTGGTCCCACCAGAATGCTAAAAATTATTGTTACTGGGATCATGCACTGCTATAGTATTAGATGATTGAGTGTAACATGGGAACATCCCCAATGTATGGTACCTTAGCTCTTTGGGATGAACCTCTAGAGAAGGCCAACTTTCTACTAAACTATGTTCATCGAATGAAAGACCAAGCTACAAAACCTATGATATTGATATAAATGACACTATTCAACTCTTCATATAAAAAGGAAGAGAGATAACTGAGAATACAAAAATATAGTGATGCACCAATAGTTATGGAAAAAATGATTAGCTCTTGTAAGCATATAATATTTGACAGAAAGATGATAACATGCACAACTTTCCATTATTTTCTCTTTACATAAACACTTTGTATGAAGGTCAAATTTTAACAATAAAATAAAGAATTTATATCAATTCCATAACTATTACAAATAATATTTATTAATCAAAACATACAAGTTGATGGAGAAGAAAGAACTTAATGTGAAGGTAAAAATGGATTATTCAAGTACTAGGAAAGAAGGATTCACAAGTAAATAATTCACCACCGACATACACAACACATAGAAGTAAAAGAGGGATAAATATAAATTATTCATAATAATATTAAGGCTTAAGATTGTATAAAAGTACTCGAAGGGCATAGCCTCCTTATACAATCGATCAAAAAGTCCTTAAATACATAATGCATCCTCCTATTTATAGATTAAGAAGGTTGAGCAATTTTAGCTACTCTTCTTAACTATTACATTCTAAAAATAGGATGCATTTACATTTAAGAAAAAGTCTCCCAAGGAAATAGATCGGTAGTTATAAAAATTTTATTGGTTCAAACTTGTAACTCAAGTGGTGGATGTGGCTAGACATCTTGTGCAAAAATGGAAGTGAAAAATCAGCTAGGACCAGCATTACCCTTTACTTGATCTCGTGTCAATTTCTTTCATTTCCTCTCTAGATTTATTTTTTTATGATAATCAAGAAATAGTTTGATGATTTATTTTATTTCCTTGTCATCAAGTCCATACACATAGCAATTCATGACCTCATCAAATTCAGCTTCCCAGGAAACTTCTTAACTCAATTTATGATTTTTCAAAGCTAGCTCAAGAAGTTCTGATATGTCACAAGCTTCTTAATGGATTCAAGGCCAAAGTATTTTGTTTCCCTAGTATCTTCCTCAACTAGGAACATGAAATTTTTAACAATGTGTTCCACTAGAAGTACATTAAGATTCTCATCTTGGAACCTGTAATGGATTTTGTTAAATTTATCTAATATATCATCAAGGTAGTTAATGCCTTCATTTCTTCCCTCGGTTATCTTCGACATTTCCTCCTGAATCATCTAGATATAGAATTCCATGGCCTCATTAAATTTAAAAATTTGAAAGATTCATCAATGATCCCTTCTCCATGGAGTAGATCAGATTTGATACTTTGAACCTCTTTCCAGGCCTCCAATGTAAGCTCTATATTATCACATTCTTCTCTCAAGATACCATACATTTTGGTCACCATCTCCTTCTATAGATCGAGATCATTATATAAGGTTACAACATCCTCAATCAAATAATTTTACCTCTTGGATATGAACTTCGATCCAAGCTCCTACAAATCACCCTTGTTATCAAATTTTCTCAACTATGGAGAAGGAACTAGCATAAAATTTTGTAGATATTGCGAGAGTAGTTGAATGGGTCTTCTATGTGATTTTATGGAGGATGGCTGTTAATTTTTCCACCTTACTCTTCATCTCATCTTTGCTAACCTTAGCCTTATCAATTTTTTTGAAGGTTTCAAGAGCATTCCTAATATATTTTTTGGCACCTTCATGAGTAGCCTTTCCCAGAGAGAACTAGGAATTTTAATAATCCACTACAGTGATATATTGTTTTGATTTATTAGGAGATGGGGTTGTTATCTCAATAAACCTTTCCCCGATTGATCAACTTATAAGTGGTAAAAAACCTTTATCCTCTTTACCCGGCATTGGGGACTCATATCTAATGTGTTGAGATCAAAATCATCCTTAATAGGTATCTTCTTCTTGGGGTTTTCTACTCGGTCATGAAGAAGTAGAAGAAGAAGAAATTAATTGTTCAAAGGATGAAAATGATAATACATTATGTTGTTATAATTTATGGGTGATGAAAGGGAAGTTTTTTTAAGAGTCACAAGTGGTAGCGAAGTGGCGAAAAGTGAGGAAGGGGTAGAAAAGATAGTTGTATGGATGGATGAAATAGGAATGGTGATGAGAGATAAAGTGGGAAGATAATGTTGAGGAAGAGGATTCCTCATAGGGGAAACTGGAGCCGACCATCCCCAGATGAGAGGGAAGGAAGAGAGGAAAAGAATTGAGCCATAGTAGGAGATGAAGTGGTGAAAGTGGGAGTAGGGGAATGGGAGGAAATGAAATAGAAGATGTGAGATTTGGAGGATATGGGGAAGACAAAAATGGGGAAGAAGGAAAATGAGGTGGAAGAGGTGACTATAATACTTGTGTGGTGGATGATGGAGAAACACTAAGTTCTATGAACTCTATAGAAGGAATATAATAAGAACCTCCAGCTCCTCTACTTACAAACTTGATTCTTTGGGGCTTAGGAGTGGGATTTTCTCCTTGATAGTAGAGTAACGGCCCACCATTGGTTTAACTTTGAGTTGTGACAATAGGGACATGTTCGAGTAAAATTTTGGTGTGATTCCTAATGAAATAAACCAATGATGGGTTTGATTGAGAATGTTGGTTACACATTCCTTAGAATTGGTGCATTCTGAAGTGACCAATTAATCCATCAAATTGGTTTATCTTTCATGTTCGTTTGTGTTTAGACATGGTCTAAAACTTTCGCATCATCATGGAATCCCTCAGGTACATCTATGATTCTATACTTGGCTACCTATTATAGAATTAGCATATACAATAGTCCCTTTTGCATACCACTACCTCATCCTTGCAATTGATCCAAATATCTTCCAATTGTGGTTTCTAGACACCAGTTGGTCCAATTCTACCAACCACACCTCAATAATCAAAGATAACTCATGGGTGATAGGTTTTTACTATCATTTGTTACATCTCACCCTCAACATTTTTAGCTTTATATGATGATGTGCATATGTATCGACTTGAAGTCAATGGAAACCTGAAATACTATTTTTACCTTCTTTTTTGAATTTTTTGGAGGTGGAGAAGTTATCAAACCAATTCCATTAACACCCATTTTTCCATGGGAAACCTTGGTAATTTGTAGGGAGCACTAGAAAATCCTTCCACTGTAAAATACATAAAAGTTAAGAATTGTAGGAATATACATCCCCAAATCCTTACTAAGTTCCATGCGTTATCTTATATTATTTGATTTTAAAGTACTTTATCAAAGATACATATGAGGGAAAATAGAAAGGAATCATTTACTCCCATGAAATTATTTGACCCTTCTCATTTTCAATTGAGGATAAAAATCGTAAATATGTGATGTGTTCCTCACCCCGATGGATATAAATCTTGTATAATTCCTCATTCTTGTTGTGACATATACAAGGTAAGATGTCATATTGAAGTTTCATGTAGTTTGGGCTTCTAGCATCTTATTGTGTATGGCATCAATGATATGTTCCACCCATCGAATGAGATCCACATTTTTGTGAACAAGTGGAAATATATAAATACATCCATTCTTGAAAATATTTTGAAGAAGGGATTCATGTTACTCTACTCAATAATGTGATTATATCATTTACTTCCTATATGAATTACAAGCGTGAAACGGTCTTTGGAAATCTAGTTACTAATGGCCTAGTCTTTACTAGGTAGCTCTTATTAAGGACCTTAACACAAGTGTCAAAGTTTCCTTTCCAAAGTGTTGGAGATCATAATCGGGAGAGATTAAGGCATAACCCTCAATTTCATAAATTTTAAGAAAATCCTTGAAGTAGTCAATATTTAATTTGATCACAATTTTTGCATCACGGTCCTTCACCTTTTGAGACTCTACATCATAATGTGTCACGAATGTGAGTAAAAATTAAGGAAATTGCATTGAACTTGGAAAATTAGTAGTGAGGGAAATTCCATTGTCACAAATACTCTTGATTCAATTAGTCTTAGATGGGGCTCTGAATCTATCATAAAAATTTTGCAATTCAATGTGGCCAAGGTCGATGTGATGCTTGAAGGGTGATACACCCCTTGGAAACTATACTTCATTTTCTCTTTACCCTTTAATGATGAATCAAAAATTTTCTTCTGAAATATTCTTTGAAATCTCTATGAAGGTCTTTGAAACTAAGGGTGGGAGTGGAACCTTCAAAAACAACTCATGAAATCCTAAGTACATAGGGTGTAAGTCTATACATGCTTTGTAACCTCCGAATTCCTATTTGAACTAGGAAGAAGTCACTACTTGCTTTTCAACTCCAAAATTATAATAAGTTCTTGGTGAGATTCACTACTTTTTCTTCAAGTATCAACTTCATATTTGAACTCGGTGTAAGTCACTACTTGCTTTATAACCCCCAACACCTTAAATGATCTCCATTGTAATTTTCTATGTGTTTTTCACTTGCAAACTTCCAAAGTGATGGTTGGTGATTGAAAATTCATCCATCTTGTCAAGAAAATAATTTTTTAAAGCCTAAGATTTATGAAAACCATAACAATGAAGGAAAATACTAAGAGGGGAAATTAAAATAGAGATATAAGGAAAAACCCTTAAAACAAGCCAAAACAAAACCTAACATGAACACCCATCATGCCTCATAAAAGATGGAAATAATTCCTTAAGACAACATAAATTCTTGCAAAAACATTTAAAAACACTAAATCTTATCAAAATATTGAATGGATGAAGATAAAATATTGAAAATTTCTTGAAAAGATGGGTATGGTCGAAGTTGAGGGGTGTCGAAATTCGGTGTACAAAATGTCGATGAAAATGACGTGTAAATATTTGACCTTGAATAGAAAATGGTGAATTAATTACCATGTACGTGACACGTACATGTAATTTGTAATCACAACCCCAAAACTTGAAATGTTTTTTTCTTTTGGTTTTCAAGTTTTGGAAGTCAACTTAAAATTTGCAAGAAAATTGTAAATCAAATTTTGAAACATGAAATACACTTGCGGAATTAAGAGGCGGGTTTCAAAATTTTGTTGTAACTTTACATGTAAAGTTGCAATTGGATTTAGAAACCTAAAATACATAGAGCTCCAGCTTCAGGTTTCAAAAGTAGACTTGCAATTTGCATGCAAATTTCAATCTGATTCCTAATTCCTAAAATACACTTTTGCTTCATATTTTGGGTTTCGGGAACTCATGCCCATACATTTTTCTATGAAACATAGTGAATCCAATGAAAATTTAAGCAGCCCATGAATGTGTGTGTGTGTGTGTGTGTGTGTGTGTGTGTGTACATAGATAGATAGATAGATAGATAGATAAATGGTATTGAATCTTGTTAAAGTAGGACTTGTTGGGATGAAAATTGGTTATCATGACTATGGGGAAAATGGAAAAACAATTAAAAATGGTTAGAGATGTAATGGGAAATATTTAATTTTCTAATTTAAAATTTTTTTAATAAATTTCAATTTTCTTCATATTATATTTAATTTTTCCATTATATTAATGGCATAAAGTGCATTATATGCATTCCTTAAACAAAAAGTATTATTGATTTATGAAATCCAAACGCATTTTCCCCAATCCTTCCTAGGATTAAACATTGGTTATTGATCCATTGGCCATGTTTCATCATTTCATGTGATTTTGGGTTGACTCATGATCTCTCAATCCTCCCTAGCAAATCCAGCTAGAATTATATCCCATGCATTGATCTTTTACATTGTGTCAACATCCTATGCTATTTTGGCTCCAAAGTTTTTTACATCAATCTTCCTTTAATTTTAAACTTTTTATTACCTTTCCAAAAAGTTTCATAAGAAGTATTTCCTCCACTATACTAAGAGATGTTTCTTCTATATATACACATGTGTTATTAACTCTTTGGTAAATGTGGGATTATTCACAAAGGAAAAATTACAATTAACTCCATTGTCAAGGTTCCAAACCATAGATAGCTTAACCAAGTAAAACCAAGATGCAAGCAATATGTTTTAATGGCTTAAATTGTCCCAAAAATATCTTCATCAGATAATATCATATAAAATATAATCCTATTTTAATTTTAATTTTAAATAATCCTTTAATTGAATAGATGGTTTATTTAATTGGTGCTTGAATATATTCGATCATGTTCACACACACACACACACACACACACACACACACACACACACACACACACACACACACACACACACACACACACACACACACACACACACACACACACACACACACACACACACACACACACACACACACACACACACACACACACACACACACACACACACACACACACACACACACACACACACACACACACACACACAAAAGTTACATATTTAATCACATTTGAAACTTTCCCTCTAAAATATTGGTGATTGTTATCTTAAGGCCCATGGATATCATGATGATCTAAACATGTTTTAAAATCATGGTTTGTTGATTTAAAAGGAGATTCATTTTTAAAAATATTGATATTAGAAATCATTTGGTTATGTGAGTAGGAAATTTTTAATGTTTGTGATTATTTTCAGTGAGTCTTAGGAAAGCATATGGTTTCCAAATACATGTTACTTTTTAAATCTCTCAAAATAGCCAAATTACGAATATTTGCCACTCAAATTTTGGCTAAGTTAATCTATCTAGGAATATATAACTCTATAAGTGATGTCCTCTCGAACCTCTGTAAATTCTTTAATTTTCTAATAATATGTATTTATTAATACCAAATTTAAAGTATAAAAATTATCAGAATATAGGATTATTGCATCCCACAACATTTTCCAAAATTGTACAATATAAACACCAAATAAAAATTACACATCCGTATTTGTAATTTTATAAACATGTTCATGTAACTTATCTCCCATATTTTTGTAGTATGAAATTCCACAAGTCAGCATGAATTGTATTCATATTATTGTAATAATCCCATTAATATTATTGTAATAAAGCAGTGATACACCAGAAAAGGAGGGTGTGAGAGTAGTCTTCCAATGTGTGGAAAGTAGAAGCAAGGTGCATATTAGAAGGGGTGATTACAGTTCTCCACAATCTAGCAAATGCATTCACAACAATATTCCATACATGCACAATAAAATGAATCCCTGCAAGAGTATAAGATAGACAAAATATATTTGTAATGAGATTGAAGGGGCAAGAGGAATGCAACAAACACATCAAGGGAAGATACATCCACAAACTTGCATTTATTGCTTCATTGATATGCACAGTTCAATTTGTTACAAAACAAAGGCCACGGATCACCATGAAAGGAGTCCACTACAAGGGCCTACAACACATTGGCCTCAAAAAAAAATTTTGACAAATTTTTCTACTCAAAACTATCTCCCCCTTTATAATGAGCCCAACACTCCAATTTATAGATTTCTAAGAGGAGAGAGGGGGGGAATGAAAATCCTAAAATATGTCCTTCAACCACTTGTAAGATGTATTAAATGAAGTAAAATGATGTTTTGTTGCTTGAAAAAGGATCCCCATACTATCCCATGACTTGCAGCAATGAGAAATGTCAGCCCATGCTTCATTGAATGCATCCTAACTACCAAATAAAACACTATTCTGAATCTTTCCACGTTTTCTAAAAACAAATCATTTATTTCTCATCAAATTATAAATTTCTTGATTTTTGTGCTTTGGGATTGTAAATACAATTCCAACGGTACCAATTTTGTGCATTTTCATTGAGAAATGCAAAATTTATGGCCTTCTGAGTGCGGGCAACTACTTTGGGTCCACCAAGCATTTCTATCATTTAACAGAAATGAGCATTTAATTCATTAGAGATGGAGATTCATCCTTTATTTTAATATACCCACCCTTATTAAAAATAATAAATCTAGTTTTTTTGGCATAGAGGACATCATGCTCATTCTAGAAAGTCAAATTTTGTGAAAATCAGAGCTCAAGGTCAAAAGTTATCACTATTTGAAGTTTGGGGTCTGATTTGCACTATTTTCCCTTGCATGCGGCAGTATCAAGTATTTCAGGTCCTAGTGTCCCAGATGTCCCTTGTGAAACTTGGTACAAAAACCTCTGCTTCACCTACATCACACTTGACCCACTTTACAAATCAGGTAAGTTGGCTTTTGGTGTCCCGCTTGTCCCTACGTTGATAAGGCCGTGAGGGCTGTTGACCTCTGCATTTGCCACATCTCCTTTCAGTAGTCAACTATTTCAAGCTTTCGGAGCCCATGTGTCCTAGTGTCCCAACTATCTTGTGGACCATGCGGGACATTTCAACCTGACTTCATCAATTTTCTCTTGGTGTGGCAATTTCAGCCCTTCAAAGCAAACTCGTGTCCCGATATCCCTGATCAGTAGGGCCAAAAATACCTTATTTTTCCTATCCCTTCCTTGCGGTGATTTTTTTCATGTGGGTTCTAATGTCCCGCAAACCATGCGAGATAAAAACATCTGATTTTTCTTATTTGAACCACCTGGAGCCATTTCGGATTTTCAGGCCCTGGATGTCCTGTGCGTACTTGCGTTGTCAGGCCACAAATCTCTAATTTACCCGGAATACACTGTTTGAAGCCATTTTTTTAGATTTTTTCCATTTTTCCTTGGATGGGGGTGTTAGAAAAAGTCAAAGGGACCTTCAAAACCTGATTTTTATCTTTTAACATTTACGCTGCTTCAAGCCTAAAGAAATGATGCAAGTTATCAAAATTACCTTAGGGAGTGGCTTTTGGATAACAAGTTTGTAATATGCCCAAAGATTGTAAATGTCATTGGGTAAAAGTGAAATTCAACATTTAAAATCATGTAGAGTCTCATGAATCCTACATCATGTCCATATACCTATGAAAACCCCGTGTGTACAAAAATAGAATATGTTGTCCATCAAATCATATGAAAAATTAATTTTATGAAAAGTAGAAAACTAATAATTGAATATGATCACGTATTAATTTAATATATATGAATAATTTTGGATTTGTGAAATAATTTGAATTTTATTCTTTTTGTATTATGTTTTTGAAATTTTTCAAAAGTGAGTTATCCAATGACTAGGTCATAAAGATACGAAGAACCATACAAATAAGCATGGAGAATGATTTTACAAATTTGAGTATGAAATTTTTCCTAATTTTTGTGGGGAATGTAGAGTTTCTTGACATGGTCCTAAAGGTTGTGCATTTAAAGAGAAAATATTGAATAAAAACGGTCCTCAACCCTAACTTTTGGGGAAGGTTATGGACTAGAGTGAAGATGGTATTTGAGAGGTATCTGATATGTAGAACCTTGAAGAAAAGGGAGTCTACACATCAGGTTTTTGGCACCCTAGGTGTCCTATCCACACCCCACAAACACATATTAAATCACTAAAACCTATCATTTAATCATAACCTAAGTCATTACCCTCACCCCTATAAAATCATGTTTCTACACTGAAAAAACCTTACTTACCTACCTTAACCTCCTTAACCACCCCTAACCCATATATACACATTTTTATTGCCATTACCCAACCTCTTAACATACTTAACAACATAACCTTGCATTGCCACCAAAGGAATCCCAACTTGGAAGTAGTTAAAACTAGTTCTAATCTTCTTTCCCTGCGTTTTATGAATCACTAGTGATCCTAACTAGTCATTAGTGGTTATAAATAATACCTTGTGGATCCTATTTTAGGGATCCATAAGAATTAAACTGAAGCTTTGTCACATTAGATAACCATACGGCATTGTCACACACATCAGACGTGCTCAAAACCCCTTTTAAACCATCGAGACACTCGAAATATCTTTTAAGAATTTTCCACTCTATTTAGTCCATTTTCACATAAATGATAATCAAATCCTCATCTCTTTCTGACTTCACTTTATTATCATATCATATATAAACCAAATAAATCATCTTAAGTTTTTATTTATTTTTAAAATCTCCCTTTTTATCAATAAATCCACTTTACACAACGATTGCACTGTGATTCTACTAATCGCCCACGATCTGTTCGATCACTCAAAATTCCTATGGATCACCAAAGATCTTTGTCACTTCAAGAATTTTATCACTTATCATATATATGTCATATTTTTATTAATGTGTTCTAGCCTAATCTATTTTCTTGTAAGATATGTTATTTATATATGACAGTTCTAGGTGCATCACACCAAATTACAAGTATGTATGACCTCCCAATTGTATAGTAGCCCTTTGTGTGGAGAAATTTAACATCACACACAAACTTGTGTTCCATCACCTTGATACTTGAAATCAAATACATAGAAGACCAAATTTAAATCGTAAAATAAATATGAGATGCAACAAAACAATCTTTGTTCGATTAATTCTCGGACTTTGAACTGTCATAGCCCTTGCTTGGGCTGCCAATTAAGCGAGAATAGGATCTCTCCATCCCTCTTGAATTCTAATCATATTTTCATTATCTTATTTCATATCATATCACTTAATTGTAAACATGAGTTGACATCCTTCGAGGAATCCCATTGGTTCCTTGGATTGGTCATTTCGAGGAACTCATTTTATTGTTATCTAATATTTGAATTTTTTAGCTATCATTGCATACAAGTCCTCTCACTTGGTGGAAAGAGAATTTTTGCAATTTTCATATATCCACTCACCTTGACATTTAATTTTTTGACACATCTATTGTTAAAACCCTGCTACTTTTAGATTTTTGTATTTCATTATAATATTAATGAACTGAAATCCGCCATAAACATTTTGGCACACCTAGTGGGACCTTTAGTCCATTTTTATTATATTTTATATCTTTTTGTTTCTTTAGTTTTCAATATCCTCTAACTCTTCATCTTGGAGTGCCTCATTATCACTATTTCAAAAATGCATAAATATTAAAACTAAAAATAAAAAAGGAATAGCGATCACAAGTATATTCTTTCTTTCATTTTCCTTGATCTTGTAAAACAAGTCACATTCCCAAAACTCCTTCATACAACCAAATCACATATAGAATCAAAATTTTAATCTAAACAATCCCTTCTAGGAAGACCTACTCAGATTTCATCACTAAGGGGAAAATTCTACTCGTTGTTCTAGCCGATTATAAAAAATTTGGTGGGTGGTATATCAGATAAGCACCTGACACCCTTAGCACTACTAGACTATGAAGTGAGAGGGTATGCCCCCATACCATGCCTCATACCAACACCAACACAAATTCTGGCCTCATGTACCTCTGGTTATATCAAGATATTTTTCCTTAACTTACCTTAAACCAACCTTATCTAACCTTTTTCTAGCTCTCATTCATCCATTTTTCATTATACACTTTTGTAAGATAATCAAGATATTTAAAATTTTCCTCTAATTTTGTGGTTTTTCTTTCTTAAAAACAACTATCCTTCATTTCTTTATTGACTTTTTGTTTATTTCATTGTCCTATCTAAACTACATTCTCACCTTCAAAATCTCTCAAACATGGAAGACTTACTTTAGTCCCATATTCAAAGCATCCCAATCATGACCAACCCTCCCTAAGAAAAAGACCTGGAGCCTCCACATTCTCTCGAGGACCTAATCTACAACATCAAAAGTGCCTTGTCTTGATCCCTCGTAATTCTCCCGGTGGTGATCTAGTCTTTACAGAATCCTAGATAAAAATCTGATTTCCATTTCTAGCTACATTTCTACCAAAGGCATGCATATTACGTGTTCCCTCTATCAAGAGTGTGGTCCACTATAGAAGTTTCCACTTGCAATTATTCTAAACTCCATGATCCTAATTATCAACTTGTCATAGAAAAAATCTCCCCTTATCCCTCCACTAGTGATGTAGGCACCTCATCGCCCACTTCATCATCTTTTGTTTCTAGTTTTAAGGTTAACATTATCTCATTACAAGACACATCTAATGAAAAACCATCTATTTTAGCGGCTCCTTTATTGATCTTGTTAATCACACAAACTCACACTATGACATCCCCATCCTTATCTAGTCCTGTACCCTCCAATTGTTATTCCTATTACTATGACCCCTCCTATTGCATCTCAATTTATCCCATCACAATAACCTACATCATCAATCCAAAATCTAGTTTTATCTATCCCCACATCCATACCTCATGTCAATATGAGTTCCATTGCTAGTACTCACCCCTTTTCATAGCAAGCATCCACTACTCCTATCTCACAATACAACACCATCCCTTCTCAATATATACCACAACCATCCCAACCTCTTATCAACACTTCCATTCCTATCCCTTATCAATACATTCAACCCTCACAACCCTTATTCTCTCAACATACCTACAATATCCCAACAAGTAGCCCCTGTTCATCATAATATCCCTTTATCGTGTCATGTGTACTATAAATCAAATCCACATCCTTATAACCAATATTTTCCCTCTTATTCACTTACACAACAGCCTCAGATAAATCCGATATAGGCTTTACTAAGCATAATAGAAAGCTTTAAGGCCACCACCATGGTACCCAAGAACAACCTTTTATATGAAAAAATTTGCAACGATCCCATCCACCCATCAGTACCTTTTAAGGCCTATCCCCACACCGGGAACTCTTGCAGGTCATTAAATTATATAGTAAGGAGGACCTGAAGCAACACATTATGCCCTTTCATCATGTGTGTTAACTCATCGCCCATGTCCAAGATATCACGTTGAATACAATTCCATATCCTTACCAAGGCTCATTCTTGATTGGTACACAACATCCCACAATATTCCCTCTTCTCTTTTTCACAACTCATGTAGTTTTTCTTAGATAATTTCTCCATCAAAATTGGTCATAAAATATCCATCACTATCCTCTACGCTATTAAACAATTTGAAAATGGGTCTATTACTGATTTTGTCTCCGGATGTCGGGATTATCAATCAATTATCCTTCTCTTCCACAAACTGAGTTGATTAATTTATTTTTTTATCTTATACCAATCAAATATCATCAACCCTTCACATCCAATCCTTTCAAAAATTTGACAAATCCTTTACCATGGACCAAAATCGGAGATTCATGTTCTTGAAGATGGTAAGTTTAAACTCAAGTCTAAGAAACCCAAACCGAGTCTTCATTTAAAACTTCTTCAAGGAACAAAAATCTAAAGGATTGACTAATGCAGTCATAGAGAAATATGCATCTAAAAACCTATCAAAGTTCTAAAAAAATTGACCTCAATGTAACTACACACATATAGGGGATTCTTATAGTGTCGCCCTCGACAAAATTTTAATTTATTTCATGATTGAACTCCATCCCATCCACCCTATTGACATATCCACATATAAACCCTCATGGTATAGAGACAATGATTATTGTAAGTACCATCAAGTGCGAGGCCACAACATCAAAAGGTGTCATTCATTCATAAATGTCCTTCAGGATCTTATTGACCGAGGTGACTTGCAACTTGACAATCCAAACACACCTCCAAATAAAAATTTGATTTTTGTAAATAAATTTTCCCGAATCATCCCCCACCTACCAAGAAACCCAATCCAACACCATCAATTCCCTCATACTATCAATACCATAAAAAATATCCCACTTAACCCTCGGTGCCTAGTGTTTCTACAACCGAGACACTAGCTAGATCATTTGACTCTTTTAGTCTTGTTATTTCTAAGACCAAAACTCCATTGAGATCACAATACATAGAATCTATCACATCCCTTTAAATATCCTCCACTATTCCCCCAAGAGACCCAAAATGATACTTTTCATGGAAATTTTAAATCTTTATTTTGAAGACCATATCACTTGACACCACATCAATAATTTCAATAATCCCACTAAAAATAAATAAATCAGTCATTCATAAATATGGAAATTATACCACAAGATCATTAGACAACCTTATCACGAAAAATGCATCCCTTGCCTTCCGTATAAGGGTCTCATCCCTCATCTATGTTTTTGATTACCATTACTGAATCTAGGGTAATTCCTCAATTAGCATATAAACATGACACACATAACATGACCCCATTATCTCAAACCTATAAATCATCAAATGATATATAAACCCCTTCACCCTCACCACCATCTCGCAGACAACTATGATGGGATATTGTACTAGATCCTCAAAAATATTATCCAATAATCTCTCATAACATTACCCCTACTAATTCATCTGAATCTTGAGGGTGGAAGCCCTCTTGGTATGATTATGAAGCATTTTGTACATACCATTAGATACCAGGACACTCCATTGATGACTTGTAAACCCTCCATGGTTTGGTTCGAAGCCTTGCTAGCAAAGGACTTCTTCCCGCAGATCCAAAACATCCAGATATAATCAACACTAGCCATCAAATAAAACACACCCATAAAACCCTTACGTCTTCTACTTCCAAACCATCACCCAACACCACTTCCAAATTTAACAAGAGTGAGGATTACTCTAGAAAAAATCCACTCGATCAAATAGACATTTTTGTATAACCACAAGATCATATGCACAAGAATCGAGGCCCTAAATAAAAATCATCCCAAAGTATTTATCTCCCTTACTCCCCCTAAGTCACCTAACCCATCATCTTCCAAGGCCAAGGTATCTATCCTTTCCTCCCCACACACCCAATCTACCACATCCATACAAAACATCGTCATCAAATAGCTACACCAAGCTCCTATTAAGATGTCTCTCTATGAGCTTGTTAAAGATTCTATGCAACAACGACAAGAAAGAAATGATTGAGGCTCTTTAACCCATCTCAATTCCATTAGATTATTTGTAACCATTCTCTAACCTTTTTAGCACTCTCAAAATGTATGTTGTTATCACCTTGGATGACTCTAAAATCCCATCATTACATCTTGAAGACCTTGATATTCCCCTCTTTATTACTGCCCAAATTAATGATACTCTTATCAAGAGAGTTATGATAAAATGATGCATGTATCAACATCATATCATCTCATTCCTTCAAACAAAATCAGTAACAAAAACCATAGCAGCCAGTCATCTATTGCATTACACGTCTTTAACAAAATTATCACCTCTACATTAGGCATGGTCATTTTACCCGTCAAAATAGGTGTTAAGAGTCTCCATGAGATCTTCCATCTCATAAAAGGATAGTTCATGTATAACATGTTGTTAAGACACACTTGGTTATACATTATGCCTTGTATCCCATCAACACTACATCATTGTCTAAAGTACGAACATAAAGGTTAAAAATTTACCATTCTCGTCAATCCAAATCCTTTTAAATCATGTCACATGACTTAAAGGACCAACAATGTGTTAATTCCACTACAAAATTCTATGTCCTTATACCAATGTTCGATGATCTCTACCCTCTCCACATCTAAGCTACTATCCGATAACTCATTTGAAGATGTTATACAATGCTTCTCCCTAAGGGAGTACCACCTTCTAGCCCTCAACTTGATTTTTACACCTAAAATGTAAGGGAGTCCTGACAAATAACCACTCTACGAGCCTAATGTTGGAGATATCATTCCCTTCGACTCCCCATATTTACAATCAACATTAGTATACAAAGTGGCATAGACCATCCTTCATCTCATCTTGATAGTTAGCCACACACTACTCCTTTTCCTTGGAATTATCATTCCTCGATAGGTCTTGATTTGCACAGACTTACCTTTACCACTATGACTGAAAGCACTTTAGTTTGGGTCGTTATGAACAAGGTCCACATGACCTTCCCTTTGAAAATATGAGAAAACCTTACAAGAAATATGGTCTTGGTTTCAAGCTCCCTTCTTTAGATCCATCATCATCCATAACAGAACCCTTGACACCTTCATCATCATCATCGATGCAATTTCTATTGATGATGACAACATCTACATTCCTCCTAACATTTTTTATTCAATACTATCTTACTTTGACCGCTAACTTATCAAGCCCATGAAAAAGTTAAAACTATTCCTCTCTCATTACTGCACATGATAGGAGGACTCCCCCATTATCAACATTATTCACTTTCATGACAATGATGTTATCCCGACTTATATGGGGGCTAATGATCACCACCTTCAAAAATCCTTACCCCCGACACATCCAAACTCCTTAACAAATTAACCACCGATGTTAATATTGGCACACCTCAAGAACTACACATTGTTAAGATTGGACAATCCTCAAACTTGTGTGAACTCCAATAATTCACTTCCTTCCTATTTAATAACATTCAATCCTTCACATGGTCCTATAGTGACATGTCAGGTATAGACCCTAATATCATCATCCACAACATCGTTACATCCCGGGTGCTAAACCCATGAAGAAAAAACTTTGTAAAATGCATCCTCACATTGCGCTACTAGTCAAAGAAGAAATCTAATGCCTTCTTTCATCCAATTTCATCCTACCTATTGATTATCCATAATGGGTTTCTAACATTGTAATATCGCCAAAGCCACCGGAAAAATTCTCATTTACAAAGAATTCTAGGATCTTAACCTTACTTTCTTTAAAGATGATTATTGAGCTGATGAAATACATCTTAAGTATGAAAGTGCATGAGGATTTGGAGTGTGAACATAGGGTACATAGATACATGTAGAACTATTGGAAAATAGGGTGCACTTTGAGGAGGTTTGGAATCATGACCTATTCGTTTTATAGATTGAGGTTAATTATAGACATGGAGTGTAGTGCATGTCTTCCGGAAGAATTGGGGAACACACAAAGGAAATTTTGGACAAGTAGAAGTTCAAGCGCCATGTAGGGTTTTGATTTATTAATAGGATTATACTATTTTTGTATTATTAGATAATCTATTAATAGTGAGCTTGCATGCTCTTGTATTTATCATGTAAGGGTGCATGGCTATTATTAGCATGTAGCCTATTTTTGATAAGGTGCATGGGTGGTGAAGGGAAAGTCCCCACCCCTATAAATATGTATTGATTTGCATAGTTTGGTATCATCACTTTTGTAATAGAGTTATGTTGTTGGATTATGTGCATGCATGACTCATGGTGACATTGTTATGTATGTAAGAAGCTTTTGTGTTTTACAACAATTAATATAACGGATATTTTTGTTGGATATTGATTGTAGACACATATTTTACTAATTCAAATATGGTAAAGTTAATATTTGTTCTTGTTAGAGTATTCATGCTTAATGGTTAAGATCTAGATTTGTTTTATGCACCTCAGTATACTTAATTATCTTTAATGGTTCTGGACTATATGTTTAATCATGGTAACTCCTTGAAAAAACTAACATAAAATAGGGATCTGGTACCCTTACATGCTTCGATTGAGTGCTCATTCCGTGCTATGTGATGTTCCAACACAAGCTTGGTCTTTTGTGGGTAAATCAGAGGCTACAATGATTTTACTCTACCCAACATTAACCAACTCGTCACTTTAACAACATGCCATGAGATGTTATCCCTTATGGATGGTTTTTGGTTATAATAAAATCCTTATCACACTAGAAGATCAACACAAGACCTCTTTCATCATCCCATGGGAACTTTCTACTATAGATTAATGCCTTTTTCCTAAAAAAATGTGGGAACCACATATTAATGTGCCATGAACTACATCTTCCGTGATCTTATCCATAAAATCGTAGACGACTAAATCGATGACATTTAAGGTAAATCGAAACACCGATAATACCATCTCATTGTCCTGGATGTCATATTTTCATGTCTATTACAATTATTTCTTCGAATTAATCCCATAAAGTGTCTTTGGAGTTCTCATAGGAAAAATCCTTGGATTTATCATATCTATTAGGGGTATTTAAGTTTATCCACCAAATTCAAAGCTATCATTGAAATTTGATCTGCCATATAATCTTAACCACATTCATAGTAGTCAAGGAAAGATCCAATCCATTCATTGGTTTATTTCTCAATTATTAGACCATTGTTAACCTTTTCATCATCTTTTTAGAAATAACACCCACTTTAAGTGGGATGATAATTTTCAATAATCCTTCGATGTTCTCAACAATATCTCCTATCACCTCCCATTCTCATGCCTCCACAATAGGTGGAGCCATTCTATCTTTACGTATCTCCATAATACCACGCCTTGGGAGCTATACTTCCACATCGATATGAACCAGGTAAAGAACATGTTGTCTATTACATTATCTTCACCCTCTATGAATAGGAAACACATTATTTCAAAACTGAAAATTTGTGTTGCACCCTATACTTTGAAACTTCCAAGCTTCATCACTAACTCCTCAATCACAAAACTTATGTCATCACAAAGTTCAATCCAATCAATACCATGCATTTAAAATTGTATCATAATGATCTTATTACTATATGGCTCATGATTATGACTAAATTTGACCTCGAATTAATTATTGAGAAATAAATTAAGGGTAAATTCATTACTAACTAGCTTATTGAAGCTCCCCTTCCTACCAATTAACTACCTTACAAAAATTCCCTACCGAATCAATCAACACTCTCGATCAAGACAATGCCCCGCTTAAAATGACCTTGTTCTTTGATAGGTCCAAATGCAAACAAGGGGGAGGCACTAAGATAGTCATAATCCCCCTTGGGACACTCCTATACCATTATCCTTCAAACTTAATTTCAAATGTACTAATAACATGGTAGAATATGAAGCTCTTATCATGGGACTTCAGATCACTTCCTTTCTAGGTGTGTAAATTCTCAACATGTATGACAATTCACAACTTGTTGTTAATCAAATCAAAGGCATCTATCAATGTAAAATTGAGATCCTTCATAAATATAAAACCATCTTCAAAGACTTGTTATAACTCGTTTACAATAAAAAAATTCAAACAACCCCTTAATCATCCAACAAATTTTTATAAATGATGGCTTCTCCTTCTTCTCTCATCCCTCTATCACTAGATGATTCCAAATCATTCATTGTTGTACACAAACTTTATCAACCATCTTACATCAATATTGATATTCCTACCATCAATCATGTAGAGGATGATTGATCTGAAACATGGTACACATATAACATATAAGTACCTATCCAATATAAAAATACCAACAATATTTCCATAATTATAAAATGGTATTTCTAAAAATACATGTCTTGTTACATCATCTTAGGAGGTATCCTTTACGAAATATGATTTGACGGCCTCCTCCTCTAGTGTCTCAAAACTCTGTAGTCTCATCTAGTAATCCAAGAAGTCCATGACAAGATATGTGGTGAACAGTTTAATGGTGTATCTATTGCTAAACACATCCTACACATCAGCTAATACTAACCTGCTCTTAATCAAAAAAATTATGACTACATTAAAAAGTGTATCAAATATCAACAACATTACAACCTTATGCATGTTCCTAGACATGCTCTTCATTGGGCTCATAACTTCTAGCATATTTCTCAATGGGGGCTTGATCTTATCGGCATTTTCAACCCTTTCTCATAACAATGACACAATTATATCATCACATCCACTAAATACTTTTTAAAATAGGTGGAATTTATTCCTATCATTTCCAATAAAATAAATAAAAATTTTGACTTCGTCCATCATCACATTATCTGTCATTTTGGCATTCCTCACAAACTCATCACAGATATCGATAAATCATTCAAAAGAAAAAAAAGTTCAAAAATTTATGATTCTTATAACATCAAAATAATATTTTCATCTCCTTATTATCCACAAGTAAATGGTAAATTCATAGTTGTGATTTTCCTTTGTTGTTCGTGGTTTTGTTATGTGTGCTTTGGTTTGTGTGTTTCCTCCTTCTTCCTTTCTTTCTTAGAATTGTACATGAATTTGCAAGGCCCAATGGATAAGGCACTAGTCAAACATAATATGTTTTGAAACTCGAGATTCTAGATCCTCATGTCATGCCCTAGCCATGCCCAGTTCACGCCATGTCCCCAAGCTAGAGCTAGTTGTTGTCTCCTAAAAACTCTTTACATTTTCATTGCCAAATCTAAATTTTTTTGAGCTCATGCCCTTCATTGGTGTCTAAGGCAAGTTTGAGATTCAAGAAATTAGCTAAAATCATGCCCTTGAGCTGTTTAAACCTCTGTGTCGCTCATTTTTTAGAAATCCTCCTCTTCCTAGTCTGTGCACATAATATCCTTTTACCCCTCCCATTTTTGATCAAAATGGTTCACTTGTTCCATGGCTTGGGTCATCGAATCATTGTTCATGAAGAAAATTTGAAAATTGGACTCAAAATGACGAAGTTCTCTTCCTCTGTGTATTTTTCCATAGTCGGGAATGATGGGCGTTTCTTTCCCCGCCAAATTTTTCCTCAACATTCCTCAATGATATGTGGGTCTCCCTGATTGGTGTGGTCTAGTTATACTTTAAAGACTTAGTGGACAGATCCACGTGTCACAATGGTACAATTCCAAGTGTAATTCTCGGGGTAGTCTTCAATTGAGTGTGGGCTCTCCACGTGTCCTAGGTCCAAAATGAAGGTAAAATCAGCTAAGTATGGAAGGCTCAGCGGATGGCTCCACGTGTCGCAATGGCGCAACTCTAGGGGTAGGAAAGGTCAATTACCAATTCAGCGCCAAATCACCATGTGGTGGAAGACATTGAAAAGTCAAGGTGGATGAGCGGGCCATTAGGGAATTCGAGACTTTGAGCCTTTTTGTAAAAAGGCAAAAATTAAAAAGTAACCCGTAGCACCAATCAAGCTACCAAGGAAAAATTCAAAGCTTGAGCCCGCAGGGAAAAAGTTAAAGGAAAGGCCCACCATTTTAAAAGTCAAATCGGAGTAGTGGGCCGGTGGGGAATTTGAGTTTTGAGCCTTTTTTCCAAAAAGGTTAAAATGTTGAGAAGAGAACCACGACCCCACCTACAAACAAAACATGCCACATGTCCTAGTCAAATCAGAGCAGTGGGCCAATAGAGGAAATTGAGTTTTTGAACCTTTTTGTAAAAAAGGTTAAAATGTTGAGAAAAAGACCGTGATCCCATTTCCAATAAGAATGTGCCACGTGTCCTAGTTGAAAAGTCAAAGCGGGGTTGCGGGCCAATTTGTTCCAAATTTCCAAATCTCTAAAAAATTGTAAAATGCAAAGGGCTTCCCCCATAACCGCTCCAATCCCTTCCTGCCACGTGGACGGCCCAAATTCAAAGCTAGAGGAGCAAATCAAATGGTCTAGATTTAAACTGGAAAATCAAATGTAACGGTTGCTTTGCAAGGTCTAGTTTTAGCCACCATGAGTATTTTCTTCATGATAAAGGAATTTGAAGAGGCGTGAATGATTTGTAATGTTGTAATGGTTTTTTTCAAAGAATATAATGTCTTCTCAATGTCATTCCAAAGGGATGGATTGATTTTTTTAAAAACAAGAGTGCTCTATACCTAGAAAAGACATAAAATGCCATTCTTCTTATATTTTCTCTTCTTCTTCAAATTTCTTCCATTCTCAAGCTTTAATAAGAAAAGAAGGAATTTTTTCCTCCTTGATTGAGGAATTAATTGGTACTTTGTGACCAATGAGTTTCAATCGATCTTGAAGTTTCTCTTGCAGATTTGTTTTTCTTCTTATTATAAATACTTGTAAATGAAGTTTCTAATTGATGTGTGTGGGAATCTGATATTCTACCCGTAACATTAGTTTTTCTTACCTCCATTCTCACTCCCTTTTCCCTTCTTAGACAAAGTTCTTCTCTAGTGAGAAATTGCTAGCTTTTCCACAGGGACAGTGGAGTGCCCCTGCTAGATCTCTGGTTAAAATACCACCATTGAAATCCACTTTTTCATGCATGCACATACGGAAGCTGCACCATTCAAGTAGAGGGACTTAGATTCCCATAGCATTGGCTTAAAACCCACCAATTTGTCCACAAGACAAATTTTCTCACCAACAGTTTTTGGTGCCCACCGTGGGGTAGATCTTGTAGCATCTACACCTAAAAACGACCTCAGGGTCATAAAAAAAAGATTCTAAGTGAAAAAATTCTAGAGATTGAATAATCACATGAACTACATGGATGTAAATCATGACTATTCAAGGAAATCCTCCTATTGAGAGACCTGATTTACTCTTTCACATCCAAGAAGACATTGCTTCTAATCTGAGAGAATCCATTTGGCATAGTAGACAAAGTGTAAATCAATACTTCATTTCCATAAGGATTCTAGACCTAGAAGAGGAACGTGTTGTCGAATTGGAGAGATAGAGACAAATTCTAGCACCCCAAAGGAGAGCATAAATCTTCAAGCTGGATGAGAGAAGATACACTGCAACTGAGGCAAGGAGGAAAAATTGATCCCACATTTGAAGAGCTTGAAAGAGAGGCAGTTGCTGAAGAGGAGATAAGAGCTCAACTTGAAGAAATAGAAAGACTCCAACTCGAAGTAGAAGAAAGAGCAGCAGCAGAAGCAACCTTAGCAAGACTGGAGGCTAGAAATAGGAATAGAATGGGTGATCATGAAGATGAAGTACGTAGGCCTAACATGCCATGGGGAAGGAATACTAGTCCACTCACCCTTCCACAACCACTTCATGACCTCCCAAGAGGCTCAAGAAAGAACTTCCCAAAATTCAAAGGGGATGGTTCTCAACTCCAAGAAGAACATGTAGCAACATTCATCACTACTTGTGGAGTGTTGGGAGTTGAAGATGAAGATGTTTTAGTTAGGCTATTTTTGATTCTCTCCAAGAAAAGGCTACCGAATGGTTCTACATGTTGTCCCCAAGATCTGTCACATGTTGGGAAGACATAAGAAGTGCATTTGAACATAGGTTCAAGAGCATAGAAGATTGTCAGGATCTTCGGTCCAATTGGTTCTAGATGAAGAAGGAGACCTCTGAATCAATGAGATATTTTGTAGCAAGGTATAATAGGTTGACAAGAAGGATTCCAAAAGATGTGGTCCACCCTTAAAATAACTTGAAAAAGTTCTTCATCAAAGTGCCTTGCCACCAGAAGTTGGTTTCTTCCTCAGAAGAGCCCAACCAAGAACATTGAGGGAAGTTCAAGACTTTATAGTTGAGACTAGTGATGATATAATTATTTTTGGAAAAGTGAAAGGACCAAATGGGAAACAAAAAGTTCAAGGTTCAAATTGAGTCACCACTGATCCAATGTTTCAAAAAATAGCAAATGACCTAGTTGCTTTGAAGAAGTAGTTGTCACAAATCAGAATGAGGAATGCTCCAAGGAGACCAAATCTTCTTGATAGACCAAGAATTTATCCAACCCCTCATAGGCTTAGTCTTGAAGCACCACCGGTCAATTCCATCTGTGACACTAGGGAATTAGAAGAAGGAGCAGACATTAAGGAAATTGAAGAAGAAAGCATGGATGACCATGAAAACTATCTTGAAATTGAAGAGGTTGGCATGCACAATGGCTTGATTGAGTACGTTGATGATGAGGAGGAAGGTGATGAAGAAGCTTCAAGTTTTTCATGTTATTTTTCACTCATGCACAATCCAAGAATGGTGTTTTAGCCTCAGCAGTTACAATAGATGATAGGAAGAGCAAAGAAGATAGCTCTTCAAATCCTCCACAAAACAAGATCATCAACAGAGGATCACCATTACCACCTTCCATGGAATCAGCCAAAGAGAAACCAGATTCACTGGTTGCCAAGGATCATGCTACTCTACCAAGTAAGTTATCTGACTCTTCTTCCAACTCAAAGGTTGTTAAGAGAAATTCTCTTCTAAATGTTGGTTCTGCAAGAACATCTAAATTTCAATCAAGGGCTACACCCTCACCTCCTTCCAAGTCAATTGCTACATTTGAAAAGGAGAACCCAACACCAAAAGTAACAAAACCTCTGCCATTTAAGTCCTCATCCACTATCTGGAACCTCTTCCTCATCTACCATAGCTCCATTTGACTTTGTGGAGCATGCAAGCAAAACCAAGGTTCAACTCTCTAAGATTGAATACCTACAAACACATCCTACCCAATTTGACAGATTCATCAAAGCAGTCCAGGGTGGTAACTCTACATCCCCAATATCTAATTCTAAAGGCTTGCTTCCCACACCATCTTCTCAAAACATGCTAGCCCTCAGTGCCTCCAACACCAATAGAGTTGAGCCTTTTTACCTATCACTTCTCATCAAAGGTTTCCAGCTGAACAATTGCATTATAGACTCTGGAGCCTCAGATAATGTGATGCCAACAAAAGTTGCAAATGCTCTTGGTCTCACTTTGACCTAGGAAAATGGCACATGCTATTCAATGGAATCCAAACAAGTTCCATTAGTAGGAAGAATCAAGGATGCTTAGGTTGCACTAGCTAATTACCCTGACAAGAAGATACTCTTGATCGTTTTTGTGTCAAATATCCCATCATATTTTGGTAATATTTTGAGCATAAGTTTTTACAGAGATCTAGGTGGAGAAATAAAATGGATTGGACATCTGCAACTATCCCAATGAAAGGAGAAATGAAGAAGCCGCTTGAGGTCAAGAAAATGAAATTCACAAGAAGGAAATCGATGATTCAAGAGTTAACATCCTCTTTCAAGATTGTGGGCTAGGAAACTACTTCCTTACATCACAAAAGGAATATAACTTTCCAAGTCCTCATGGAGGAAGAAGAAGATCAGATTTGGACAATGGAGTTTGATGGCAGTCATTCTAGAGCAGGTTCAAGGGCTGGTGTAGTATTATACTCTCCCTCCAATGAGATATATCCTTTTTCCTACAAGCTACAATTTGACAATACAAATAATACAACAGAGTATGAAGCATTACTCTTAGGCATGAATGCAGTAGAGGACATGGGAATTAAAAAGCTGAGATGTAAAGGTGATGCAGAGATTGTGGTGAAGCAAGTCTGCCAGCAATATCAGGTAAAAAATCCCAGACTCAGGCATTATAGAAATAGGGTGTGGGACTGCATTGAATCCTTTGATGCATTCTCCATTGAAGCTATCCCTAGGGAGAAAAATGAAAAGGCTGATTCTCTAGTAGTGTTAGCTTCCTTAGTGACACTCGACACTAAAATTTTCCTCCGTAATTTCTATTTCATTAATGTATGTATTAGGAATATGTTGTTGTTAAGTATAATTAGTAGTAGCGTCTGATAGAAGATAACGGCGCGTCACAAGACGGTGCCGCCAATAATGTGGAGTACGGTAACAGTCAAAGTACAATAGGAATGTTGTAAAAAGTAAATATTTGTCGTAAGTGGTCCGGTAATGTTAAAATGTCAAAGTTTGGGTAATTAGAGAAGTAGGGTCTACATGATTAGGAATTAGAAATATTATATTGGTAATAAGGACAAGGAGTGAGGTCATAAATATTTTGTGTATTTTATTTGTAAAAAGTCTAAAAATGTGGAACCCATGTAAAATGATAAGGTTTATCTTATCTTAAAAGATAAGCTTACATGTACAGATAAGAGTTAAGGTATGGAATATGATTCGTCGAGTGGATTTCTTATCCTATCTTAGAGATAAGATGGATAAGCCTGGAATTTCTATAATAGAGAGGCCACCCCCTCATTTAGCATAGAAGGAAGTAGTGAGAAATATTGTAGGAAGTGTGCAAAGGAAGCCATCGGATTAAAGGTGTGTTGAAGAAGTCATTAAGAGGTGTAATTGTAAAGTTTCTCCCATAGTCTTGGTGAAAGGCAAGTGAAGTCAATAACAATCGAAGTACCTCATGGGTGAGATTGTAATAGTTTCATGTTAATATTATAATTTACTTTGATATTTCAGATTTTTCATCATTTCGTCTTATCATAGTCGATGGTATTCTTGTGTTATGTTGTTGTTTTGTTTCCAGATTACATCCACCAAACTAAAGGCTATGCATTAGTAAATAATCATAGCACGAGGAGTTCCCGGTGAAGAATTATCATAGTGCCGGATTGGTGATGACATTTTGGTTCCATTGCCGGGACCATTCCTCGTTGGTGGATTTTCTGGAGAGATATTCCCACTTAGTCAAAAATCAATTGGAGGGTAACCTTGTTTTTACTGTGCATAGTAGTTACCATGGTAAAGTCATTTTTACCGTGAATAGTAGTTACCATGATAAAGTCATTTTTGTTGTGAATAGTATTTATCACAGTAAAGTCACTTTTTACCGTGAATAGTATTTACCGTAGTAACTTCACTTTTTACCGTGAATAGTGTTTACCACAGTAAAGTCAGTTTTTACCGCAGTAAGTCAAGTTTTACCATAGTTTACCGTGGTCATTTCTATTTTACTGTAGAAAGGTGTAAAGTCACTTTCTAGTATAGTGATCCCAATTATTTGTGCACATAAGTCTTGTTGATTGTACTTGTGGGTTTGGTTTTCACAGTGGTTACCTTTGAAAATGGGAAAGATTCCTATTTTTTCAGCTCAATCTAATGAATATGCTTCTTCTTTCATTCAAGAGTTTAAACGATCTTGTATTTGTAATGGCCTTATAAGATGGGAACAATGGACTGAATTTTTTCCTACCTTTTTGGATGGTTCAGCACTTAGGTGGTTTGAAACACTAGGTGATAATGTGAAAAATTCATGGGATTTATTAACTGAAAGTTTTCTTGAAGAATTTGGTGAACAATGAAATATGCGCAGATCTCATGATCGAGATCACAAAGCTATCCCAAGGAGAGAAGGAGAAGATAAGGGATTATCATGCTCATGTTCTAGAGCTAAGGAGGAAGCTCGATGCCCAGATCCGGAAGGAAGGATTAGTGGATGGGTTGATGAATGGCGTGGATAATCTCCTCTCGTAAGCACTTCATTCCCGGGATGAAGCCGTGAGATCGATGACGAGTGAAGTATGACCACCCGGCTACCATTAAACAAGCAAAGGAGATTGCAAGAAGGCAAGAAGAAAGCATGGAAGAGGAGCCCAAAGAAATTGTTGCTAAAGTAGAACCTACACCAACACCTTTGGTCCGAATCCACAACCACTCCGGTGAGCACAAATATTTCTCCTAGTACATCTACTGAGTATGAAGATTTGCTCAAAAGATGGGTCAGTTAACTATTAATCTTCTTCAAGGAAAGGAATTTAGTTCTCAGGGAGGAGATAGAGGTCCAAAAAGAAATATTTCTGAAGTTGTTTGTTATGGTTGTTATAAAAAGGGTCATTATAAGTATAATTTTCCAGATAGAGCTTCTACATCTGGTAAAGGAGATAATGATAAAGGAAAAGCACCTGTGAATTCTTTTGATGTAGTAGATAAGAGCAGAAATAATGAAGTAGATGTGTTTGTAACAAAAAGAAAGAAAGAAAAAGATAATTAAGATGGAAATGATCCTAATAAGATGAAAGAAGAAACTAGTAAGAAACATAGGAGAAGAAAGTTCGGTGTGCAAGATTTTCTGATTTCACATGGGCAAGGACCATACTCCATCTTGGAAGATCTGTCCAAAAGGCCTGCAAATATTACATATGGTCAACTCTTGGCTATGTCTTCTGAGAAGAGGCGGGAGTTGCGAGGTGGACTCAATGCTCGAAGAAGGAAGGAGGTTGAGGTCCCTGTTTTGGAGGCAGAGGTAGATCCCTATGCTCCACAAGCTGAGGTATTATGTAATGGTATTTCAATTCATGATGTTTTAGTTGATGGAGGTGCTGCAGTTAATGTAATGACCGAGTCTGTAATGAATATGTTGGGTTTAAAAATTGATCGCCCTTTAACACTTATGTTAAGGTCATTAAATAAAGGAAAAACTAAACCAGAAGGTGTAGTTTCAAATGTGGCAATATCTGTTATGGGTGTTGTATGTGTGGTAGACTTTCAGGTAATGAAAAATGGTACTGCTGCGTGCACTCCAATGTCTTTGGGAAGACCATGGCTAAGGAGAGTTCATGCAAGAAACTACTGGAATGAAGGTTTCATGACACTTGGACGTGGTAGAGAGAGGGTGAAGATAAATGTGATCCCTCGACATCATAAGGTAGAACCAGTGGATTCAAGTGATGAAACTGATGATTGGATATCCTCTTATTACTCTAGTACCGGTGAAGTGACACTCGAAGATGAAGAAAGTGAGGTTGATGTTTCAGTCATGGATATCCTTCCAGTCACACCAACTCATGACCCCATAAAATTATCTAAAGAAGAAGTTGATGATCGTCTCCAACAAATAAATATTGGTGATGCTGTGATGGAGAGTGAGAAGGAATCCCACCTCCAGCCTCTTTCAAAGGTACATACACCTATTCACTTTTGATTACAAGGAACTCCGTAAAGTAAGTTGGGTAGAATATTGTATTGAGTGGTAGATGGTGCTAAGCCCATAAAGAAAATGCCATATAGAATGAATCCTAACTTTTCCAAGACTCGTAAAAGAAGAAATAGATAAGTTGCTTGATGCAGGATTCATATTTGCTGTGGAGAATTCAGAATGGGTAGCTACACATTTGTGTTGATTACAGGAAGCTCAATAAGGCAACAAAGAAGGATCATTACCCTCTTCCATTTTCAGATCAGATCTTGGATGAAGTAGTTGGCCAGGAGTGCTATAGTTTTATTGATGGATATAGCGGCTACAACCAAGTTCGTATAGCAGAGAAAGATTAGCTGAAGACCACGTTCACCACTCCTTGGGGAACGTTTTCTTATAGAGTTATGCCTTTTGGGTTGTGTAATGCTCCAAAGAACATTCCAAAGTGTTTGATGAATAGGGTGTTCGAACCCTACATTGGGACCTTCATCGAGTATTTCGGATGATTTTTGCATTTATGGGAGCAAGTTGGACCACCTGCACCAGATGGAGATAGCATTTCAAAGGTTAGATGAAGCACAATCCTCACTAAACCCTACAAAGTGTGTCTTTGGATGTTCTAAAGGCGTTTTGTTAGGGCATGTTGTATCCAGAGATGGTATTGGTACTGATCCTGATAAAGTTTTAAAAATCAAAGATTTACCATTTCCTATTAATAGAAGTAAGTTGAGATCATTTTTAGGCCATGTGGGTTACTATAGAAGGTTCATCAAGAATTTCTCAAAGATTGCACAGCCACTAACCCAGTTCTTGAAGAAGGATGTTACTTATAAACCAGAAATGAGGCGCATGAAGCTTTTGGACAACTAAAGGAAGCCCTGGTGTCTTCACCTGTTTTGAAGAATCCAGATTGGAGCAAGCCATTCATTGTGTACATGGATGCCTTAGATGCAGCACTAGGAAGTACTTTGAGCCAAAAGGATGAAAATGGGAATGAACATCCAATTTACTTTGGGAGAGCACAAATGAGCAAATCTTGAGGTAAATTATACATGAATCGAAAAAGAGGCTTTGGCTATCATTTTTGCTATAAAGAAGTTTAGGAATTACTTGCTAGGGCAAAAATTTCTAGTTCTAACAGATCATCAGGCTCTAAAATATATTGTAAATAAGCCTAACCCATCGAGAGGATAGCAAGATGGATAATTTTGCTACAAGAATTTGAATTTGATATTATAGATAGGCTAGGAAAGAATCATGTCAATGCGCAGATGCACTCTCTCGAGCCTATGATGGTTTAGGATCATCTTGTGATGATGATGATTTTCCCGATGCAAAGATTGGTATCCCTTGACACAATCCCTAGTGAATACATAGATATTTGGAATTATCGAATGAATTCAAGTTTCGATGGTGTCAATGCAAAGACTAAGAGAAAGATTACTCAAGTTAGTCATCCATATTCTATTCTACATGGAGTATTATTTCGAATAGGACCTGATGGACAATACAAAAGGGCAGTTGGACGTGATCAAGGGAAGGAACTACTAGAAGAATTCCACAATGGTACATGTGGAGGGCACTTCTCTGGACAACTTACAGCAAGAAGGATCTTGGATGCAAAGTTATCACCGCCTACTCTTTTTAAAGATTGTTATAATTATTGTAAGACATGTGATATTTGTCAAACACATGGTAACCGTAAGACTTCATCAGCTCCATTATGTCCTATTCTTCCCCTTAGTCCCTTTGAAAAGTGGGGAATAGACATTGTAGGTCCACTTCCAACTACATCACGCAAAAATAAGTATATTGTAGTTGCCTGCATTATTCAACCAAGTGGGTTGTAGCTAGGCCATTCAAAAATGACTTCCATGGATGAAGTGGCAAGGTTCATGTATGAACGCATTGTCACCGATTTGGTTGCCCATTAGAAATTGTACAGATCAAGGAAGCCACTTCATTAATGAGGTGGTAAAGCCCTAGTCAATAAGTTTTCTATTAAGAACAGAAGGCAACAACATACAAGCCAAGCACAAATGGGCGAAGTGGAACGAACAAATTTTGTGTTGTCAAATTCTAGCAAAAGATGCAGCCTTGCAGTACATAAATGGGATAAAAGGATTCATGCAAAGCATTGTGGGCATATAGGGCAACATCAAAGTCAGCAACAGGACACTCTCCATTTCGGTTGGCCTATGGCATTGATCCAGCTTCTTCCTATTGAGTTTGATATTCCCACTTTGAGAGTTATGAAAAATGAAAGGATGGATGAAAGTGATTCAAGAAAAGAAAGGTTGGTACATCTTCATTTTGCTAGAGGAAATGAGAGAAATAGCAAAGGATACAAGCCATAAGAAGAAAATGAAGTAGAGGGAATACTTTGATCAAAAGATCCAAAGTGGTCTCCATTTCATGTGAATGACTTGGTTCTAGTATATGATTCCAGATACAAAAAAAAAAGAAGACAGAGAAAATTTCTTCCAAAATGGATGGGCCCTACAAAATAGCAGCAAAATGAAAATGGTACATACCGATCGGAGGAATTGGATGGCACTCCCATTACGAAATGGGTCAACCACGACAAGTTGAAGATTTTCCAAGCACCAAAATAGTCTACTCCGAGGACGGAGTAGAAGCTAGGAAGGGGGAAGATGTCGACACTAAAATTTTCCTCCGTAATTTCTATTTCATTAATGTATGTATTAGGAATATGTTGTTGTTAAGTATAATTAGTAGTAGCGCCTCGATAGAAGATAACGGCGCCACAAGATGCGGTGCCGCCTAATAATGTGGAGTACGGTCACGGTCAAAGTACAATAGGAATGTTGTAAAAAGTAAATATTTGTCGTAAGTGGTCCGGTAATGTTAAAATGTCAAAGTTTGGGTAATTAGAGAAGTAGGGTCTACATGATTAGGAATTAGAAATATTATATTGGTAATAAGGACAAGGAGTGAGGTCATAAATATTTTGTGTATTTTATTTGTAAAAAGTCTAAAATGTGGAACCCATGTAAAATGATAAGGTTTATCTTATCTTAAAAGATAAGCTTACATGTACAGATAAGAGTTAAGGTATGGAATATGATTCGTCAGAGTGGATTTCTTATCCTATCTTAGAGATAAGATGGATAAGCCTGGAAGTTCTATAAATAGAGAGGCCACCCCCTCATTTAGCATAGAAGGAAGTAGTGAGAAATATTGTAGGAAGTGTGCGAAGGAAGCCATCAGTTTAAAGGTGTGTTGAAGAAGTCATTAAGAGGTGTAATTGTAAAGTTTCTCCCATAGTCTTGGTGAAAGGCAAGTGAAGTCAATAACACTTGAAGTACCTCATGGGTGAGATTGTAACAGATTTCATGTTAATATTATAATTTACTTTGATATTTCAGATTTGTCATCGTTCCGTCTTATCATAGTCGATGGTATTCTTGTGTTATGTTGTTGTTTTGTTTCCAGATTACATCCACCAAACTAAAGGTTGTGCATTAGTAAATAATCATAGCATGAGGAGTTCCCGGTGAAGAATTATCATAGTACCGGATTGGTGATGACAACACCTCATCCCTCTTTTGGCAAGGATAAAGTGACCATTGATATGGTGTTCGGACCCAACGCACTGCATAATGCAAATAACCTGGTAGGTCTTCAATGATGATAATCAAATCTTATCCTTCTTAAAACAAAGGGATAACTTCAATAACATTTTCTTTGAAGGAATTTAAAACCCACACCATGAATCACTTCCCAAAGAAGAGAAGGAGGGAGTAATCAAACTAAAAGGAAACAAAATCCCTAAAGGCCTAGTTTCTTTAGAAGATCTCTTTGACAAGCATGATAGGTTCATCCAAGAAAAAGAAAAATAGTCTTCTCGGTGTCCATCTGATTTTGATTAGGAAAACATTGGCACTTCAGAGAATCTAAGGATGGTTAATATTGGTAAATGTTGCTCACTAGAAGAGAAGAGAAAGTTTGTTGCTCTGCTAAAAAAATACTCAGATGTGTTGGCTTATTCCTATGATGAACTCAAATCTTTTCAGCCAAAGGAAATGAACCACTCCATTCCTTTGAAGCAAGGAGCCAAGCCCTTCAAGAAAAAGCAAAGGCCCTACAATCCAAATATTTTTGATGTTATCAAAGAAGAGGTGACAAAGATGCTCAATGCTAGAATCATTTTCCCCATCCACCATTCAACATGGGTGGCTAACATTGTGCCAGTAAGGAAGAAGAATGGGGAAATAATAATTTTTGTAGACTTCCGAAATCTGAATCAAGCATCTCTTAAGGACAACTACCCTCTTCCAATTATGGATCATATTTTGCAAGCATTCACTAGATCTGAGATGCTCTCTTTTCTTGATGGATTATCACCTGGTACAACCAAATCAAGGTGGCAGAAGAGGATTGCAACAAAAAAGTATTCACAACACCTTGGGGCACTTTTTCCTAGAGCATAATACCTTTTGGCTTGATCAATGTTGGAGCCCCTTTCCATAGGGCAATGGACTTGGCCTTTAAATATTTGAAATATTGCATTTTCATTTACTTGGATGACCTCACAGTTTTCTCAAAGAGGAGGGGAGATCATATCTATCATTTGGAGCAAGTCCTTGCAAGATGTAGAAGACATGGCATTTCTCTAAATCCTAAGAAATGCATTTTTGGAGTCACAGAAGGTAAGTTGCTGGGACACATTGTGAACAAGCATGGAGCACACATTGATCCTGAGAGGATCAGAGCTATCCAAGAACTATCCTTACCAACCAACAAGAAGGGATTCCATTCATTCTTTGGAAAGGTAAAATTCCTTCGTCATTTTGTGCCTGAGTTTTCTAAACTGACCAAGCATATAACTTCCATGATGAAGCCTCAAACATGTTTCAAGTGGGATAAGGAAGGAAAAGCAACATTTGAGGAGATAAAGAAAGCCATTGCCAAAGCTCCAACTCTTGTATCTCAGATTTCAACAAGGAGTTCATCATGTATTGTTATGCATCAGAACATACACTCTTTGTTGTCCTTGCTCAGAAAAATGATGAAGGTTTGGAAGCACCCATTGCTTTCATGAGCTATCCCTTGAAAAATCATGAGCTAAAGTATAGTTAATTGGAGAAACATGCCTACGCAGTGGTTAAAGTTGTTAAAATTTTTAGATTCTACATTCGTAATTCCCATACATTGCTGATGGTTCCTGGAAGTGCAATCAAGTCCATTTTGACTCAACAAGATCCCGGGGCTAAGAGAGGAAGTTGGATGGCAAAGACCCAAGAGTTTGACTTGGAGATTAGACCCTCTAATCTGGTGAGAGGAAATGGTTTGTGCAAGCTGATTATCGGAAGATGAAGACCTTAAGGCTCAACAAGGAGAAAAAGATGGTGTTTGCTCAACCTATTCAGGAGATAGTCCACAAGTACTCTTTGTCACCCACTTGGTGAGTGTATGCCGATATTTATTACTACTTCACTTATGGAGAATTCCCTCCTCATCTTGACTACAAATAAAGAAGGACACTCAAGCTAAAGGTAGCCAAGTTTGTGATCTGGAATAATGCACTTTACAAGAGAGGCCTAGATGGTTGTTTCCTCGGGTGTGTAGATAAGGAGCAGCAAGAAAAGTTTCTCAAGGCCTATCATGATCAACCTTGTGGTGGACATTTCTCAGCAATGGTCACTACACATAAGATCCTCATAAGAAGATATTATTGGCCCTCCATCTTTGTAGACACTCAAGATTGGGTTTCTAAATGCAAAGCATGCCAAAAATTTGTTGGGAAGTCTGCAACTAGATGCATGCCACTCAGCCTGTGGTGATTGAAGAACCATTTCAGCAATGGGGGCTAGATTTTATTGGTGTTTTGAATCCTCATTCAAGTGTAGGGCACACTTATGTACTCACTACAACTGATTACTTCACCAAGTGGGTGGAAGCCATTCCAACCAAGTAGGCCAGCTCTGAAACGGTCTGCAACCGCATCAAAGATAATATCATTGTCCATTTTGGAATACCACAAAATATTATTGTAGACAATGCCACCTATTTCTCTTCCAAGGAGCTCACCGAGTTTTGTTATGGCTTTGGAATCTCTCTATCTCACTCCTCTAACTACTATCCACAGGGAAATGGTCAAGCTAAGTCAAGCAACAAGAACATTGTTACCATTGTTCGTAAGCTGGTAGATGAGAATCAATGGAAATGGCACAAGAAGTTGTATGATGCATTATGGGCCAATAGGATCACTTCTAAGAAGGAAGTAGGTATGTCACCTTTCTAAATGTTGTATAGAATTGAATCAAAATATTCCTCTCATAATTGAGATGCCGGCTCTCAAGCTGTTGTAAGAAATAGAAGATGGTCAGTATAAAGACTCCATTGACAAGAGGATCCTCTTCCTGGAGAAGCTAGAGGAAAGTAGATGCCAAGTGGTGGATAGAATTAAGGAACACCAATTGAAAGTAAAGAATATCTTTGACAAGAGGGTGAAGGAAAGAGAATTCAAGGTTGGAGATTTTGTCCTGTTGTGGGACAAGAGAAGAGAACCAAAAGGCAGCCATGGAAAGTTTGATTCATTATGGCTTGGCCCATTCCAAATTCATGAAGCTTGTGGTGAGAATGTTTTTCTCCTCTCATACCTAGATGGAACACCATTAGAATTTCCTTGAAGTAGGCAATACTTGAAATTGTATCATCAGTAGAAGTGGGTTGTCCCCTGCCTTGTACCATAGGTGCTTTTGTAGGTGTGTTTTTCCCTTTGTTGTTGTGTGGTTTTGGTTTTGTTTTGTTTGGTTTTGTTGTGTGTGCTTTGGTTTGTGTGTTTCCTCCTTCTTCCTTTCTTTCTTGGAATTGTACATGACTCTACAAGGCCCAATGGATAAGGCACTAGTCAAATGTAATATGTTTTGAAACTCAAGATTCTGGATCCTCATGTTGTGCCCTAGCCATGCCCAGTTCACGCCATGTCCCCAAGCTAGAGCCAGTTATTGTCTCCTAAAAAAATCTCTGCATTTTCATTGCCAAATCCAAATTTTTGAGCTCACACCCTTCATTGGTGTCTAAGGAAAGTTTTAGATTTAATAAATTAGCTAAAATCATGCCCTTGAGCTATTTAAACCTCTCGTGTCATTCTTTTTTTTAGAAATTCTCCTCTTCCTGGTCTGTGCACGTAATATCCTTTTTCCCCTCCCATTTTTGATCGAAATGGTTCACTTGTTCCATGGCCTCGGGTTGTCGAATCATTTTTTTCCTTCATGCCTTTGGCTTGTGAAGAAAATTTGAAAATTGGACTCAAAATGACGAAGTTCTCTTCCTCTGTGTATTTTTCCATAGTTGGGAATGATGATCGATTCTTTCCCTGTCAATTTTTCCTCAGCATTCCTCAATGATACATGGGTCTCCCTGATTGGTGCAGTCTAGTTATACTTTAAAGACTCAGCGGATGGCTCCATGTGTCACAAGGGCATGATTCCAAGCACAATTTTGGGGGTAGTCTTCAATTGAGCACAGGCTCTCCACGTGTCCCAGGTCCAAAATGAAGGTAAAATTGGATAAGTATGGAATTCTTAGCGGATGTCTCCACATGTCGTGACAAAGATAACTCGAGGGTAGGAAAGGTCAATTACCAATTCAGTGCCAAATCGCCACATGGTGGAAGACATTGAAAAGTCAAGGTGGATGAGCAGCCATCGGGGAATTCAAGACTTTGAGCCTTTTTGTAAAAAGGTGAAAAATTAAAAAGTAACCCACAGCCCTGATCAGGCTACCAAGGAAAAATTCAAAGCTTGAGCCCGCAGGAAAAAGTTAAACAAAAGGCTTATCATTGAAAATTTAAATTGGAGCAGCGGGCCGACGGGGAATTTGAGTTTTGAACCTTTTTTCCAAAAAAGGTTAAAATGTTGAGAAGAGAACTACGACCCCACCTATAAACAAAACGTACCACGTGTCCTAGTCAAATCAGAGTAGTGGGTTGGAGGAGGAAATCATTTTTTTGAATCTTTTGTAAAAAAGTTTAAAATGTTGAGAAAAAGACCGTGATCCCATTTCCAATAAGAATGTGCCACGTGTCCTAGTTGAAAAGTCAAAGCGGGGTTGCAGCCAATTTGTTCCAAATTTCCAAATCTCTAAAAAATCACAAAATGCAAAGGGTTTCCCCCATAACCGCTCCAATCCCTTCTTGCCACGTGGACAGCCCAAATTCAAAGCTAGAGGAGAAAATCAAACGGTCTAGATTTAAACTGGAAAATCAAATGTAATGGTTGCTTTGCAAGGTCTAGTTTTAGCTGCCATGAGCATTTTCTTCATGATAAAGGAATTTGAAGAGGCATGAATGATTTGTAATGTTGTAACGGTTTCTTGCGAAGAATATAATGACTTCTCAACGTCATTCTAAAGGGATGGATTGATTTTCAAAAAAACAAAGTGCTCTGTACTTGGAAAAGATAGAAAATGCCATTCTTCTTCTATTTTCTCTTCTTCCTTGAATTTCTTCCATTCTCAAGCTATGTACAAACTCTACTTGAGCTTCAATAAGAAAAGAAGGAATTTTTGCCTCCTTGATTGAGGAATTAATTGGTACTTTGCAACCAATGAGTTTCATTCGGTCTTGTAGCTTCTCCCATGGATTTGTTTTTCTTCTGATTATAAATGCATGTAAATGAAGTTTCTAATTGATGTGTGTGGGCATCTGATATTCTACCCACAACATTAGTTTTTCCTACCTCCATTCTCACTCCCTTTTCCCTTCTCAGACAAAGTTCTTCTCTAGTGAGAAATTACTAGCTTTGCCACAGGGACAGTGGAGTGCCCCTGTTGGATCTCTGGTCAAAAGACCACCATTGAAATCCACTTTTTCACGCATGCACATATGGAAGTTGCACCATTCAAGTAGAGGGACTTATATTCCCATAGCGTTGGCTTGAAACCCACCAATTTTTCCACAAGAAAAATTTTCTCGCCAACAAAGCTAATACTAACCTATGCTTAATCAAAAAAATTATGACTACATTAAAAAGTGTATCAAATATCAACAACATTACAACCTTATGCATGTTCCTAGCCATGCTCTTCAGAGGGCTCATGACTTCTAGCATATTTCTCAATGGGGGCTTGATTTTATCAGCCTTTTCAACCCTTGCTCATAACAATGATGCAATTATATCATCACATCCACCGAATACTTTAAAAATGGGTGGAATTTATTGCCATCATTTCTAATAAAAAAATTGCCTTCATCCATCATCACATTATTTGTCGTTTCGGCATTTCTCACAAACTCATCACAGATATCGATAAATCATTCAAAAGTGAAAAAGTTCAAAAACTTTATGATTCTTATAACATCAAACTTATATTTTCATCTCCTTATTATCCACAAGTAAATGGTCAAGCAAAAGAATCTAATAAATATTCATCAAAATCCTCATGAAATTAGTCAATCAAATTGGAAGGGATTTATATCTTCAAATTCCTTTTGCCTTCAGTAGGCTTATCAAACCATATTTTGAAATCCTACAAGTGTTACACCATTCCCATTGGTCTATAACATGGAATTCATTCTTCCTCTTGAAGTTAAAATCTCGTCACTAAGTGTGTCCCTCAGAGATTTCATCTTTGATGAGGATTATCATCAAGAGCATCTATCACAATTTGAACTGGTATATGAAAATCATCTAACTACACTTGAACATATCAACATCTATCAAGAATACATCAAATGTTCCAATAAAAAACACCTTAAAAATCATGACCGCAATGTTGGCAATCTTGTTCGAAAAAAAAATAAACACTTCACTAACATCGAAAAGAGAAAATGTGGAAATTTTTCTCAAAACTAGTTTGAACCATACATTATCACTCATAAATATGGATTTGGTGCTTTTTGTTTAGATTCCATTGATGTTAAACCTGAAAATAATCCTCTTAACACACTACACTTGTAGTTGTTCTACTAATAAATTATCAATTTATGAGACCTTAGTCATATTATGATATCCCCTCATTAGCTCACACACCCTATCATTATCGTAATGATATGGAATCATGTGGTCTTCCGTCAACACACCTTTCAAAACCTTAAATATGGGCACCAAAACCATTTTCTTAGCATATTCCTCATGGACAAGTTCCTTACTCATAGCTAGAAACCCCTATCATTACTTCACCATCCCCTATCTCTTCTTGATCAACATGATACATATATATGTGTAGCTTACATGCTTATCTTATCCCCTTCTAATGGTTACCCAAGATACCCTCATGTCAAAAGTCACAAGTATTTATGGGATGCATTTGATTAAAATATAGAGTGATCCCTCAAAGGACGACTATTCAAAATTAAATCATATCAAATAAATCTGTAGACCACTCCCTCGAAGGATGGATACCATTAAAATAAATTCAATAAAAATCATAGACTACTCCCTTAAACAATGGCTACCCAGTCAAATTACATATGCAAAATAGGACTTCCCATATCAATCAATCCTCTTGTTAAAACATGGCTTCCCACATTGATCATCCCTCATGTCAAAATCAAAGAAAAATAACATCATCCTAGGAAATATTTGTGCATCGATCAAATTTCCTATCAAATATGAGCTTCCCACATCAATCAAAGTGTTCAAATAAAAAGAGATGGGGAAAACCCATATGGAACTTTCATGAATAACCCATTTTCCTATCCTTGCTACATACACACTGTCTATGTCAAAAGGATCAATATGATGACCCCATCTCTATCTATGATCATAATATGAATAACTATTGTAAGTCGTATGTTAACATATAGTATAGGGCTGCATGTGCAGTATCATATGTTTTGAAATCAGTTTACCATCAAACCATATATATATCCAGGACAGTAAAAATGGAAACATTTCATGTTCTACTCTTACCCATCTACAATGTGTGAATCATATAACAAAATCATTGTTTGTCATGACAACAATAAAATCGTATTATAATGTATAAATTTAAATTCTAAATCATACATTCTAAATATTTCTATAACACAACATATATTAACAGCATCACTAGTCAAATCATCATCAAAAACATCTATATCCATCACATTGCATAAAAATTACAAAATATAACTCAAAATGACAAAATCATATATATACCAAATATGTTTTTACGTCATTATGAGTCTCAAAACCATGTGTATAAAAAAATATAGCATCCAAAAACAACTTCAAAAGAGCTTTATACATCAAAACAAAATCTATACAAGAACTTGGATGTCCATTAAGAGAATAGTCCCACTTCTCCCCATAGTACCACCTAGGCCTCTATCTAGTCCTCTACTATGACCTCCCTCTAGACCCTATGGTGGTTGTCCAACACTCACACCATTATGTGATGGTTTCTCTTGTCTCTACACGATATACACCACATAGTGAGGCTCATCTTGTAGGCTCCATCGTATTATCTTTTCATTATATCTACGATCCTCGCACAATGAATAATAGTTAGCCAAACACATACTACCATGTGGAACCATCTAACGACTAGTATGATCTCTTGCCAAATATAGCTCATCCCTCAAGATAGAAGGACCTTTGACTCCAAAGGTATTTTAAAAGGCCTCCCTCTCTGTCGTTATCTATTCCTATCAACTCTAGCTTGTGTAAGATCATCTTATATATTAGTGAGCTACTAACTCAACTCATATCTCTTAGCCACCAATACAGCCTTATTGACCTATAAATGAGTCATTGTAGCCTCCAACACTACCATTCTATCCTCCTCATCTCTACCCTCACCACGGTTACCACCCTCCCGAGGTGCATCATCTACACGGGCTCACACCGCTTATCAAAACCACCTACTTGCCCCCGCACCATGCCGCCTAGGCCTCAATAACACTAACACCATCCTTTATCAATACTCCCTACACATGCACCCTCATAATAACCCTCTCCTCATCTGTCATATCCACTTCCTCTCTAACAATTGGTAGTTTCATAACTGTCTCCACATCATTTCTCTAATAGGGCATTGCTTCCAATGGCACATTCCTTACCAAACCAAATTTTCATCCGACACAACCAAATCGATTAACTCCCACTCACCCTCCCTCTACCCCCACACCCACCTATCTTTCGCATAGACACCAACTCACTCATTGTATCAAGCCACTTGGGAAACATGTATATGGGCTCCAAATCACATTATCTCATTGTAGGCCAACCAAGAGCTTCCTATAATAATCCTCTCCTATAACAAGGCCATGTAAATGTATGGTCGACCTCCATATCATGAAACCCACTTGACAACCTAAGTCAACCCAACTCATCCATGGTAATCCTCTTGGTCGATCTACGCCAATATGCTCATAGGCCCGACACTCTAAAAAAATGATATATCCACACCAAACATATGTTGTGTCCTCTAGGACCATAACTCCCTTTATACCTACACAAAAAAATTAGGGGCCCAAGAAAACACTTTCGTGTGCTCCATCATATCTCCTACAACACCTATCAACATCCACAAAAACTAGACCCGGGATGAATTTGGTAGGGAATAACAATTAATCCCTAAAATCATCATGATAACTAAGGCACAGTCCTCATCATCATCATGGTATTGATTCCTATATGAAAATCCTCGACAATAAAACACAACCTTCAATCCATCATCTCTATAAAAATGCTACATCACAAAGATCCGACCTACCACATCAATGGTATAAATATACTCATCTTGTATTGGTAACCACGAGATCTGGTGCACATCCTCCAAATTCATCATCATGTCCTATGTGGGTAACCAAAAGTGACTATAACAGGTCCCACATCTCAAATGTAGCCAAAAACAATCCAACATCTCTATGGATACGTTAATTTAATGATGTATCGAACCTAGTACCACCTCCTCCTGGTGCTCCTACTCCTCAATCGATAACTACTCTCGGACCTCATCCAGTATCTTTGAGACCCTATCTCATTTATTCAATCGGTCTCTACCTTACATCCACAAAATAATACATAAACAAATATCAGATACCACAACCAATCAAAATAAATTCATTGAAACTAACATCTATCTAATATCTATCAAACTTAACCCAAGAACTAGTGATTCTAATAAATTTCTGGTGATCACCCTTAATCGCCACCGATCCTATGGATTGGCGGTGATTTCATATGAAATAGTCAACAATCCCATAGTCCTAATATTGTTTTTAAATGAAAAAATATTAAGTACATCACCTACCTTAGCATGTGTACATCGACGTTTCCTCTGTGCACTTCTAATGACCTCCAAAGATGATCAAATACACTCAAAAATTACAAATTAGGTCTCCTAGATGTCTTAATCTCAAAATAGTAATTATATCAAATGATATTTTCAAATATCTTTATATAGCCTTTTTCTTCCGCACATCTAATCACCAACCATCCACTCATTCGCCGACAATCCACACAATCATTGAAAATCTAGTCTAAATCACCTATAACTTTTTCAAAATTAACTTTTGGTCCCTTGACCTCATCAAACCATCATTTTCATCATCCCTTTCCAAAATAGAACATGTTTCAAAGTATGTTATCCCTCTTTAGGCCCCAAGACCCTTTAAAAAGTAAAAAAATCAATCAATCAAAGTATTATTTTATCAAATTCATTTCATATTTTGCAACTATTAGGAATAAAAATTCCTTGTCATCAATTCATATGTCTATTAGACATGAATCCATTAGTTCCCCTATCACTTGACTTCACGGTCGTGTAAGCCCACATTTGTGGAAACATCATTTATCAACCTTATGTATCCCGATACACTATGGATACCATACCCAATTAGCATCATTTCCTACAGTGCCACCCTATGAGTCATACATCTATAGGTTGCAAACCCTTTAGTTCCCCTATCATTTGATTCTATGGTCATGCAAATTCCACCTTTGTGGTAATCCATTTCATCATCCCTTGTCTTAGGGCATCTTAAATCAAAACACACCATCATACAAACCTATCTCATCTAACAACCTTTTCAAATTATTGATCATTGTATTTTGTTGCAATAACCCCTAGTTTGAGGGGGCACCTATCCAAACACAATTCCAATCGTCTCACTTATTTTTGTCCAGCAATTTATCTATCCGAAACCACTAGACAAAAGGTTCAAATGTAGACAAAGGGTTCGGCACCCTAGTTGTCCTATTTACACCGCACACATGTATATTAAATAAGTAAACCTATCATTTAATCATAGCCTAATTCACTACCCTCCCCCATAATTTCATGTTTCTACCCCTTGTAAAACCTTACATACCTACCTTAACCTCCCTAAAACCTCTTTAACCACCCGTAACCCATCTAAACCCATTTTTATCCCCATTAACCAACCTCATAACATCCTTAACAACATAACCTCACATCCACACCTAAGAAATCCCAATATGGAAGTGGTTAAAACCACAACCAAGTTGTTTTCCATGTTTTTTTAATCATCGGTGATCCTAACCGATCACCAACAATTATAACTAAGACCTTAAGGCTCCTATTTCGGGGATCTAGAAGCATTACAACGAATATCTATTGCATTATAGAACCATACAAAATTTTCATAAACATTCATACATCCTCAATACCCTTCTCAAGCCATTAGACACTCAAAAATATCTTGTAAGCATTTGTAGCTCTATCCAATCCCTTTTCACTCCATAGTAATCAAATACTCATCTTTTTATGTCTTCACTTTATTAACATATCATATATAAGCCAAATCAATCATCTTAAGTATTTTTTTCTATCAAAATATCTCTTTTTATAAATATATCAACTTTACACAATGATCGCCTATGATTCTACCAATTGCCAACTATATGTCTAATCGGTCGGGATCCCGGTGGATCACTAATCTTCTCTATCACTTCATTAATTGTATCAATTATCATGTATCTATCATATTTTTATGAATATTTTTGGCCTAATCAGTTTTATTACAAGATGTGTTCTCTGTAGATGACATTTCTAGGTGCATCACACCCCATTGCAAGTATCTACGACCCCACGATCATGTTGTAGCCCTTCATGTGGGAGCATTTCAACATCACACATGAACTCATCCTATGTGCCATCTATTTGTGAGATGAAATCAAAGACATAGAAGACCAACTTGAAATCATATTAGAATTAAAGGACGCATCAAAACAATCCTTGTTATAGTACTTCTTGGACTTCGAGCTCACCATAGTCCTTTCTTGGGATGCCTATCAAGTAGAAAAGGATCTCTCCATCCCACTCGAGTTATAATCATACCATCATTATCTTATTTCATATCATATTCTTGATTGCAAACACGAGTTAACATCCTTGGAGGAAGCTCATTGGTTCCTGAGATCATTCGTTGTCGAGAAACTCTTTTAATTGTTATGCCTTATTTAGTTTTAATTTCATACGAGTCCTCTCACTTTATGGAAAGAAGAGTCTTCCGAATTGTTCGTGTATCCACTCACCTTGACATTTCATTTTTCAAAGTGCAAGTATCATTAAAACCTTCTACTTTTATATTTTTTGGTGTTTCATTATCATATTAACGAATCAAAATCCACCATAAATAGGGAGTCTAAAATAGAGGGGAAATTACAATTTTCATGGATGGGTTGTTCGGTGATGAGACCGAGTATTATGTGTGCCATTCAAAACAAAAATAAATACTTTCTAAATAATGATGTGTTTGTTCTTTTAGGGGAGTGGTCATTAGATTAAGGTTGATATAGTAGGAAGATCATCATTTACTAGAATTCCACTTCTCTCAGGAAATATATTGTAACCTTCGTCCCATCTAAATAGAGAAACATTTGGATACAATGACATAATACTAAACCTGATCATATAGGAGATTTAAAGAGAAGACATGTGCAATACAAATGAAGACATTGTTTGGAAATAAAACTTAAAGGTTTGTAAAAATCAAGTTTGATTCCGAGCTAAAAATTGAAATTGGATCAACGTATTTGAATAAAAACAGATCTGCACAATTTGAATCCTTCACTATAAATTACTTCACATTAATATTTCTCCATCCAAGAACAACAATATACGGTGAGATCCAATTCCTATAAATTCGAGAATTTGTTGTAATAATAATCTCACATAACCAACTATCTATGTAAGTTGTTAACATAAATTACTTACAATAGATAAATAATTTTACAATTATAATCTACACATTAAAATATTAATCTAATTCTCATAAAAATATAAATGTCAGCATTATATTTTATATATCCTAGTATTCCCCCTTAGTGTGAACATGGGGAGAACATGTATTATCTTTATGCAATGTGCCACCTTGACGTTTTCTCATGATTTGGATGGTTTTATTTTTATGATATCCAAAACCTCCAGGATTTTTTTCAAGTGGTAAACCAACAACCACAAACAATGGTTTTGTTTTCGGATAACCAACAAAACTTTAAGATGGTTTTCAAAATGGATAACCAACAACAATAATATAATGATGTTGCAATATTATCATCATATGTCATGTGACATTCTTTTATTAGGGATTACACAAGAATTGTTCTCACACATTACGAACTGAAAAATAAAATGAATGGAAATGGAACATTGGTGTCATATTCCACCTCTTCCCCCACAATGTGAAATTTCCACTTATTCGAGAAAACCAAATACGAACAATAGGGACCATAGAAATATAAAGGACACTAAAAACCTTAGAAACATGCATCCAAAACTTCATGTGGCCCCTGACGTTGGTGGTGATGAGAGGTCATTGATCAACCTCCAACCTCAAAATGGTTTATTACTTAGAATTTTTTTTTCTGATTTACATGTCATTTGTAACAACTAATCCTATTTGTTTTTAGTATGGACTTGTGCAAACTTCAATTTTTTAAGTAATGTCATATGATTAAATTCCATACTTTATTCGCTAATTTTATTATTGATACACTCGTTCGAATAATGAAAAACACCTAATAAATAATATTTAACAAACCTATGGTCTAACATAAATGATTTTTAACTAAACAATCATTAGTCTCAATACCACGAAACATATATCACTATCACTAGGATGAGGAGGAAAAGGATAACTTGGAAGGAAGAGGAGGTTAATAATATGGTGTGTAGTGAGATTTCAAGTTATATTAATCATGTTAATGATGAAGTCCTATATTTTCCTCTAGTTAAGGATCTAACAGAGTAAATAGGAGGAGAAAAAATGAGACGAGAGTATCTTGAAAGGAGAGACAAGAAGCTTTGAAAGATGATATTATTGTTAAATTAGTGGTTGTTCTGTAAAATTAAAGTGGTGGCTTTTTGGGAGGAAGCAAGTTATAAATATTTCCTTAGAATGATGAAAGCAATAGAGGGAGATGGAATTGTGGATGAAAAAGGAAACAATGAGGAAGGGGATGAAGGCTGGAATATGGTACAAAAAGAAAATAAATTTATATAATAACCCAACTATTTTATAGATTTATTAGGAGTAAAAATGAAGGAATATTGAATATTGGTCTATGGTGAGAAGCATGTTGCTATAATATGATTTATGTGATGTTGTGTTGTTAACCTCTTTGGTTAGTTGTTGTTGATTTTTATACATGTGGGTGATCATGTCTTAACATTAATTGAAAGTTCAAGGCTATGGGGTGCTTCCAGAAACCCTTAACTTATTCTTAATCCTAAAAAAATATTTTCTGAATGATTTTCTAAAATGGTATCATGTCTTTATGGAAGTATAATGTTTTGATGTAGGAAAATATTTAGGATGTACCATTAGAGGAAGCATATACATTGATGTCTCTTTTCTTACGCTGGGAAGTTGTTTCTTTTTGTTTCTTGGTGTGTTAATGCCTTTATCTAGCCTTTGAGGCCTTCTTGCTGAGTAGGGCCCGAATCAAAAACCTTTATTCTTAATATTAAAAAAATAATATACCTTGATGGATTACTTCATGAGACATATTATTAAGTTAGTTTAAGATTAGGTTACATGATATTTTGAAATGCACGATGAGAATCCATTGAATTAGATTTTTGTCACTTGATTGTGACTTATGTTGAATAGGTTATAGTATAAGCATGTTTACCACTTGATAAATATTTTTAAATTGATTATGTGAGTATATATTGTTTTACCATTTACAAATGAGGATTATAGTTACAAATTGAATCTAGAAACAAAAATAAGACTCACAATGGATGCCTTGAACTTTGATAAAACAAATTACAATACATATTTTTGACACAATTATGCATTGTTGAAGTGAAAACATGAATCTTATGATTCCGAGGAATTTAAGCGGCATGTCATGTTTCCCAATGTTGTGAAAACCCAATAAATACATAGATAAACTAGTAGATACTCCCACTTGAAGGGTAAATGTAATATGATCAAGAGATCTAAAACTATCTCAAATTCATCCAATTGTAAGTGTTTCTCATTGTATCCCAAATATTTTAGCATTGTCATAGTACGTAGATTCCACAAAATCCATTCTACACTTAAACAATGTGGATAATTTTTTTATCAATATAAATACTAACAAAAGTGAATTCCCACCATTATTTCATTCTCATCAAACATGCTAATGGGCTCTAGAGGAAAAGTAATAGTTTTAGTTCCAATATTAATGGAATCAAATTGATGATTTAAATAATTAGGAAGAGAATGGATGGTGTATGAATGATGAACCTCATAATTTAATTTTAGATCTTTTATATGTTAAAGTAATAGATCATTTAATATTTACTGATTTATTTTTCATTAAAATGTGTTTTAGATTTATGTCAAGTAGTTTCATAATTAATAATTTTTTCATTTACGAGTTCATGGATGAAATTATTCAATTTTTGTGTTGATTTATAGAATGACCAATACAACAGTGATAATCACAATATACATTAACATTGAATGATTAATGTTGATGATCGCTTGAATCTACATCCATATGTGGAGGGAAAGACACAATGTTACACTCACTAAACATTGAAGTATGGAATGTAGTGATATGAGTATCCGTGTGAATTACAAACTAAAACGTGTTTATAATTTCAGAATAGTTAGTTGAGATATAAAATTTACTCCTACTTTTTCTTCATTCTTGTTGTCACTATATTTATCTTTGACACTTTCTTTACTTTGAAACATACTATTTTTCACATATAAAAGCTTGTATCACGCTATAAAATTGACTTGTTGATCCTTTATATTATGACATAATTCATTAAAAGATGAAAATTTTAAAAAATTACATGATCTTGAAACAAAGAAAGTAACTTTTGTTTGAATATACCTTGAATTCCATTATCCACAATTATTTTTTCATCTTGGCGACCATAGTATTGTATTGTAACACGTAAGCAATAATAGTCTCAATAGAATGTTGTTTAAGCTTTAACATTTGAGCATAAGATATCTTCTCAATAATATTGATCAAAAGGGTGATAAGAAGTGGTCTACTAATCGATAAAAGATCATCAAATTTAGAAGAGGATGGTCATAAAACCATTATAAGGCATAATATTTGAGACTTCGGGGGAATTGTTTTGTAAAAATATTATCATTATAGGCAAAATCAAGACATGATCTGTCATAGAAGTTGATATGTTTCCTACATATCATTTACCATCATAGATATGAATCTTAGTATCTAAAAACCCATAGATACATGATAATAAGAAACTTTAGCTGGAAATGGATTATGAAGTAGAGTGTGTTAATCCATGGCATGATAATTTCCATTCATGGATTACTGTAAATATGACACCTTACCCTATAACTAATGAATGAATGGTATGAGGGAATGTGGAATATTTTTATAATTCAAGGATACGTGAGTGTGAACAAGAGGTGATGTAAAAGGAGTAGGAGATATTCTTTGAGACGTAGGAATTTGTTGACTAATGTGAGGTTCCCCTATAATAAGTAGATATAGGTACAATAGATGTAGTAACTTCTATATTAGATGTAGTTATTTCATAAAATCATCTATAACTATATATAGATTAAAGGAGTCAAATTGATAAGGATAATTAGTGAAAATTATAAAAAAGCACACTCATCATATTTATCAAATACATAAATGTCATGATTATTGTTGAAATTATCGTGATGCACTCATTATTGAAAGCGATCAATGGTTTTGGGCATGGATAATTAATTATGATGTATAAACACTCAAATTGGGAAATTCATCCTTTTGACATTCTTGATTATGATTATGATTGTTGGCTAAGATAAACTCCCACATCCTATGAACGTGCCTAGTACATATTTATATCTCTCTTTTATCTTTGTTATTCCTACATGCTTATGTTTCCTTGCATTCTATGTGTAAATACAAAAACTAGTAGTTAACCTTTCCTCATCATGATACATCTTCCAAATTTCACCATCTTTCTCGTCCAAATGCAGTGTAGATGGTCGGGAAGTAATATCCGGTCCTAATTGACCTATACATTTTTGGTGGCACATCTTCCATCTCTACTTTCAAATAGATTATAATTTTTGGGTCTTTTTAATCCTTTTGTTTCATCCATTGCATAAAAATTACCTTTGTATCCCTATAAAAGAAATTTAATATCAACTCATTTACTAACTTTGACACTCTCATGAGATATTATTGCAAAAACTAGCACAAAAGGCACCCAAAGCTCCCCAAATATTCCCAACTATAATATACATACACTAAGGAACTTACGATTAGGAAATAAGAAAAAAATAATATTTATGCCATTTGTGTTGTTCGGAATTAGAAATACTCTATCTTTATTTGCAATTATTGATTTTATTTTTGTTGTTCGTTGTTTTTTCTACATAATTTCTACAAATTGGTATCGAGCGTTGGTTTCTAGTAATTAAATTGAAATCCCACTATGGATTCCTCATCTAGTGTGTATTTATCATGTCTTTAGACATAAAAATTTACAGGAAATAATTACAAGTATTATTCGTTAACCACTGAATGTGTTATCTATTCATGAGAAAATCTTACTTCTTCTTCTTTCTCTTTCTGTCTAGTAGGATTTGTTCCTTCTTTTGGTTATATATTTCTTCATGGATATATTGTACATGAGTACCTCATCAAGCCTAATTTCTAGGACTCATATTGTGGACATGCCACTTCTATTTTGGCCCCTAGCTTCACTTGAGGGGGTGTTAAAGTAGGTATTTACCTAAGCTCATGTTCACTAGGTACTTAATTTACCTTTATTGTATTTATCCTCACCCACTTATATGTGTGGATAATTATTTTTATTTATTTATATATTAGGGAATATTATCTAGTTGTTAGGTATAGTTATTTCCTTGATCGTGGTATTTACTAGATCCTTGATGTCTAATTATTTCCTAAATTGATGGTCTTGACTAGTTCTTTGATGACTAGTTGTTTCCTTGATTTATGGATTGATCTATGAACTTGATTGGATCTTATATTTTTATTCCTTTCCTATTTAAGAAAGGCCCATTCTTATTTTATTTCATTGAGTTCCATAATAATATATGATATTATTGTTCATTTGTTTGCAAAGGTTATATCTAAAGTTATTTTGGTGAATTACTTTCATCTTATTGATCATGGTGTTTGATTATCATCTGAGTTCTTGGCTTGGTATGATCTAGTTATCATTTTGTTTATGATATCAAAGTAGGAGATTGTTGTTTACATCCGTCTGTAAGTTTCATTTTGCAAACATGTCTTTGTATATTCATTTAATCGAGTATTTTCTCGTATTTTATTGTTGCGTGCATTTTTATACAAAACTTAGCCCTTGGTCATATGGTATGGTCATATGAGGGCATAAAGCTTGTGATTCCTACTAGTAGGTGCTTAACTCTAACTCCTTTCAATTTATTTGTGTGGTGACGACAAGATCATTTTAATTTGTTTTTGTGCAACTAAAATAAATAGCAAAGCATAAACTTGTAAAGTTTGTATCTTTTGATCAAGAAATCGGATTTGAGTGTTGTTTCTTGGAAAAGTGATTGTTTTTTCATTCTCTTTCCATTTCAAATATTTATTTTGATAATTTCATTATGAATATAAATTTTCATGTTGTAACATGCACTCATTATAAAGTGTCAAAATATGGGGGCTTTTCTTGCATTGCTTGGTTCTTGTATTTCTTTTGGTGATTTTTAGAATGGTGTCTACGTATGCATTAGATCATGTTCAGCCATTAACAACACATAATGACCACACATGGAAACTAAGAATGGAAACAATAATCAAGCGGAAAGGATTATGGGCTTTAACTTCTTGAACAACCAATGTTTACTAGAGAATATGAGAAATTTTAGTACCCGTGAAAATTTGATGAGTGTATGGGTTTGATAGGAACTCATGTAAGTAACAACATTTTGTTTAATTTGGAAAAATGTAACTCGCTTACAAAATATGGGAGAAATTGGAGGGTTTATTTCGTAAAGTGGATCATATGAAATTCATGCAACTTGAAATTGAGATCACCTCTCTTAATCTAGAATATTTTCCATCAATTAGAGACTATCTTACCAAGTATAAGCATTTTTTGACACGGTTGAAGGGGAGTGGAAGAGATAAGAAAGATGAAGAGTGTGTTTACTTAATTCTATACAAGTTGAGAGAACCATTCCAAATCTTTTCTTCTACCTTTTTCTCTAGCATGGTTGCCTTAGGAGACACATTTAAAATTCCGACTTAAAAATATTTTGTTAAAGACTTACCAGGGAAGAATCCAAATTGTCTAACCTTGAGTCTTCCACCTCTTAAAATTCATTAGTTGCATCTAATCCTAAGGGCAATGGAAAACCAACAAATAAAACCAAATCCGCCCCTTTTCCATCTCAAAGTGCTCCTAAACCCAAAGAAAACAACTCTAAACACTGAGTATTGGGAATTAATAATGTTAACAATAGGGGAGTGAATGTTACAAATATATTTTGGCATTATTAATAAATTTTATAATATTATTAATAATGTCACAATATATTTGTAACATTCACTCCCCTATTGTTAACATTATTAATTCCCAATATAATTTTTTTAATAAACAAATACCGAATAATAAAATATGGAAATTAAATTCATCCGGGATACATTTACATAGATGGAGTTTACACTATATGGGAGGATGTTATCCTTAACACAAGGAGTCGACATCAATCTACAATCCCTATATCTCTCAACCATTGCTAGAATCTCTCACCTATCCCACATATCTCTCTATCATCTCATATCCCTATTCTAATGGTGAGATTAACTCATGTACATACAAATATGATATTAATATCACAATATTAATATCTCACACTCACCTAACTATATTATTAATATGAGTTCTATAAACTCATTATTAATAATATTACAATTTATTAATAATGTCACAATATATTTGTAACATTCACTCCCCTATTGTTAACATTATTAATTCCCAATATACACTCCCCTAATGTTGACAAGGTAGAAAAAATAATCACACTTCCTTCTACAACTTGTCGCCCATGTGTGCTCATGATCTGGATGGTTTTGTAGGTCAACCAACAACCTAAAATAAAGGATGGTTTTATAGGACAACCAACAACCTAAAACAAAGGATGGTTTTACAAGACAACCAATAACCCAAATATCATGTTGTTACTTTTCCTTTGTGCTTTCATCTATCCACTATGTCTTTCCTTCAAGGAATATGCAGGAACCACTGCTTACTAAATAAAAACTGAATAGAGGGAAAATTGAACATTGAGACCATGTTCAATTCCCCCTCAATGTGAACATTTCACTTATTCAAACAGGAACTCTGAAATCATACTACAAATATGAAATAAAATAAAACACACATACACACACTACCACCACTGACTTCACGTGGCCCCATTGTTGGTGATTGACGAGAGGTTGTTGATTGACCTCCTTCCTCCGTTGCCTCCGTCCTCCAATGTAAATGTACTCTTTACTTAATACAAGAAGTCTTCATCACTTTGTTGAGCATTTGTTTCCTCATTATCAGAGTGGGGAGACTTCATATCCCAATCACTTTCTTCATCTTTGTTTTCAGAAATGAAGGCTTTATCCTTCAATTTACCATCAAGTAAATCTTGTGCTCTTTTCTTACAATACATAATACCATGTCTAGGAACATTACAATAGTGACAAATAAATTTTTGTGGAACTTTGGAGGTTGATTTTTGTTTAAAAGAAGGTTTGAATCTTCCTTTAGCATATGATTTGTTTCTAACATACATTGTAGTTTCTTCTAGATCAATCTTCTTGGTTCTATTTTCTTCTTCTATCAGAGAAGAAATTAAATCCTCTAGACTCGGATTTATTTTTCTCAAAGTGAAGACCATATTAGAATAGCTAGGAGGCATGCTATTAAGTAATACTACTTTTACATCATCATCAAGCACATCAACTTTGATTCTAGCTAATTGATTTGAAATAGAATGAAACTTACTAATATGTTCCACCATACTTTCTCCTTCCTCCATTTTGAGTCCGAATTTTTTTCTTGAGTGCCACTATGTTGCACTCTGCTTGTGACCCAAATAGTTTGCTCAATGTCATCCAGATCAAATGTGATGTCTTTGTTAGATCTATGTGATGCAGGTAGGCATCAGATAAACCTAGGCCAATAATCACCATTTCTTTTCGATCCTTGCTTTCCCATTTTGTTGCTTCATCTACGTTGTGTGGTTTATTGATTTTTCCTTCCACAATCTCCCATAGATATTTGTTAATTAGCAACAATTGAGTTCTAACCTGCCATGTATGGAAATATTTTCCTTCGAATTTTTCAATTTGATTTACTTGTCCATGTCGATTTAAAAAATTAGACGTCGAATTCCACCAAAAATTCATCTATAAAGCAATTTTTTTCATTTACAATTTTTGATATGATCAAGGTAAAGAGCTCAAAAAAACACAAATTTGAAAAAAACATGATCTCAATTGAGTTACCAACCTGAAAATTATGGCAACTACAAATTTTAAATCCAACATATTTCCGAACCCCTTTCCAAAAATGGAAAAACATTTTTTCGTACTTTTGTTTTTTTTACTAAATCCAAAAATGGAAAAAAATGAACAAAATATTTGTAACTCATGATTTCATGATTGGTAGATAATTTTTGTTTTGACTAGTCTAGCAAAAGATCGATCATGGATTTTGGATGAAGCTAATGTAGAAAGCATGGAAGAGTTTATAGCAACGAAAATCCATGTGTGAATTGATAGTTACAAATAGATCTTCCACTTCACAAATTTGCTATACATTGATCATGTTCAATAATTGCACAGATCGCATGGATCTTATGAAGATGTGGAGGATAATATATGAAGTTGCCAATAATGGTGTGAATTAGAATTTGGATGAACTGCACCCTCACGAGCCAATTAGATAACAAAATATGCCTTGATCTTTTCCAGAAATGTTAAACTCGAAAAATGGAAGAATAATCAACAAAATTACTAAAAAAATAGCATCAAATGGGAGAATTTCATATCATTGGCAGAAGAAGTCACAATTCACAACTCATGGAAAACTTTGAATAGCATGGGCATCACATGTAGTAGGTGAATATCAATTGATGAGATCTCACCACTGGAAATGCTATGTGAATAGAAATGGTTCTATCAGGTGCAATCTCACGATCCCATTTTCTTTGATACCAATGATAAAAAAATAAACTATAATAAACAAAACCTAACTAATAAAATATGGACGTTAAATTCATTTGGGATGCATTTACATAGATGGAGTTTACATTATATAGGAGGATGTTATCCTTAATACAAGGAGTCAACATCAATCTCTAATCCCCTATGTCTCTCAACCACTACTAGAATCTCTCATATATCCCACATATCTCTCTATCATATCATATCCCTATTCTAATAGTGAGATTAACTCGCGTACATACAAATATGATATTAATATCTCACACTCACCTAACTATATTATTAATATGAATTCTATAAACTCATTATTAATAATATTACAATTTATTAATAATGTCACAATATATTTGTAATAAGGAGTCTTCTAAATCCAACAATAAGTCTAGCCTTTCATGCTCTTTTTGTGGGGGTAGTTGACATGAAGAACATAGGTGTTATAAGTGAATGCAAGCCTTAGAGGATGGAGTCAAGAGACATAAAATTTCTATCTCCACTCCACCTTAATGTTGTTGGGAGATCTCAGTCACCACTTGTAGACAGTTGGGTTATAGATTTTGGTGCTTCTCATCACATGACTTCTTCCAAGAAGTCTTTTGTTTCTCTAGTTTTGAGTTCTACTTCAAAAATTAAGGTTGGATATTCTTCCTTTCTTTATTAATGGAAAATGTGATATACACCTTGATGGTGGAAGTATCCAAGATGCTTTGTATGTTCCCAACATCACCACAAATTTGCTTTTTGTATATCAAAATTATCATTTTGGTTTAGGAAAAACAATGATTTTTACACCACATGGGGTAGAAGTACAAACTTTTTTGGAGCTTCATTCAATTGTTGCTCAAGTTATTATTGATCATCGTTTTAGACTATATCACTTTGAGGGTTTTGATGACACTTACTCTATTGGGACAAGATTGGTTTCTCATGCGTGATTCGGAGAGTAAGCTTTGACACAAGATATTTTGACATCCCAATCACATATATTTGAAGGATTTGAGCACTCATGGTATGGTGGATGGTCTTCCTAGAGTTTCTTGTCTTGAGGGAGTTTGTCATGGTTGTGCATTAGGGAAACAACACAAAGATCCTTTTCCTAAGATTTTGTCTAAGAGAGCTTCTTCACCACTTGAGCTTGTTCATAGTGACTTTATGGTTTTTCCCACCCCATATTTCAATGGAGCTAAGTATGCACTTACCTTTATTGATAATTTCTCAAGGCGTACTTGGGTTTATTTTCTCAAGTAAAAACTAATGTTTTTCACACTTTAAATTCTTCAAGGCTTTGTTAGAGAAACAATATTCTAGTTGCATAAAGAACCTTTGTACTAATAATGGGGGGAGTACTTCAGCAATGAGTCTTCCGACTATTTTTTGAAACTCAAGGCATTATTCACCAACATTATGTTCCTCATACTCCACAAGAGAATGGCTTAGTAGAACGGAAGAATAGAACCTTGAAGGAAATGGCTAATTGTATGATGCATTTTAGAGATTTACCTCCTATCTATTGGGTAGTAGTTAATTGTGCTAACTACATTCAGAATCCCACACCACACAAAACACTTAAGCATTTGACTCTAGAGGAAGCTTGGTCCAACACTAAACTAGATGTCTCATTTTTTTGAGGTTTTGGGAGCCATGTTTGGGCATTTGTGCTAAAGAATAAAAGGAAAGATTTGGATAAGAAGAGAAAACCCTTGGTATTTTTAGGTTATTGTGAGGACATGAGATCTTATCAGATTTTAGATCCTAAGACTCATGACATTATTTTTGAACACATGTTTAGTTTGATGAACACTTCACTTCTCATGATTCTTCATCTTATTTCATGCCTCCTTCATCATCTTGTATTGAGGATCCTTTATTTGAGGAGGTTGATGAGGAGGTTATAGATGTCGTTGAGGATCCTCTTCCCATTTATGTTGTCACTATGCCTAAGTGGGATCATACTATAGTTTCTAAGGCAGTACCTTTCATACAAGATCTTCCACCCACTAGGCATTATCACACACATTCTATAGGTTCTTGAATTTTGTGTCAAGAAGTTTCTAAGGATCCATAGTATTTTTCAAAGGCTCATGGATTACAAGAGTGGGATGATGTGATATAAGTTGAGTATTCTTCTTTGATGAAGAATAATACTTGGGATTTGGTTATCTTTTCCTAAAGGAAGAAATATGGTTAGGTGTAAGTGGGTCTATCAAACCAACTACACATTTGATGGGTCCATTGACAAGTATAAGGCTCATCTTGTTGCAAAGGGTTTTTCACAAGCTAAAGGTATTGATTACTCTGAGACTTTTGCACCCATTGCCAAGATGGATTTTATACGCCTTGTACTTGTTATTGTTGTATCACAAGGGTGGTTCGTATACTAGATGGAAGTAAAGAGTGTCTTTTACATGGATATTTATAAGAGGAAATATACATAGAGCAATCGGCTAGATTTGTTCAGAATTTGTCTCTTGTTTGTAGACTCCTAAGGTCTATTTGTGGTCTCAAACAAGCCCCTTGGGCCTAATATGAGAAGATGGATTCTTTTCTTCTATTTACTAGTTTTATGCATTGTCACTCCGATCATACAGTGTATCTCCAGTACATTGGTGAGGATATTGTGATACTTGTCTTGTATGTTGATTATATGTTACTTACTAGCACCTCTTCTTCCCACATTCAACTATTGAGAGGGGTCTTTCTACACAGTTTGACATGATAGATATTGGGTTATTGCATTATTTCCTTGGTTTGCATATTTCTCGGATAGATTCGAGGATTCATATGAGTCAGCATGAATTACACCCATGATCTTCTTCGGCACTTTAATATGGTTGATTGCAATCCAATTCCATCTCCTTTTCACTATGGGGTTACTCTTACTTCCACATTTACCACTCCACTTTGTGATCCTACATTGTATAGGAATTTGGTTAGAAGTCTCATGTACTTGACCCATACTCACCCTGATATTTCATTTGCAGTAGGGATTTTATATCAGTTTGTACATTCTCCTCATTGTAGTCACTGCTAGGCTACTAAAAGATTTTACACTATTTGTAGGGAACTTCCCACTTTTTCCTACACTACACTAGGGTTTTTACTTAGTTGGTTGGATATATAGATTTAGATTCGCGAGTTCTTTTGATGACATGCATTCCAATTCTAATTTTTTTGTCTTGGTTCTTCTCCGGTTGTTTGGGCGTGTAAAAAGTAAAAGGCTATTGCACTTCCATCTTGGTGGTAGAGTACAGGGTAGCGATTCTGATGAGTCGAGAAAATTCTTTGGCTTTGTGAGTTATTGACATAGTTTGGATTCCCATAAAATTCACCAAATGTACTTTGGTGTGACAACCAAAGTGTAATTCACATTTCTCGTAACCCAATTGAGCACCAACAGACCAAACATATTGAGATACACATCCACTTCATTCATCAGCACATTCAGGATGGAGTTCTTTGCTTAGATTACATTCCAACTCAATAGTAGGTTGTGGACATCTTTACGAGGCCCTTTGCATCACCTCGCTACCTTGAATTATGTGGAATTCTTAAGGTTTTAGAAGTTGTTCTTGGGGGTGTTCATGAGAACATCTTCCTTATTCTTCTTCTTCTTTCTCTTTCCTTCTAGCAATATTTTTCCTTCTTTTCGTTCGATATTTCTTCATGGATATGTTATACATGAGTACCCCATTAGGCCTAGCTATCGAACTCATACTATGGACATTCTAGTAGGTTACAGACAACTTTACGAGGCCTTTTGCATCACCTCGCTACCTTGAATTACGTGGAATTATTAGGGTTTTGGAATTTTTCTTGGGGGTGTTTGTGAGAACATCTTCCTTCTTCTTCTTCTTTCTCTTTCCTTCTAGAAATATTATGTCCTTCTTTTGGTTTGATATTTCTTCATGGATATGTTGTACATGAGTACCTCATTAGGCCTAGCATTTTGTCGGGACTCATACTATGGACATTCTAGTAGGTTGCGGACATCTTTACGAGGCATTTTGCATCACCTCGCTACCTTGAATTACGTGAAATTCTTAGGGTTTTGGAAGTTTTTCTTGGAGGTGTTCATGAGAACATCTTCCTTCTTCTTCTTCTTCTTTCTCTTTCCTTCTAGCAATATTTTGTCCTTATTTTGGTTCGATATTTCTTCATGGATATGTTGTACATGAGTACATCATTAGGCCTAGCTATCGGGACTCATACTATGGACATTCCACTTCTATTTTGTCCCTAGCTTCACTTGACGAGGGGTGTTAGAGTAGGTATTTAACTTAGCTCATGTTCACCTAGGTAATTTATTTACCTTTATTGTATTTATTCTCACCCACTTATGTGTGTGGATATTTATTTTTATTTATTTAGATATTAGGTGAATATTATGTAGTTGTTAGGTATAGTTCTTTCCTTGATCTATGGTATTGAATAGATCCTTGATGTCTAGTTCTTTCATAAATCTATAGTCTTGACTAGTTATTTGATGACTACTTATTTCCTTGATTTATGGTTTGATCTACACCTTCACTAGTTCTTAGATTTTTATTCCTTGCATATATAAGCAAGGTCCATTCTCATTGTATTTCATTGAGTTCCATAATAATATATGATATTGTTGCTAATTTGTTTGCAAAGGTTTTATGTAAAGTTATTCGGTGAATTACTTTCATCTTTATGATCATGGTGTTTGATTAACTTCTAAGTTCTTGGCTTGGTATGATCTCGGCTATCATTCTTTTTATTATCTAGATCCTAAGATGTGTGAGAAATTGTATAGAATGGGTATACAAAGCCCTCGGATGTAGCTCATCTTATAATGCACTCCCACGGGAAAAGAAAGATACTTTTGAAGGAATTAAGAAAGAAATATGGAAAATATTTATTCTTTATTAATCAAACCATGAATTAAATCATTCTTCCTAGATTGGAAGTAGCTAGTTTGCACAAATAACATGAGACACTCTCTAATTTACGTATAAAGGTAAGGGGAAAGTAAATACCTCCAAACTACAATTACTTTGAAGAGATTTTGAAAATATGTCAATGAAAGATTTGGATTACGTAGAGTCATTACGTATTTTCATAGTTTTCTCTGTTAATCAAATTAAATCCCATGGTGAAACTATTTAAGATATAAGGATTATTGAAATTTTCCTTAGAATTTTTCTTCTAAAATTTTATCCTTTTGTTATTTTTATTGAAGATATTAAGGATCTAAGTCATTTTTCAATTGATGAGTTGTATACATCACTAATAAATCATGAATAGAGGTTAAATACATTACATGTAGTTGTAGATCAATATTTTTCATCACAAATATCAAGAATCCATGGTAGGGAAAGAGGAAGCTTCGTCCCAGAGGAAGAGTACAAAGTTCATCTAGAGGACATAAGAATACGATCCATCAAACTCAAGTGGAAGAGGACATATTCAAGATAACAATCATCATCGGTTTTTCTAGTAAGAGACAAGATAAGATGCATGTGTAGTGTCATTATTGCAAGAGATATAGACACTAAGCTTATGATTGCAGAAAAAATAGTGTGATTAGAACAAGCGAGAATCAAAATCATGTTGGGAGCTTTACTCCAAGATCCATGTTTAAATTACATGCGAAATATCATTGAAGTGATACCTTCTTTATTGTCTATTGAATGTAATAAATCACAAGAGATTCCTTATGATGTATCGTATTTGGATTCTAGTTGCGGTAATCACATATCGTAACTTAGATTTATTTTTCAATTTGGATGAGTCAAGTAAAGACGGATGTTACCATTGGAAAAATAATACGATTTCTTTTTAAAAGGAAAAGGAACAATAAACATGCTAACTAAAAAGGGGAGAAAAATAATATGCATGATGTTTATTATGTTGCAAATTTGAAGCATAATATTATGGGCATTGGTCAATTGGTATAAAGCGGATATTGATTTTACATTAAAGACAATGAATGTGTGATCATGGAGAAAGCTCCAAGTACTCGTATAATTTTTAAAGTGAAGATGACAAGAACTAGAATGTTTCCTTTGAATATTAGACCAGCCAAGTCTAGAGCTTAGTTTGGAGATCAAGCCACATCCAAAGCTCATACTACATATCAAACGGGGCTAAAGAAATTGAATCATTTGTGAAAGATGAATCGTGGCTATAACATCTCAGGTTTGGTCATTTAAATTTTAGTGGTTTGAATTTATTATACGGAAAATAATGGTAAAAGGTTTTCCTTTAATTCATAAACCTAAAAGAGTTTGTGAAGGTTGTATTTTGTGGAAGCAACACAAAAAGTCCTTCCCGATTAGCAAATCAACTAGGGCAAGTGCACCACTTGAAATTGTTCATTCAAATTTATGTGGACCTATGCAAACAACTTCTCATGGAGGTTGCTCGTATTTTATGATATTCATTGATGAATATACAAGTAAGACATGGGTGTATTTTTTGAGACACAAATTAGATGCTTATGAGATATTTCGGTAGTTCAAGGACTTAGTAGAAAAGCAAAGTGGATACTACATTAAAGTTTTGAACACAGATAGAGGAGGTGAGTATGTTTCCAATGAATTTCTAATTTTTTAAAAATATCATGGTATCCACAAGTAGTTTACTACAGGTATACACCATAGTAGAACAGTGTGGTAGAGAGGAAGAATAGAACCATAATGGAGATGGCAAGAAGTATGATGAAGGCCAAGCATCTTCCAAATGAGTATTGGGTAGAAGTAGTAACAACTATTGTTTATATTTTAAATAGGTGTTGTTACGAAAAAATCAAATTGTCCGAAAATTTTTCATTTGACTCCGTGTGATGAGTTTCAAGTAAAAGTATTTCTTGTTCAAAATATATTTCCAAATCGATCCCATTTTCCTTTGCCATCACATATTTTACCCTTTATTTTTTAATCCATCATCGTGTTTGACACAATTGGACTTTGAGAACCATTTGAGTTCTATTACCCTTTCAATGGAATTTTTTTGATTTCCCATAGTTTTGAACCCCCACCCATGTGATAAAAATGGGCTCAATTTGAATATTTGATCCTCTCTTATACAACATCATTATTGAGTGGGATATAAATAATATGTAAAATTAGCTTTGTAATTAGCCAAGGAATCAAATCAGAGGGTTGTCGGAAATTTGGCTTCTTTGTTAAAATTAAGGGAAGTGTTCCGCTTAAGTTTTGGTTCCCTGCATGCCTTCGTTCCCCGCAAGCCCATATTGTTCGCAGCTCGTCAATTTTCTTGTATTGCGGGTTTTTCGGAATTTTGTAACACATGGTAGTTGGTACTTTTTTCTCATGGGCCATTTGTTCCCCACACTTACACCATATCTGCATTAAACGAAGTTCTTCGAGTTCACAGAAAATCTGATTTTCCTGACATAAGCTCAGAACAAAGATAAATAATGGAGCGACGGCTGCTAACTTATCTTTAACTGTGATCAAATGCAACAAAAGCATGGTGTTTTTGATAAATTTGTTAAATGTCATGGAAATAGTATGGAAAAATGTTCCTTTTCTGATAAGGAAATTTTGTGAATATGTCCCCAGTATAGACCAACTGTGGGATTTTTTTCCTATTAACTGCATTATGCTGAAGTTGTTGGTAGAGGGATGAACAGTTCATGGTAACATGATCTAAATGAGATTCAAGCCTTATAGTTTTGTGGGCTTTTGTTTGATTGATATGTATTGAAAATGTGGAAGCATTACAAATGCATGACAAGTGTTCGACGAAATGCCTGAACAATATGTGGTGGCTTGGAGTGCACTGATTTTAGGGTGTGCACATCATGACTATGGAGATAAGGTATTGGATTTGTTCTGCCAAATACAAAGGATGGGTTTCAATCCAAACCTCCATACATTTACCAAAGTTATTATGGTATGCAACAGTGCAGCCAATAATTCGATGAGAAACTAAACCCCTTGTTACAATTATTAGATCGGGAACAAAGTTTTGTACTTATCCGTCAATACACTTCTCAATGTATGGAAAATGTTTATGTATTGAATATGTGTAAGAAGTGACTGAAAATATGTCTCAAAAACTATGACTTGAAAATTCTCCCACTTGTAAATCACGACTATGTGCGTCCAAGGCACTTCCCAAGATGCCATGGAGATGATTGATCAATGAGATTTATGCAACATTCATCACTTTAGCAATGGATCTCATTTCTCGTCTAAGACTACCTATTAGTTGAAAAACAGTATAAAAGGGTGTCGAGAAGCTTGGATTATGTTGAAGTGCTTGTTATCGCAACATGGGAATGCATGTAAATTGTTTGATGAAATGCCTCAATGCGATCGTGTGGTTTGGGTTAGTGGAATTATTATGGAACTTAAATGGAATGGTTGATTGTGGTAAAAGACAACACCATATCTGAAAGTGTGATGTTATTAGTGGAACAAGTCAAGTGGAGCAAAGGAAGTCCCGTGATGATTTTCCTTCATGAAGGGACCTCTAGCAGTGCTAAAACATCCTTAGCAGTGACGGTTGACATTGACAGTGGGTTTCATTTTGTGAAATTAGTATCTGCAGAAACAATTATTGCACTTAGTGAGAGCTCTAAATGTGTAGTTATAGTCAAGGTTTTTAAATATGCTTACAAGTAACCATTAAGTATTATTATCCTTGATGATATTGAACGATTACAAAAAAAATTAGTAATCAGGCTTCGATTTTCAAATATAGTCTCCCAGACATTGTTGGTGCTTATAAAGAAAATTCCTCCCGAGAGTAAAGATCTTCTTGTTATAGGGACTACAAGTGAAATACGTGTCCTTGAGTCTTTAGGGTTTCGTAAATCTTTTGGTGTCACTTTTCAAGTACCAACATTATGGTGTGAAGATACACAAAAGGTTCTACGCCAACTATCTATGTTCTTAGAAGATGATCTTTACTCACCAGTTGAAGCTATTGATGAGATAATATTCAAGAAAATATTAATGTTATTGGAGATGACAACACAAGAAAGGGAACAATGTTGAAGCTATCTACTCGAGAAAGGAGAAAATACACATTTATCATTTCTTAGACTACCTTAGCTATCTCCTTAAGATGATGGTAGTTTCTTGTTCGTTGTTTGTACAACTGATAGTTGTGTAGAGATAAATATAGTTGTAGGAAAGAACCTAAAGATATAATGGATGGCCTATATAGTTTTGCTAGGAGATCTCACTCCTAGTGTGTAAAATCTAAAGAGGACAGTAAGTAAAATATCATTACAATAAGGTTCCTTGTGCCATCAAACCATATGGATTACATCTTGGTAATATTATATCTGAAATGACGAAGTGAACAAGAGTAAAGATTCGGGTAATGTCAAAGGATAATCTTCCTAAATGTGCTCTCAAAATGATGAAGCGAAATCCTTAGTTCAAATGGTAATTGGGATTAGGGCTAATGTTTCTAAAGATAAGGATGGTGGTGAAAGTACTAATTATGTGATCTTTGGATCTATATCTATTCCTTCACACGCCCTACCGGTGTTCCTTTCTATGGTTTTAGAGGAGGTAAGATTTTGCAGCCCTTTCTTGATCGGTAGAGTGGCATGATTTGTAGTTCTTCTTTGTCTATTTTGTTTGCATGATCTTTCAATTCATTCAAGTATTCCATGGAAAGATATCCCAAAGATAATACTTCGTCTTCTTCTAAAAGTTCGGGCATCAAGACTAAAATCATCTACTAGTTTTATATATGAGAGAAATAAATGAAAATAGAGAAGATGTGACCATCACTCCAAGAATCCAACCACTAGTCATCACCACTTCAAGAATTCATTGTAATGTAACATTTTTTGTTCTATGTTGGCATGGTTCCCTATTTGTTTACGAGAGGCATGAAGTGAGATCCTTATGGGAAAAACTACTTCATGAGCAATTGGCACGATTTGGGAATGGCTTTTGTTGTGGAATTATTTTCATAAGAATTTCTCAAATAAAAGTACCTTGAAATGTAATTAATTAATTCAATTTTGAATTAATTAAATATCAAGTTTTTATAAATCATAATGTAAAATGTATTTAATTAATTTTTCCATCAAATTAATTAAATATCATAATTTGATGTAAAACCCAAGTTGAGTCAACTTGAGGTTGGTAATGGGTTAGAAATAGGTCAGGTAGTTTTATAACTACTTTTGGGAACACAATGCCTATAAAAGGTTGTATTGTAATGGAAAAGGTGTTCCTCTCATTCTTATTTATGGAGGTCTTTGAGAACTATTTTTATTTGTCCATTATGTTGTTGTAACTTTGTGTACACATATTTTCTCTCATAAATACAATTCTTCCTTTATTGTTGTGTTAATGATTCTCAATTTCATAATTTGTTATTTATTTTTGGTGAGTTATTAAAATTTCTCCTTCTTCATAGTTTGATTGATGCTCGGGGATAAGGCTGTGTTGGATATCAGGGTACGTGGACTTTGTGTCATATCAACATATATTGAAGGATATGAAGACTTTCTACTTCTCACATTTCACGTTCATTGTATTCCTTCTTTCCAGATAGAGGAGTTATCCTTTTTGTAGTTATCTGTTTGTAATATGTGCTTCCCTTTCTCATCCATAAAACCTTGTAAGGTAATCTTGTATGTCCAAGAAGAACTAGTGTGTCCTTGATAGATAGATTTTCTGAACTTTGTGTCTAAAATTTATCCGTATTGCCCAAAACCTACAAGTTTGTATTATGTACCTTCTCATTCCTATTTCCTCTCGTATTTTTCCTTTCCCAATTTAGTTGCCCTTTTGTGCTTTCCGGTTAAAAGCACCAAAAAATATAAAAAATAATATCATATGAGGGAATTTCCCCTCTCAAAAAGCAAAGGAAACTTCACCTGTATAAAGGAAAATTTCCCTAACTTTTGTTGGCTTTTTTACACTTCCATTGGGTATACTCAGTGACAAAAATTCCAACCAACAATTTTTGGTGACTTATTTGGAGATTGCAATTATGTCACGTTCATTCCCCTAACCAAGGAACCTTCCCAAGAATGAAGGCAAGATCGCCAACATCAACAAGTGATAGAGATAGTGATAGGGATGAAGATGGGGATCTCCTACTCAAAATTTCAAGCTCTAGACAAATGAGAACAGGCATGTTTCTTCTAGATTTCCGTGGAGGTATGATTCCACAAACACTTCTACAACCTATTGAACACAAGAAAGTAAGATAAATATTTCCATAATGTTCTTATATTCCACATACAAATAATAAAGCCATAATTGCACTTGTTTTATGTCCAAAAAGGAAACTAACAGTGTAAGAAAGGAAGGATAGATTGAAAACAATTGTTGCATGTGATGATCCAATGATTAAATTGTTGATGTGTATTCACATCACCCATAATTTTTACAATGAATAGATTGAAACTGTCAATGTGATTGCATAACATGGAGCATTTCCCAAAGTGTGGGAATTTTCAATCGGGAAATATCTTTGGAGAAGGTCGGTTTCTATTCATGTATCTATCACCACTCACAAATTTGTAGAAAACTAATCTAAATCCTTTTCTAAATTTTCTCAGGAGACAGGGATAAGAAGATGCAAGAAAAATAAACTAATCTACTGGAGGTGATGCACCAATAAGGAATGTTGAACACCTGCTTTGCATGGAGATGAAAACCAATAAGTTTGAAGGGGATGAATACACACCACAAGTCAACCAATTTTTATGAATTCATTCACCATTAAACACAGACCATTAAATATGCAACACAATTTAACATGCATAGTTAACCAAAATTGCAATGAGAGATCAGGAGAATGCAATGAACACAAGAGAGGGTTGAACTTCATCCATAGACTTATATTATTGCTCCACATATTTGATACAATGCATTACAATGGCCAAGAGGCACTAATTTGCATTACAGCTTGAATGGGAGGTTTGAACTCCACAAATTCACTTACAGACAAGAGAAGAAGGGAGGGTGCAAAGCAATATTATCCAACCCTTTGAAATGAGCCCCTCCTTACAATATATAGGAAGAATGAGAGAAGGGAGAGAGAAGGAATTTGAAATATTTCTTTAACCACCCAAAAATGCATTAAAATCACCTGCAACAATGATGGGTGCCATTGCAAAACCCATGCCTCCATGTACTTTTCCTTATTGGAGAAGAAAGGAAGCCCATACCTCATCATTTTGGTAGGTGAGAAATCTGGAAACACCCTCTAAAATGGCGGACTATATTTCTTCATTTTGAAATACTTAGTCCTATTTTGTGCAAATTTGAGCTTTTAGTCAAAAGTTATGGTCTTACGGAGATGAGCGTGCCATAATGCAATAAATGTCGGTGGTTATCTACCTCTTTCCAAATTTCAACAATGCATCGCAACCTCTGAAATCCAAAATTTCATATTTTTGGGACTCATAGCTTTGGGATTTTGCACTTCGGAGATCATCACTATTGTTCATCTCTCTCGAGCTCATGAAACCTCCGAAATGCTGAAACCACAAAGTCCAAAATTTGGACTATTGTTTGGACCTTTACGTTTTCAAGTTTTTAGGACTTCGGGTTTGAGGATTCGAGGAATTTGGGTTTTGGGGTTTCAAGGATTCGTGTATTTTGGTTATCGATCGGCACATGAAACCTCGAAATCACAAAAACCCAAAGTTTGAATTTTGGACTTTGGGTTTGGACTTTACTTCTCCCCGCATGAAACTATTCACCATGAGCTCATGAAATGTCCAAGACTCGAAACCCTAAAGTCTAAATTTTGGACTTCGGGTTTTGTACTTCCATCTCCCTTTTCACACTTCTTTCGTCGAGTCCCGAATTTTCTTGCCTACCACTGAATGACCACATCTTTAAGCTCGAATTTGGACTTCATAAGTTCTTCATTTCCCGAACTAGCTTGAACTCCTGAGCTCCTCTATAATATGTTTGGTCCTCTTGACCTATTTGTCTAATTTGGGAATTTGATCTCCCTGGCCGAATCGATCCCTCATTTTCTCTCTGTGGAGTCTTGTGTTTTTCCAATTTTTCCTCAAGGGAAAAATTAGATAACACAAAGATTTTTGGCTTAAGTTTGAGAGAGTGCTGCAAAAGGCATAAAGATGAAAATAGCACCTATAAATAATCAAAACTCTAGACAATTGTTGAAAGAAGTACAAAGAAAATACAAGAAGCTACGGGCATGAGAGGAGGAAAGAACACTTGAAGAACAATCAATGGATGAGTCTCGAGACACTTCATAATGAGGAGGAAAACATTCAAGTTTCAAAATTTTCTCATGATGATTTTTCTTAGTACAAGGTATTTATTCCTCAACACTACCTCAACTCTACCAATGAATGTCTTCCAGTTTCTCCTCCTAGTGCATGTCAATTAGACATTCTTTCAAATGATAAAGAAGACAAACAACTTGAGGCTCAATTATAACCTGAAATAGAGTTCTTCGAGGGTATGTCATGCACCGGGGTTGAATGTACATGGTTTGAAATAAATTATCATATGTTGGTGGAATTTGATGTTCATTATGAAAAAATGGACAAAGCTGATCTCTCTCCTATATTGAAAGAATTTCATGACAATGAGAAGCTCACCATTGATAACCCTCTTTTTGTTTTGAGTTCTTTTAATGAAAAAAACGTTCCTAATTATTATGAAAAAGAAATTAATGAGCTCACCATTCCTCCTATCATATTTTATGATGATATCAGCACAATTGAGCCTTCTTGCAGTCCCTCAAAACTAATAGAAAATGGAAATCCATGTCTCAAATATTTTCTTCACAATCATGATTACGACAGTCTTGTTTCAGTCCATTCTATAGAATGTAAGCAAGAGGAAGAGGATGATAATTTTGATGAATTTTTACCCAGTCTCTGACCTTTAAATTACATGCTACCTAGAAGACAAATCAGTAATACAATTTGTGTCTGAAGATCAAGATCTTTATGAAATGGAGAGTAAGATTATTGATTTTGCAAAAACAAAAGGTGTGTTTTCTAGGGACAACATGAAATTTGTATAAATAGAAGAAAATGAATATGATAAATCATTTAGTTATTACTTCCTATTACTCTTGAATTTGATTATAAGGATGGTCTTGTGGAGATGCATGGTTTTCATGAGTTATGTCATGGTAATTGTTGTAATTATAACATAGTTGTTATCCGCACTTCGATAAAACAAGAACTTGGTGATGAAAGGATCGGGATTTCTTGTAAATCCAATTTTCGAGTTCGAGTGGTTTACGAGTTCAACAACGAAGCAAACAAGGCTCATACGAACCTATGCACATTTCTATTCTTCCAACTTCTCATTATCAAAAAAGTAAAAGTCTTGACACATGTACAAATATTCATAGGAAAAGTTTTCCCATAGTTTTCAACCCCCACTCATGTGGTAAAAATGGGCTTATTTTGAATATTTGATCCTCATTTATACAACGTCATTATTGAGTAGAATATAAATAATTTGTAAAATTATCTTGTAATCAACCAAGGGATCAAATTAGAGATTTGTTAGAAACTTGTCTTCTTATTAACTAAAATGTAAATATAGCCACTAGTTAATCTAAGCTATGAACAATTGTAAATGAAGTAAATACATGCGGTGAAGAAGTATGTAAATGATAAACAAATTTAAATAGAAACCTTAATGTCCAAGAGACAAGGGAAAAGAACTCAGCTGAATAGAATATGCTCATGGGACCGTGTGTCACAGAGGTGACTAGAGAATATGGCAACATGAGCGACTATGCAGAAACCCTAAAAAGGATGGATCGGATCGATTCTCTAGACTAGGGCACCTAGAGAAGGACTGGGGTGCCTACGGGAAATCTAGTCTGAGAATGGGCACCACGGCCTATGAAAAATCTCTAGAACTAGTTTTTATAGATTTGGCGGATGGTCGAAACCCTCGTTGCACTACTCTAGATGTCATTGATATTCCAAGATGAATAGAAAGACCTACAAAAACCTAAACAAGCATCAATCCCTAAAAAAGAAAAATTCATATGATAGGGTTGGATTGACCTCATCTGCCATAATAGTGGACTTACTAACTGAGTGTTGCACTACATTCTAGACCCAAATGTATTTTTGTGTGTGTGAAACATGCCCTAGGCATCTCTTGTGTTATTCGCACTTTTTGGTGTAGTGAGCTAACTATGTGTAGAAAAGTATAATAAATGGTGAATGGAATAAAATAGAATCCTCCCTATGTTGTGTGTGATGTAGATGACCCAAGCCTTGTCCTTGTGATGGAGATATGTGGATGGAAATGATCTCCCAATGCAAATAGATGGATGCAACTCTAGGTGGATGATAGTAGTATTAATGCTCGGTCCCTCATTATGGTATCATAAATTTATATTTATAGGGTTCTCTTAATCTAATTTTGTAGTTAAACCCGAAATGACCAACCACTAAGAAGATAAAGACCTCAAACAACTATAAAAATCCCAAAAAGTGGCGAGAAAGTTCAAAAGGATCGGGCGCCCATGACCACCCGGATCAAAGCTAGTATGATGAGAAATGACGAAATCCAAATGGGCATGTGTGTGGTGGAGGTTGAGGATGATGATAGAAATCAAACAAAAATTGCCAAGAGATGGGGGTTGATTAGTACTTAATTCACTCAAATAACTTCGTAAGTGCAAAATCACAACACCCCCCAAAATGAGCTCTAAAAGATCATCTTTTCTAAAGAGACTCATTTAGTGTGATTGCATAACATGGAAATTTTCCTAAGGTGTGGGACCTTACAAATTGGAAAAGATCTCCAGATTTAAAGGTTGGTTCCTTATCCCTCTGTTTAGGTGCATACGTAAGGATTTGCAGAGGATCTATATCTATACCTAGTCTAAAGCTTTCCAAGGAGACATGGATAAAAGAGTATAGAAATGAGAAATAACTAAACTACTAGGTGATGCACCAAAGGAATGATGAATACTTAGTTTACCTTCGACACAAACCAATAAAATGTATACAGTAAACAAGCACAGATAGCCAGATGTGTAATGAGAGACCAGATAGAAGCAAAAGAAGCAAGAAGGATATGAGATCGATCACAAATGTATTTTATTGCTCCAAAGATTGATACAATTCATTACAAAATAGCCAAATGGCAGAGACGTGTTACAAGTTTTAATGGAAGGCCTGAACCCCACAAATCTTTTCTAGAAGGAGAAGGGAGCCTACAAAACTAAGAATATCCAACCCTTTATAATGAACCTGCATCTGTCTTTATAGATTCAGCCTGAGAGAACAAAGAGAGAGAGAGAGAGAGAGAGAGAGAAGCAGAAAACATGGGTTGAGGCTCAACCACCACTGCTAATGCCTTTACCAAAATCTGCCCCAAATCCATATTTTTGCATCGATCCTTGGTTTGGTGCCTTGAAGGAAGAGGAAATGGCACAATAGATTGAATCCGATCTGGTTGTTGAGATTGATGATCTTGCATTGAAAGATTGAAGACGTTTCTCCATTTTACCTCCACCTAACTTCCAAAAATTAAAGTTTTCAGACTCCCATGGCATAGAAGAGATCGAGATCTTTCCAGGGATGTCGATTAGCAATATTTTGATCCCTGGGTCAAAATATATGCCCCTTTGAAGTTTGAATTGATTCTATACAAATGGGCTGGAAAATTTTTGAAAAATGGGTCCCCCTTTTAGATTGGGACATGTGGTAGCCAAATTGGAACAAAATTCAGGCCCGCAGTCCGCAATTCACCTTTTATCCTTTTGGGTGAAAAACACAAAACTTAAAAAGTTCCCACAGCCCCGAAGCTCCACATGGACACGTGGCCCCTTTTGGTTGGATGGGAAATGCACTCCCATTCTTACCTTTATGCCTTTTGGGCGAAAGGAAAATTTTCACCTTTTCCCGACTCCCGCCTTGGCTTTGACTCGGGTCTAAATGCTGACTTTTCCCCTAGGCAGAGTTGCGGGCCATTTTGTAACTTTTACTCCCTTTTGAGGCAAAGGCGAAAAATCAACTTTTTCCCCGACGCCCCACTTTCCTCTAGGACACGTGTCACTCTAGCACTTGTTTAGAAACCTTTTCTCTATTTGACCCTTGAATCAGTGTCATTGAGACACTTGGTAGCCTCCATGGGCTGTTTGTGCATTGACTATTCAAATGACTCTACCCCCTTGGTAGAACACATGGAGGCACCTCGCTTGTTTGCAAACCCGACCCAAATTTTTCCTTTGGAGGAGTGCCGAGTTGACACTTGTCAACCTCCACTGATCTCTAGAATTTTCAACAGTCTTCTTGCTTTTAGATTGGGCTACGTGGTGAGCTTGCGCTCATTTGGGTTTCCGCCTTTGGGCCAACTCTTGGAAATGTGCCAAGCTGACACTTGGCACTCTCCGCTTACACTTCTATACTTAGTCAATTTTGAGGCCTGCCCTATCCACCTTTGACTCAGTTTGACCATTTTCTACGTGGAGGGCCGGCAAGTTTGAGCTTCTCTTTTTGGATTCACTTTTGGAGAAGCGTCGTTGGGACACGTGGCCTCTTCCGCTACCTCCTTCATTCTCAGTAAAATTTTTCACTTTTCTGAATCATTTCAAGCTCGGGGACTTTGAATCTTTGTTGTTCTTCCTCCTTCTTACTTTTGGCTCCTTGTTGCATTGATCCTCATTGTCTGACCCTACAATTTCATAGTTTTGCCTTGCTGGATTTGGAGAATGGATTTAAGATGTAGAAACGGCCCAACAAAGTCATTTCTTTTGTGCAGGATCCTTTGCTCTTCTTTATCCCTTCCACTTCATTGTTGGGCATTTTTTCTCCCAATTTTCAGGATTGAGTGTGTTTCCTTGGGTTTCTCCTATGGGGTCATGTTTCAATCCAATATTTAGCTCGGGGGTGAAATATGGATAACAATTTGGTGACTCACGGGAACATCTACCTACTAGATGAAGAGATCAATTTCCTTGTCATATCTGTTGGGCATGGAGTCAAGAATAATAGGCTGATACTAATTCTACCTCTGGTTCATGAGCCTGACCGCTTGCATTCTCAGATTTTATAAGAAAAATTTGAATTGAAAATTTTTGAGAGTAGAAAATTGTTTTAAAATAGGGCTTCATCTGTTTTTCTGAATGAACTACATAAGAGCAACAAAACAACACCACGACTATGTACAAAATTGAAAATCATACATGCTCCAAATGGAACATGCAGAGCATGTAAAAGCACTTAGGAGAAAATCAATCTACACTACAACAAGATAATGTGTAGAAGCACTTAGAGGAAAGAGAAACTAAACTAATATGTACAGGGTGGGACCTCCCTTTTAGTAGCAATGCTTAAGATAGATCCCGTTCATTGGAATCTACAAATCTTTTCCTCCAATGTAGAAAATTGGAAAGCATTACTACTTTTACATCTTATTATCATATAGGGGCCACTCCAGATGGCATCAAACTTAGAATGTCTCCCTAGTTTTTCTCGATCTGCATCCCATTTCAAAACCAAGTCCCCTTCCTAGAAGGTCCTTTCTCTAGCCTTCTTATCAAAGCATTTCTTGATCGAAGCTGATTCTTCTCCAATGCTTGGAGAGCATTCTCTCTAGATTCTTCTAATTCTATTAGCTCCACGTACCTAGCCTCCATTGGTTCAAATTCAGACATTTCTAGTTGCTTCACAAGCTCCAAAGCTGGCAATTCAAGTGATATGGGCAACACTACTTCTTTCCCATAGACAAGCTTGAATGGGGAGCTGCATGTAGATCTCTTGGGCATTATTCTATCATCCCATAAGGCCGTTTTGAGATTTGTGTGCCAGGTCCTCTAATTTTCATCAAGGGTTCTTCTGATGATCTTCAGCAGGTTTTGTTTGTAGACTCAGCTTGGCCATTACCTTGAGGGTAATAGTTTGATGAAGTGCTCAAATAAGTCCCATTTTTAACAGCCCATCCTGTAATCTTGGAACCTATAAATGCTAATGCATTATCTGAGATGATGGTGGCTGGTACTCCAAATCTGGTCACTATCCCTTCATAGAAATCTAGGATACTAGACTCATTTTCTTCTTTGAGTGCCACTGCCTCAGTCCACTTAGTGAAATAATCGATTCTTTGTCAGGATCCATTTGTGACCTTGGCTTGAGTTTGGGTTGATGACTCCAATGAAGTCCAATCCCCATTGCATGAAAGGTTGGTCTACTGAGATTGGGTGCAATGGAAGTGTTGTTAGCTTCTCTTTGCCTTTGAAGAATGCACAACTCTTGCACCTTTTGATCCATGTGAAACAATCACTAAACACTCTGGGCCAATAATATCCTACTTTCATGATTTTGAGTGTTGTCACTCTTGGAGCAAAATGGCCTCCAACTACTTCAACATGAAATTCTTGTAGCACTCTCCCCACCTGATCTAATCCAATGCATCTCAGCAGAATACCATTGATGTCTCTTTTGAATAGGACACCATCAATAAGGACATATGGGATGGCTTGTAGCACAAATGCCTTCTTTTTGCTTTACTCATCCCATGAGGACATAGACCTATTTGAAGGAAGTGCACCATGTCTTGGGTCCAACAAGGAGCAGGTATATCATCTCTCCCTTCTCCTTGATCATCTTGTAAGATAAGAACGACCTCTTTATCATTGTTTGTTTCATCTTGTAGAGCAGAGGCTAATTGCTCACACAAGCCCCTCCCACGGACCAGCTTGGTGACCCGATCTCAATGTCATATTCCATGACATGGGTGATCCACCCTGCACATTTCTCATTCAGGTCCTTGCTGAGGAGGAATTCTTTGACTCCTGCATGGGAGACCAATAGTTGGATTTTGTTGTTTGACACTAAATGCTTAAACTTCTTCAAGTCCCCTGATCACTGCCAAGACTTGCTTCTCAATGAAGGAATACCTCACCTCATAGTCTTCTAGACTTTGACTGAAGAAAGAACTTGGCTATTCTAAGTTTTCTTTGTTCTATTGAACCAGGATTGCAAAGATAGTGTCATTACCACCAAAGGCATACAGTATGAAGTCCTTGGAAAAATATGGATTTACAAGAGTTGGGGCTGTGATATAGCCTCTTTGATAGCCTCAAAGCTTGCCTTTCCTTTAGTTATCCATCGAATGCTAAGCTCTTCTTCAACATCAATGTTATTAGCTTAACCAGAGCAGCAAAGTTTGGGAAAAACCTTCGAACAAAGTTGATCTTCCCCAAGAAGCTTTGAAGAGCCTTCTTGTGGCTTGGTAATGGCAGTGCTTTTATTACTTCAACTCTTTCTGGATCAATTGTCAGACCTTCCTTAGACACAATGTGGCCTAAAAGCTTGCCCTCATGGGCCAAGAATATGCATTTTTTAGGGTTCAAAGATACCCCAAATATTTTGCATCTTTGAAACACTTTCCTTAGATGAAAAAGGTGGTCTCGTTGCATTCTTGGAGAACATAGTGATATCATCCAGATAGATCAACACTATTTTGTTGATTAGCCCTTTGAATGCCATATCCATGGCTCTTTGGAAAGTAGCACCAACATTAGACAATCCAAATGACATTTTTTTGTATGCATAGGTGCCCCATTTGGTGGTGAAGGTAGTTTTGAACTGATCATCTTCTTTCACCATGATCTGATTGTATCCTAAGTAGCCATCTAAGAGAGAGAATCTCTCTGACCCAGACACTACTTGCAAGATCTATTCCATTGAAGGGAGTGGGTAGTGATCCTTAAGAGAGGCTCTGTTCAAATCCCTGAAGTCAACACACAACCTAATTTCTCCATTTTTATTTCTGACTGGGACCAGATTTGTAACCCAGGTTGATTTTTTTATTGGAAATGTGATGCTTGCCTCTATTACCTTGTTCAGCTCCCTCTTCATTAGGGGCTCAATATGTGGGTTGACTGGTCTCTGCTTCTGCATGATAGGCTAAGAAACTAGGTCCAATTCAATTGTGTGTTGTGCTAGTTTTGGATTGAAACCTCTTAGGTCTTCATAACTCCAAGCAAACACATTAGGGAATTCTTGGCAAAGTTGTATGAATTCATACCTTTCTTGCTCGGTGGCCACCTTGCCAATTTGAAGTGTTTTGTCTTCTCCAACTAGGATTGACTCTGAATCTTCTCCCTTGATCTGTATGTTGGCTTTCTCTTTTCTGAGCTGGTCATTAGGATTGAAAATAGATTCCAGTGTTACCAAGCCTTTGGGAAGCTTGTTTGTATGCAATTGTACTATTTGATTTCCATATTGTTGTCCCAATCTGCTTTGATTATGGGCTGAGAATTCAGCTTCTTCTTGCAAAAATTTAATGATCTGTTGATCATTCTCAAACACTTGCTAGCATGTATTATTTTCTCTGCATCGTTGGCCTCACAACCACATGGATATGTGGTTGTTCTTTGTCTCTTTTGATGTTGTCCACCACATCAAAGGTTGCTCCAACTGCTGCAAGTCTATCGAAGTTTCATTTTCTTTTCTGGGTATGGACATAATGTTGAAGGCTTCAAAATATTCTATGAGGTCCCATACTCTATTCTTATAGTTCTTGAGTAGGTCATTTTTGACATCATTTAGTCCTCTGACTTGATTGGCAACCAATTCACTATCACCAAATACTTGTAGATTCTTGATTCCTAGCTTTCTTGCCCAATGAAGACCTTGGACTAAAGCCTCATATTCAACAACATTATTTGAACAAGCAAACTGAAATCTAAAGGCTGAATAATACTTCATACCTTTGGGAGACACAATCATAGCTCCTCCTCCAGCTCCTTGTCTACTCCTTGAACCATCAAAGAATAATTTCCATACCTCATTGTCATCTTTATGTTCTGGCTTGATTAAGGTAGGAAGAGGGTGATTTTCTTCATGTAGAAGGTAGACACCTAGCTCAGATTCTTCCATTTCTTTATAGGGGTCAAAAGCATGTCTTTTTCTGGCCCACTCATCTAGAGTCAAGTCTGGGATACATTCCAACTTGGTATTTGCTTCATTAGTGCTTAGAAGGTCTTCTTGATCAAAGGTGAGCAGTTAGCATTGATTGGGCTAGGTACATAGGATTCAATGTGATAGTCAGCAATAGGTTCATATCTGATTGTGGCCTTTTCCCCATACCTTGTCCTAAAGAGCATATGTGACCAATCAGCAGACAGGTAGCCTCCAATTTTGGTAGTGAAGTCCCTAGACAGACACAAAGAAAAATGTGGTGGAAAATCTATGATGGAAACGTTTTGCAAGATAGTCACATTGGGGTAGGCATGTAGGGTGAGGCTCAAATCTTTGATGATTCCCATAGTGGTTACTATTGTCCCATCTAATTGAACTACTCCTCTAGAGATAACCTCATATTGGAGACCCAATTGGTCGGCTATTTGTTTGGGCATCACAGAACTACTAGCCCCGGAGTCAATCATACAATTGTGCACTAATTTGTCCCCAATAATTAATGAGACATAGAATGGAGGGGGTCTCAAGTTCTTACCTTGTTGTCCTCCTTGGTTCTTCTCAGGTTGAACTGCATTGGAAAGCACTCTCTCTGACTGATTAAGGGGTTGATTTGAGCTTGACCAATTTTGCATGGCAGTTTGCAATAGATCCCTCTGCCCTAGAATGGCTAATGACTCCCATAGTGAAATGCTCACACTTTTCCTTTTCATTTGCTCAATAATATTGAATGAGCTATCTTTTTCTACCCTTTCCTAGACACATTTCTTTCTTGCACGTAGGTTGTTACAACCATTGCTTGACTAGATTTGGAAGGTGGCTTGGATTGGTGCTACATGTTGGGAGTTACACTTGGAACACCAGGACCTTGTGGAGTGATGGAAGGTTGAGGGTTACCTGAGTTCTAGTGGTTGGCCCTCTCCAATACTTCTCTTTTTGGACCGTGTATTGGTAGCTACACTTTGAGGAGGGAACTGATTCATCCCATAGAAGTCTTCAGCCTGCCAATTTACAAGCATGGTCTCTCCTAGAGGTTCACCTTGTTGAGCTTCTTGCTGTTGATCTCCTTCTTGACTAGGCTCTTGTGACACCATACTGGTTTGCACCATTAGAGCTTGATTCAGAGCACCATTAAAACACATGGATTGGTTATGTGGCTGACTGCATGGAAAACACCAATCATATTCTTGTGCCATATTGTTCTGTGTAGGGACCAATGCCTTTGATGTTGAGGTTGTATTTGGATCATAAGACCTAAAAGGTCTAGCAGCTTGAGGTTGTCCTTGATTTTGATTTTGATTCTAATTTGTAGTCTGAGGTGGTGGCCTATTCTATTGGTATTGGGGTCTAGTTTGATATTGAGCCTAAGGCTGATATGGCCTAGAGCTCTATGCTTGCTGCCTTTTGATGGTCACTAGTTCATTTCCCGGTTTTACAGTTGCTTCATCACTTCTTGAAGCTCTTTAGAGGTGTTAGATGATGAAGTGGAAGCTTCAGCTGAGCTTTGACTCTTGGGGGTGGGTATAGGAGCTAATGTGGGTGCTTGGTTAGTATCGGGCTTCCTAACTCAGGGTACAGAGGCATGGATGGCCTAGGAGTGATTTTTCTAGCTTGAATCAAATGGTTTTCAGCCCCTATAGAGAGGCTATAGGCTACAGGTAATGTAGTGCCCCCATGACTGAATCATTAGAGAAATATCATAATTTAAAGCCCTAAGAAAGTATAAGAAGGCACCTTCATCAGTGGGCTTTACTACTATTGGAATCCTATCCCAAGTTCACTGGAATCTAAGGTTGAAGTCAGTCAGTTGTTCATTTGGGGCTCTCTTGATTGTTGTTAGTTGCTCCAACAAAGACAAGTTATCACCTTTTTCCCCAAACTGATTGTGAAGGGTCATGCACAACTGGTTCCAGTTCTGGATGGAGCCTGTTGTAAGACTCTTGAACCATTGTGAAGCCTTCCCTTTGAGTGAAGAGGCGAAGCAAACTTGACTGCTATGTCCATTTCATGAATCTCATGGATTGTGTAGACATTTGCAATATCTTGGACATGATCACCCAGAGAAGTTTGGTTCTCCCCAGTGAAATATGGGATACTCTTTAATGCTGCAATAGGAACTGGATTTTGTGCATTCAAGGAAAGTGGACTACTGCTAGTGAAATTAACATAAGGATTTGGTTGAGCCATTCTGATTGGCTGAGCACTCCTCTTGATTGAATGAATGGTCTGCCGAGAGGAGGTGTTGATAAAGCTCTACTTGGTGGGGATAGAGACCTCTGAAATCTTCTTCTTCTCCCTCTATCTGGGGATAAGTCTAAATAGACAAATAGTCCCTCTTCTCTGGTTCTTGACCATGTTTGTATTCTTCTCATGAATTTACTTGGACTGCTGAAACTAGTAGATTTGTTTCTTTTGGAGTCGCCAGATGTACATTTTTAAAAGCTTCTTAAAATCCAGAATCACAAGCAAGTGTACATCAATCCCTATTGTAATAAGATGGAGACTTCTTGGTCCCACCGGGCATGCCAAAACTATTAGTGCAGAATCACAACACCCCCAAAATGAGCTCTAAAAGATCTTCTTTTCTAAGGCAGGCTCATTTAGTGTGATTGCATAACATGGAACTTTTCCTAAGGTGTGGGACCTTACAAATTGGAAAAGCTCTCTAGATTTAAAGGTTGGTTCCTTATCCCTCTGTTCAGGTGCATACGTAAGGATTTGCAGAGGATCTATATCTATACCTAGTCTAAAGCTTGCCAAGGAGACAGGGATAAAAGAGTACAGAAATGAGAAATAACTAAACTACCAGGTGATGCACCAAAGGAATGATGAATACTTAGTTTACCTTTGACACAAACCAATAAAATGTATACTGATAAACAAGCACAGATAGCCAGACGTGTAATGAGAGACCAGAGAGAAGAAAAAGAAGCAAGAAGGATCTGAGATCAATCAAAAATGTATTTTATTGCTCCAAATATTGATACAGTTCATTACAAAATAGCCAAATGGCAAAGATGTGTTACAATTTTAATGGAAGGCCTGAACCCCACAAATATTTTGCTAGAAGGAGAAGGGAGCCTGTAAAACTAAGAATATCCAACCCTTTACAATGAACCCTGCATCCATCTTTATAGATTCATCCTGAGAGAGAGAGAGAGAGAGAGAGAGAGAGAGAGAAGTGAGAAAATGCAGGTCAAGGCTCAACCACTGCTACTAATTCCTCTACTAAAATCTACCCTAAATCCATCTTTTTGCATCGATCCTTGGTTCGACACCTTGAAGGAAGAGGAAACGGAAAAATAGATCGAATCCAATCTAGTTGTTGAGACTAATGATCCTGCATTGAAATCTCGAAGACGTTTCTCCATTTTACCTCCACCTAACTTCCCAAAAATTAAAGTTTCAGACTCCCATGGCGTAGAAGAGATCGAGATCTTTCCAACGGTGTCAGATTTGTAATATTTCGAGCCCTGGGTCGAAAGATATGCCCCTTTGAAGTTTGAATCGATTCCGTACAAATGGGCGGGAAAACAATTTGAAAAATGGGTCCCCCTTTTGGATTGGGACACGTGGCAGCTAGATTGGAACAAAATTTGGGCCCGTGGGTCCATAATTCACCTTTTATCCTTTTGGGCGAAAAACGCAAAACTTAAAAAATTCCCACAGCCCCGAAGCTCCGCATGGACACGTGGCCCCTTTTGGTTGGATGGGAAATGCACTCCCATTTTTACCTTTATGCCTTTTGGGTGAAAGGAAAATTTTCACCTTTTCCCCAACTCCCCGCCTTGGCTTTGACTCGGGTCTAAATGCTGACTTTTCCCTAGGTGGAGTTGTGGGCCATTTTGTAACTTTTACTCCCTTTTGAGGCAAAGGGCAAAAATCAACCTTTTCCCCGATGCCCCACTTTCCTCTAGGACACATGTCACTCTGGCACTTGTTTGGAAACCTTTTCTCTATTTGACCCTTGAATCAACGCCATTGAGACACTTGGCAGCCTCCGCTGGCCTGTTTGTGCATTGACTATTCAACTAACTCTTCCCCCCTTGGTAGAACACGTGGAGGCACCTCGCTTGTTTGCAAACCCGACCCAAAGTTTGCCTTTGGAGGAGCACCAAGTTGACACTTGTCGGCCTCTGCTGATCTCTAGAATTTTCAACAGTCTTCTTACTTTTAGACTTTGGGCTACATGGCAAGCTTGTGCTCATTTGGGTCTCCACCTTTGGGCCAACTCTTGGAAATGCGCCAAGCTAACACTTGGCACTCTCTGCTTACACTTCTATACTTAGTCGATTTTGAGGCCCGCCCTGTCCGCCTTTGACTTGGTTTGACCATTTGCTATGTGGAGGGCCGATGCAAGTTTGAGCTTCTCTTTTTGGATTCACTTTTGGAGAAGCATCGTTGGGACATGTGGCCTCTTCCATTGCCTCCTTCATACTTAGTCAATTTTTTCCCTTTTCTTGAATCATTTCAAGCCCGAGGACTTGAATCTTTGTTTTTCTTCCTCCTTCTTGCTTTTGGCTCCTTGTTACATTGATCCTCATTGTCTGACCCTGCAATTTCATAGTTTTTCCTTGCCTGGATTTGGAGAATGGATTTAAGATGTAGAAATGACCCAACAGAGTCGTTTCTTTCTATGTAGGATCCTTTGCTCTTCTTTATCCCTACCACTTCATTGTTGGGCCTTTTTGCTTCCAATTTGTAGGATTGAGTGTGTTTCCTTGGGTTTCTCCTATGCGGGGTTATGTTTCGATCCAATATTTAGCTCGGGGTGAAATATGGATAACACCTTATAAATAGTAGTATGAGATCGAGACTAAATATAACCCAAAGTGTATGATTTTGTGTCTATAGATTCTTTGTTAAAATTAATGGAAGTTTTCCACTTAAGTCTTGGTTCCCTATGGGCCTTTGTTCCTCGCAAGCCCATATTGTCCACATCTTGCCAATTTTCTTATATTGTGGGTTTTTTTGGAAGTATTTAGAACAGAGGGTACTTTTTCTCATGAACCCTTAGTTCCGGAAACCTCATGTTCCCGCACTTACTCCATATCGCATTAAACGAAGTTCCTTGAGTTCACGAAAATCTGATTTTCTAGACATAAGCTTAGAACAAAGCTAAATAATGGAGTGATGGTTGTTGACTTGGCTTTAATTGTGATCAAATGCTATAAAAGCAGGGTGTTGTTGGTAAATTTATTGAATGCCATGGCAATAGTATGGAAAAAAATTCCTTTTCTCGATCAATAAATTTTGTGCATAGGGGAGAGACACCAATAATGGTGGACCCTAAGTTAGGGGCCCACAAAATCAATTCTATATAATGTGGGATCTTGGTTTTTCACCAACACATAATTTGAGAATTTTTAAATTATTATTATTTTTGTATTGAATTGGAGGGAAAGACATATTTTGAATTTATTTAAAATAGTAAATTTGAGTTATACTACCTTTTGATTGGAACCCATATTTGATCATGGGTGATAATGGTTGAACATTAAAAATTTTAAAAAGGCAAATTCACATGTCATGATGTGATTGGGTGTTGTCATGTCAAAAATGACTAATCACCAGGTATTTTTATGACAACTATCAAGTCGTACTATGAAAAATATTGGGTGTTGTGTATTCAAGAAACTATATCCACAATTAAACCCTTCTCAACTATTGGTGTCTCTCCCCTATGTCCCCTAAGTATAGAGCCACCGTGGGATTTTTTCCCTATGGACGGCATTACAATGAAGTCACCGGTAGATGGATGAATGGTTCATGACCACATGATCTAAACGGTATTCAATCCTTACATTTTTGTGGATGACCATTTGATTGATATGTATTAAAAATGTAGAAGCATTACAAATGCATGACAAGTGTTTGACGAAATTCTGAACAATATGTGGTGGCTTGAAATGCATTGATTTTAGGGTATGCATATCATGAACATGGAGATAAGGTATTGGATTTGTTCTTCCAAATGCAAAGGATGGGTTTCAATCCAAACCTCTATACATTTTCCAAAGTTACTATGATATGCACCGGTGCAACCAATAATTAAGTCAGAAACTAGATCCCTTGTTAAAATTATTAGATCAGGAACAAAGTTTTCTACTTCATCCGTCAATTCACTTCTTAATGTATGGAAAAATTTTATGTATTGAGAACGCGTAGCAAGTGACTAAAAAAATATCTCAAAGAAAAACTTTAAAATTCTCCCACTTGTAAATCGTGTATATGTCCATCCAAGGCGCTTCCCAAGATGTCATGGAGATGATTGATCATCTAGATTTATGAAACATTCATCACTTCGTAAATGGATCTCAATTCTCGTCTAAGACTACCTATCAACGTGACAACTGTATAGAAGGCCACCGAGAAGCTTGGAGCATACTGAAGTACTAGTTATTAAAACATGGGACTGCATGTAAATTGTTTGATGAAATCCCTCAATGTGATAATGTGGTTTTGGTGGGTGGAATAATTATGTAACTCAAATGGAATGGTTGATTGTGGTAAAATACACCAACCTATATAAAAGGATGATGCTATTAGTGGAACAAGTTAAGTGGAACAACGGAAGTCCCATGATGACTTTCCTTCTTGAAGGACCCTCTGGTAGTGGTAAAACATCCTTGGCAGTGACTTTTGGCATTTACAGTGGATTCCCTTTTGTGAAAGTAGTATTTGTAGAAACAATGATTGCACTTAGTGAGAGCACTAAATGTGCAGTTAAAGTCAATGTTTTCAAAGATTCTTACAATCCTCCATTAAGTATTATTATTGTTGATGATATTGAATGATTTCTAAAGTTTGTAGTAATCAAGCCTCAATTTTCAAATCTGGTCTCCCAGATATTGTTGGTGCTTCTAAATAAAATTCCTCTTAAGGGTAGGAATCTATTGGTTATAAGGACTACAAGTGAAATACGTACTTGAGTCTTTAGGGCTCCACAAATATTTTGGTGTTACTTTTCCTGTACCAACATTAAGGTGTAAAGATATGCAAAATGTTCTACACCAACTATCTTTTTCTTAGAAGATGATGTGGATTCATCAGTTGAAGCTATTGATGAGATAATAATCAAGAGACTGTTTATGTTATTGGATATGACAGCACAAGGCAAGAAAGGTAGCAATGTTGAATTTATCTACTCGAGAATGTAGAAAAATATACATGTATCATTTCTTAGACTGCCTTGGCTATCTTACTGGGATGATATAGGATTCTTACTTGTTATTTATACAACTGATATTCATGTAGAGATAAATATAATTGCAGAAAAAAACCTAAAGCTATAATGGATTGTCGATATAGTTCTGCTAAGAGAGCTTGCTCTCAACATATAAAATCTAAAGAGGAAGGCAAGGAAAATATCATTACAATAAGGTTCCTGTGTCATCATATCATATGGGTTACATATTTGTAATATTAAATCTGAAATGAGGAAGTGAACATGAGAAAAGATTCAGGTAATATTGAAGGATAATATTCCTAAATGTGCTACTTAAAATGATGAACTTGTTTTGAGTATTGAGAATTTGAGGTTGTAAGTGAAGCTTTAGTTCACATTGCAACTGGCCTGAGGGATAATTTTTTTAAAGATAAGGTTGGTGGTGCAAGTTTTAATTATATGATCCCCGGATCTTTATCTATTCCTTAACATGTGTGGTGGTGTTCCTTTCTCTGGTTTTAGAGGGAGGAAAGATTTTGGGGCCCGTTCTTGATCAGTAGAGTGACATCATTTATAGTTCTCAATGCCTATTTTCTTTGCATGATCTTTCAATTCATTCAGTACTCTAGGAAAAGAGATCCCGGAGATAATACTTCTTCTAAAATTTCAAGGCATCGAGACTGAAATCATCCACTAGTTTTATAGATGAGTGACAAATAAATGAAAATAAAGATGTCACAATTACTCTAAGAAGCCAACCACTAGTCCTCACCACTTCAAGAATTCATTGTAATGTAACATTGTTTGGTCTATGTTGGCATGGTGCCCTATTTGTTTATCAAAGGCCCGAAGTGAGATCCTTATGGGAAAAACTATTTCATGAGTAGGTGGCACAATTTGGGAATGGCTTTTTGTTGCAGAATTGTTTTCATAAAAGTTTCTTAGATAAAAGACCCTTGAAATGAAATTAATTAATTCAATTTTTAATTAATTAAATATCAATCTTTTATTAATCATAATGTAACATGTATTTAATTAATTTGTCCATCAAATTAATTAAATATCATAATTTTATGTAAAACCCAAGTTGATTCAACTTGAGGTTGGTGAAGGGTTAGAAATAGGTCAAGTAGTTTTATAACTACATTTTGGGAACACAATGCCTATAAAAGGATGTATTGTAATGGAAAAGGGGTTCCTTTCATTCTCATTTTTAAAGCTCTTTGGGAACTACTTTATCTATCCATTATGTTGTTATAACTTTGTGTATACAAATTTTCTCTCATAAATACATGTTTTTCTTTATTGTTGTGTTATTAAGTTTCAATTACAAAATATGTTATTCTATTTGTAGTTGAATTGTTAATCATGTTCCTTCTTCATAGTTTGATTTATGCTCAGGTGATCAGACTTTGTGTTGGATATCAGGGTAAGTGGACTTTGTGCCATATCAAGCATATTCTGAGGGAGATGAAGATTTTGTGCTTCCCATAGTTCATGTTCATTGTATTCCTTCTTCTTTGAATAGAGGTTATATCCTTTATGTAGTTCTCTGTTTGTAATATGCACTTCTCTTTCTCATCCTTCAAACCTTGTAAGGAAATATCATATGACCAAGAAGGACTGGTGTGTCCTTGATAGATAGATTTTTTGAACTTTGTGTCTCAAATTTATTTGTCTTGCCTAACACATACAAGTTTATATTCTTTCCTTTCTCATTCCTCTTTCCTCTCTGTATTTTCCTTTCCTAATCTTTCCGCCCTTTTGTGCTTTCTAGTTAAAGGCGCCAAAAAATATAAAAATCATATCATACGAGGGAACTTCCCCCTCAAAAAGATAAGGAAACTTCACCCTGTTTAAAGGTGGTTTTCCCTCAATGTTGTTGGTGTTTGTACACTTACATTGAGCATACTCGATGACAAAAAATCTAACCAACAATTTTTGTTGACTCCATTGGAGATCAAACTTATGTCACGTTCATTCCCTTAACCCAGGAACCTTCTTAGGAATGAAGGAAAGATGAAAAAATCTTATTAGCCCATGTCAACAAGTGACAGTGATAGTGATGGGGACGAAGATGGAGATCTCCCTACTAAAAAATTTCAAGCTCCATGTAGACACTTAAATTCGGTATCTATCTCATCATCACCTACATGCACATATTTTATTATTCATGCTTATTAACTAATTGAATACCCTTATTATCTCATTTCCATTAATTAATCAATCCCCTTCAATTAATTAATTAATCAAATTACTATTTATCTTATCATTGTCCAATCCTCATCAATCAACATTAATTAATTAATTAATATCTCACATATCCTAACTAACTTCCTATTTTGGAATGCTTTCATTCCAAATTTACATCCCTACTTTTCCTACGCTTTTTCTAACCTATCTCCACTACCAAATCATCTACATCTCATCCCCAAACAACCCCTTCCCACCTAATGCTTTAAAGCATTCGGGTAAATCATAAAACAAACAAGTTTTCACGTAAAAGAAAAAAATCCTCCCATTAGGGAAACTTTCCCCGTGATCGGTGGTGACCCAACCCAGTCATCGTCAACCTTATAAATAACTTGATTTCTTTCCATTATCATCATATGCAAGGAAATCCCCAATCGATCAAGCAATCAACTCGAGCTATTTCATGATGGGAGAAACCTTAAATCTTCCCGCAACAACCATAGAGCATCTTAGGGATCATTAAATGTGTTTTCATCTCTCACAATCTCCTTTGTGAGCTTATCATAGATTTTATAGTTCTTTTTATCAAGTTTTCTATCATGTTGTCTTTGTATTCTCAAACTAAACTTTTGCAGTCAGAGAAGCATCCAACCCCAACTCAACAACCTCTAGTTTCATTTGTAGTCCTTACATGTCACCATAATCATCTATTTCTTCTCGATTTCTCCCATCTATGCTACTGATCACCGTCAATCTTGCCTAATCACCATCAATCTTCCCGACATTGTTGATCGGTTTTCCCGCAGACTTCTGCGGTGCATCCAAACACCCTCCCGAGCCTCTCAAATCACTAAATCCTACTTCTTGTCTCTCTGTGCATCCAAACAGACATTCTTGTCCCTTGGTCACCGTCGACCAGGACCCCAGTTCACCTTCCAACCCCTCCCTTTGACATTTCTTGATATCCCTCTAGTTTCTCTCCTTACAAACTTTTCCTACAGGTAGATTCCATCATACTCATGCCTCGGTAGTTTCGGATTGCATTCAGATCTGCACAACTTACATATTTTGATCTTTTTCCAAATCTACCACCCTAGGTCACCGTCAACCTGCCTCTTCATAGTCTGGGTCATCGTCGACCAAGACTAGGTATATTTCATCTTCATATATTTTAATCATAACTACGTTAAATCAATCTAATTTGTTTTCGATTTTGTAATTCCTCATATTCTACATATTTTAATTTATTATTGGTTTATATCAATCTTATCTAAACAATGGGGGTTGACATTCACCGAGGAAGTTCACACTTCTAGGATCCTCTTTGTCACGCATCCCCCACCCCATCCTATCTAATCCAATCTATTTTATTTTTATAGGTTTCTTGAAGAAAAGGTTCATCACATAACGCTCGTATCGGACATCACATCTAGGGTAACTTAAACCCTCTACCATTTCGAGGTTATTTAATCTCCTTACATATTATTTCATTATCTTGACTTAGGAGCAAGAAATATATGTAATCATTCTGTACGCTTGGTGGGACCACCCTTTCAATGATCCCTTTCTTGTTATATACTAATTTTCTCTGTTTTCCACTAACACCGCAACGTGAGGCCCAACTTTATTGTTTTCTCGTGTTTGTGGCTTGAATTTCCCATCCTTCAAAATGTGTAGACAAATAAGGAAAGCACTATCCAAGTATTCTTCTTTTCCTTATTTTCTCTTTTTTCATTGTACTTTCCTTTCTTGTTTTTGTACTCATCAAACATAACATCTCGTTTTGAACCTAAAATGAACTTTCCTTTCTCATCATGCTTTCTCACATAGCTTAAGTAGGGGTTTAACCTGCTACATCACACACTTCCTAAAACTTCACAAAATTAATCAACACATCAAAACATTGCTTTTACTTGGTTCAGTGATTGGGATTTCATCACCCAATATGAATTCGCTTCAGAAATTTCCCAACCATAACACACATGAAACCAAACTTAGACTACCTTCTTATAGTTACCGACTTATCCATATTTTTCACATTTTTCTTAAATAATTAAAAACAAAAAAAGAACTCTTTGCTTGAATTTTTGGATAAAATTTGTTTCATGCCCATAGTCACTCGCTTAGCTGCTAAAAGAATGGAACAAAATTCTACATCCACTAGTTTTTCCTATCAACAAAAATCTACAATGACATCATCATTACCGTTGGTTCCCTCCCTTATAGACACTCAACCACTTATTGATGTTTTTCATGCAGATCCCCTCGCTCACACTTCGACCTTAGGTGAGACCAATCATTATTTTATCACAAGTCTATGCCATCCATACCAGCCTACTCCACCATCTCGCCAGATCAGAACCCTCTGGACCGCCTCTCATCCCTTGCGGTGACGTGCACTTTCAAGAACTCCTTAATGCCAACCCAACTACTCTCCAAGATTATCTACTCGAAATAGCCCACCGACTTGACAACTTTATCCTTATCATATCGATCATCAAACTAGTCAATTTACAAAGTGAATGATCTCTTCATGGCTCCCCTATCCTCTTTTTCTACCAATCTCTCACCTTACCATACCACTCAGATAGTTACACCTATCCCCCGAATATTTCCCAATTAATACAACAATCAACACTACCCTTCCTCTTATGTCTTCAACTGCTATTGCTACTAGCATCCCCAATCAATATGTCCAAACATCATATCTTGTACCTGAACAATATAATCCTCTTACCTCCCATGTCATCACATCTCAACCTCCTTTTACCAGTTGCTTTACAACATCTAGCATCAAACCCATTCCATCAATAATATCAACTGTGCATACCCATATGCATGTCCAGAATTTACCCTAGCAACCTGTTCAATCCCAACAATTGTATTATCTTCATGTCTCCCAACAACAAGTTTATCAACAGCCACCCCTCTAAAAAAACCTATGACATATACTCATCCCCATCAAGTCCCTCAAAAACCCACACATCTACAGATTCCTTAGTAGATTCTTGCACCCACGTCCTATAAGAAATTACGTCCTTTTGTCCCTCAACAAACTCTCTCCAACTATCATGTTCAAGTGTTAGTAAGTAGGTTAGCAAACCTCGAGGCTACCACCTTAGGGATGAAAGTCTCCTTATCATATGAACATATATGCAATGATCCTATTCACTCGTCTGTGCCCATTAGATTGTATCCTCCATTGGGAATTTCCCAAATTCACCAAATTTAATAGTAAAGAGGATCCTCAACAACATATCTCAGTGCATTTAAGCATGCATGCTACCTTATTGCACATGATCAAGATTTTTATGCTCAAATTTCACCATGTCTTTGGCCAGTCCTTCCCTGGATTGGTACAACAATATACCTCAATACTCTATATTTTCTTTTTCCCAACTCACACAACTATTCTTGGAACACTTCTCAATTAATATTGCGCACAAAGTAACCATTAATGATCTATATACCATTAGACAATTCAAGGATGAATCCATCACAGACTTCATCACACAATGATGTAACACCATAAATCAGTTATCTTTCCCTCTTCCATAGGCCGATCTTATTGAACTCTTTTCACGGTCATGTGTGAAGCATATAGCTTCTACATTGTAAATCCAATCTTTCCAAACTTTCGATGAGGCCTTCACTATGGCTCAAAATCTTGAGACACGTGCCCTCGAACAGGGTCACTTAAAATTAAAATCAAATAAACCCAAGCACAAATTCACCAAATCATCTGCCCAAAATGACAAATCAAATTCAATGGTCTTTTCATTGTCAAATCATCTCCTCGCATCTACATCTACTCTATGGACTCAACAACAAGTCACTAGACCGACACTCCAATTATACTCCCCTTTGGGAGTCATATAGCACAATATTCGATAAATTAATGGCCATCAATCTCATCACACTTCCCCTCATCGACCACTTGACGAGTCTTGGACTGAAACCCACGTGTTATCGAGAAGAACACTACGCAAATATCACCAAGTCTACGGGCACAACATAGAGAGATTCCATACTTGTAAGGATTTAGTCCAACAACTCATCAATCAGTGGTGATTTTCAAGTATATAATCCCAATGCATCACCCAACCAACCCCTCGACATATTTAAACAATATTTTTTGAATCACACAACAACAAGCCAAGAAAATACTTCCACTACAACCCAGAACCTAATGCCCATACTATAAACACCATGAACACCAATGGTTTGGAGCTTGTTCCATCTACAACTTCATCATTGACCACCTCTATTCCCTTTAACATCCTCCCTACATCTATCATATTAACATCTATCCCGAGTTTACTCCCACATCTACAACTACCAAAACTCCATTAGAAAATTTATCATTCGTTCCTTGGAGATATTCCAAAAACAACCATTTCAACCTATTTCCACATCTAGGGTTTTTCATTCATCAAATTCCTTGTCCACCTCGTCATCCATTTCATCCATTCTAGTAGGATTGACTACCTCATCTATATTTATTTCATCCTTGATTGTCATACCATCTATGGAACCTATAATGGTTCTTCCTCCCGCTCTCTTATCCATACCAAATAGTGTGGTTGTATCTCGCACCACTTACCCCCTTTATCCCAACCTCATCACTTTAGGAATTCTTAAAAGTGTTTTATTTGGCAATGACCTCAAACATTCCTACCATGTCATCAACACAATCCCCTCAATCCCCATCTTCTGTGGATCATCTCAAGAAAATGTTGTTTTCGTATCGGAACCTACCATAGTATTACCATCAAATTCCATGGTCGACACTCCTCCTAAGAATGTGTCCCAGAACAAAACATATGATCCCTCCTAGGGTTAAACCATCTAATTTGAAATCATTTGCTCCAAGACCACGAACACTTCAGCTCACCTATCCAAGATCATTTGACACTAAAGTGTCAATCAACATCAAAAATGGATCCAAATCATCAAAGTATCAATACACTTGAGTTTTACCTCAAACATCCAAAATGCCTCATAGGGAATCCTTTCATCCTTTAGTTGGAACATATACCAAAATTTTCCAACACTTATTGCATACTTTTACGATCACACTTTCGTTAATCAAGGCCTTCAACTCAAAAGGAAAAAAAAAAACCTTTGTTTCAATCCTAACCTTATGTACACTTTTCATCATACCCCTGGGCACTCCGGGTCATTATACATAGACTCATTGAAGAAGAAAGGATCTCCCTTGGACCAAGTCAACCTCTACCTCCCACATCTATCCCAACACCCACTATTTTTCCCTTAGGAGATGACTCATACACTAATGGTCCTCCCGTGATCATCAATGCACCTGTAACCACTCAATTTGGCCTACGCGAGCCCAAGTCGACCTCTGAACCAAAGGCTAAGACCTTCATTACCATCCCTCCTCCTAAGGAGTTGGTTACATCGTCGAAACCAAAGGTTTCTATTTTAGCAGCCCCTAAGCCTATTGAATAAAGTATTATTAGACAACTTCATCAAGCCCCAATCAAAATTTCACTCTATGAGCTCATCCAAAGCTCGCCAGATCATAGACAAGATCTTATTGAAGCCTTAAACACATCTCGAAATCTAAAAATGAAGCTCCCTTTCGTATCTTTTATAGGAGTGCTTGCTACCTCTACTGCTATATCATTCAATGAAACTAAAATTCTGGACATCCCACTAGAAGAGCACGATCTTCCCCTCTTTATTATGGTTAGGATCAATGATACATTCATTCAATGGTCCATGATCGATAGTGGGGCAAGCATTAATATCATTCCTTCACATACTTTCAATCAACTTAAGATTCCAAAGGAAAATGTCACTTGAACACCTATGACTCTTCATGCTTTTAATGATGCCATCACTCCCGCCTTGGGAATGGTTTTTTTCCATCTGTGTTGGTGAGAAGCTCATCCATCAAAACTTTTATATCATTGAAGGATAATTTCAATACAATGTTCTCCTCGGACAACTATGGATCCATGCCATGCATTGTGTCCCATCAACACTTCATTGCTCCCTTAAATATGAGCATGAGGGGAAAATCCTAATGCTTCTTGGGGATGCTCCTCCCTTCCAAGGATGCAACATGAATTATAGGGAAAATGGTGTGCTTGTCCCTAAGTAAAATCCATCTACACCATCCACTAGCTCAGTCATCCCCTCATCCTAACTTCCTAACAAAGACTCCCTTAAATATGAGCATGAGGTAAAAATCCTCATGCTTCTTGGGGATGCTCCTCCCTTCCAAGGATGCAACATGAATTATAGGGAAAATGATGTGCTTGTCCCTAAGGATGATCCATCTACACCATCCACCAGCTCAATCATCCCCTCATCCTAACTTCCTAACAAAGACTCCCCAGATGACGTAGTGAAAAAAATCACGATGGAGGAGTACTTCCTTCTCATGCTTAACATCGTTCCCTCTCTTAACCATATCGATAGACCCGATAAGGCACTTATGTACTAGCTAAACGTCAAGAATGTTGTTCCTTTCTTTCCACCACATCATCGCACCAATCTTATTTATGGTGGTTTTGATACCCCCTCTTCCCACATTGATGATATTCCACATGCTAGGATTTATACTAGTGGCTTTAGATTTCTTGACAACCCATATTTTTCTTATAGTTATTTCCATTGTTGCGGATGGAATGGATTTGGCCTAGGCCATTAAGAATATGGGCCACATGGCTTTATTCTTGATCAATGTCACAAACCTTATGAAAAGTTTGGGTTAGGATATCGAGAGTAGTCTCCTAACCCCATTCCACCATCTAAGATGCTCATGGACATGCCTTCTACATCTTTTCTAACTTTCGAGGATGTGGGCATACCTTCTCTACCTTCTCCATCTTTTCCAACCATCCAAGACATGGATATATTTTCTTTGCCTTCCCCATCTTGTCTGACTCTCGAGGACATGAATATACCATCCCCATATTTCTTGACTCTTGAAGATATGGAACTAGATGACACCATTTCCATTGTCTCTAAATTTGTTTTTAGTCTCCACCATAACTTTGGGACTAATCACCTATCAGAGTGACGGTCAAACTAGGTCCCTTCCTCTTTGTCATATGGAAATGATAGAATAAGATTCTTCTACCATTGATGTCCTTTAGTGTGTTGATGAAAATGTCATCCTTCCTCACATGGGGGCAGAAGATTCGTATCTTCAGAAAATGTTACCATCTGATTCACCTACTCTTCTTAACGAATCCACTATTGATGTTAATATCGAGACTCAATAGGATCCTAGTATTCTTCAAGTGAGCCAATCACTTGATCCACATGAGCTACAATCTTTCACTACATTTCTCTCTCGTCATATCCAAGAATTTTCATGGTCATACTCAGACATGCCAGGCCATGATCCCTCTATTTTCATCCACAATATCTTCACCTATCCCAATGTTAAAAGGATAAAATAGAAACTTTACCACACGCACCCTTGTATTGCTCTCCATGTTAAAGAGGAGTTGCAATGCCTTTTTTAGCCAATTTCATCATCCCCATTGACTATCCCCAATGGGTTTCCAACATTGTTCCCATCATTAAAGCATCCAGAAAACTACACCTCTACACTAATTTTCAAGATCGTAATATTGTTTGCCCTAAGGATGACTTCCCTCTTCTGAACATTGATCAGCTCATAGATCTTACCGCATGTCATGAGATTCTTTCTCTCATGGAAGGTTTCTCTAGTTACAATAAAATCCTCATCACACCAGAAGATCAACATAAAACCTCCTTTATTACCCCTTAGGGGACCTTTTGCTATCGTGCATCATGCCCTTTGGTTTAAAGAATGACGGTGTTACTTATTAGCGGGCCACAACTTACATATTTCATGATCTCATCCACAAAACCATCAAATACTACGTTGTTTGGAAAATCTAAACATCAATGCGACCATCTTTTTGTTCTTGAATTCTTTTTCAATCACCTTATTCTCTTTTTCCTTCATTTTAATCTGGCCAAGTGTGTATTTGGAGTCTTAAAAGGTAAGCTCCTTGACTTTATCATTTCTATTAATGGCATCAAAGTTAAACCTACAAAAATTAAGACAATCATTGAAATGCTTCTCCCTTCCAATCTTAAGAAACTTCGCAGCCTTCAGTTTCACCTCCAATCTATTTGTCACTTCATCTCGCAACTTTCTGATCACTTTCAACCCTTTCATCACCTTCTTCGGAAGGAAATTAAATTCAATTGGGATCACGATTTTCAAAAATTTTTGATGATTTTAAATAGTTTTTCCTATCTCCACCAGTTCTCACAACCCCACGCATCAGGGAGCTATTTTATTTGTATATCTCTACCACTAATCATGCTCTATGAGCCATGCTAGCACATCACGATGATCAAGGTCATGAGAAAGTTTTTTATTACATCAGTCACACTCTTCATGACTATGATACCCACTACACTGAAGTTGAAAGGTTATGTTGCACCCTATTCTTTTCCACATCTAAGATTCGAGAATATCTTCTCAACCATAAGACTTATGTCATTATCGGGCTTTCATCTTTTCAAGACATTGCATTCTAAACCTTATCACAACGATCACGTTACTCGATGGCTCATGCTCATGGTAGAGTTTTACCTTGAGTTTATTTCTTGAAAATTCATTAAGGGGAAAGTTATTGCTGACCAATTGGAAGAATCCCCTCTTCCAAATACACATCTACCTCACGAGTAATTTCCAGATGAATCCATTAATCCAATTCATCACAAATATGACACTCTTAAATTCAATCTCTTCTTTAATGACTTGAAATGTCAGCAAGGGGGAGGCACTAGCATCGTTCTCATTCCCGCTTGGGAAACTCGTATTCCCCTCACATTTAAACTTAATCTTAAGTGTAAAAACAACATGGTGGAATATGTAGCCCTCATCTTGGGTCTTAAAACTACCTTCTTTTTAGGTTTCCAAGTTCTTGACATCTATGGGGATTTTGAGATCATAATCAAACAAGTCACGAGTGAGTATCAATGTAAAAATGATACTCTTCAAAAATATCGTGACATTTTTCATCTTATTCTTGAAGTTTTTTATTCTTATACTATTGAAGTTGTTCCTAGTCGACCAATTTTTTTCATTGATCCAATGGCGCCCCCACGTCTCTCAACCCATGGATAATCGAGGAGTCCAAGCTTTCCATTGTCGTTCATCATCTTGACTGGCCTTTTCACAAGTTACCTCAGGTTAATATTATTGAATCTAATTCACTAGACCTTTGGTATTCTCAAATATTCGATTACCTATCCCAATCCATCCTTCCTCTTGATCTCTCCAAAAATGCTAAAAGTTCCTTTCTTCAACGCACTCACCGTTATGTGATCCTTGGTGGCATCCTTTATAAACACGGATTTGATGTAGTTCTTCTCTCGATGCTTGAAATCCCATGAAGCCTCTCGGGCCATTCAAGAAGTCCACGATGGTATTTATAGTGGGAACTTTAGTGGTTTAGTTGTTGCTTAGTGTGTTCTTCACCTTGGCTATTATTAGCCTTCCCTCAATCATGACTGTTAGAATATGTTAAGAAATGTGAAAAATGTTAGTAGCATTCCAATCTCATTCATATTCCTAGCTAAGATTTGCAGTCAGCTCAGGACCTTTGGCCCTTTTACAATGGGGCCTTGATCTTATTGGTCTTATTAATCCCCGCTCTTCACAACAACATCACTTTATCATCACTACAACTGAATATTTCACTAAATGGGTGGAAGAAATCCCACTCACCTCAACTAAATCTAGCCCAATCATTAATTTTATCTATCAACACATCATCTGTAACTTTAGTGTTCCCCATAAACTTGTCATGGACAATGGAAAGTCCTTTAAAAATAAAGATCTTAAAAACTTTTGTGACGCATTCAACATCCAACTTAGCTTCTCTTCTCCATATTATCTTCAAGTTAACATCTAAGTTAAAGCTACTAATAAAACCCTTCGAACATTCTTGCCAAAACCATTGATCAAGCAGGTCATAATTGGCATCTCCAACTTCCTTTCACCCTTTAGGCCTATCGTACTAGCATTCATACCTCCATGGGGGCTATGCCTTTCTCTTGTTTATGGCTCCAAGCCATCCTTCCTCTTGAAGTTCAAATCCCATCTTTGTGCGTTTCACTTCACAATTTCATCTCTCGATGACGATTATTGTTAAGTTTGTCAGCACAACTTGAGATACTGGATGAGCATCACCTTCTCACACTTGAACACCATCATGTTTATTAGGAGCACATCAAACGTGCTTACAATAATCACCTTAAGGAACATGAATTCAATGTCGGTGACCTTTTCCTCAAATAAAATCATAATGTCACTACTATAGAAAGGAGCCAACATGGAAACGCGTTTCCCCTAATCTGGATTGGACCATACATTATCACGTATAAGTATGGGTTGGGAGCCTAACGTTTATTCTCTCAAGGAAAATGGAAGTGGAATCACTTAACTCATTACACTTGTGATCATTCTATTTCTATCATATTTATTAGTGTGCCCTTAGTCATATCATGGGATCATCCCTCCATCTTATCCCTTTCCATCTCTCATTTTCATGATTTGGAACTTTTTGGTCTTCCGTCACCGGCTAGATGTAACCTTAAATATGGGCACCACAGATTTTCCCGTAGCATATTCCTTATGGATAGGTTCTCCCCTTTGGTGAGAACTCTATAATCATTACATCCATCACCCTCTTATTCACCTATTGGAGCCATGCAAAGGGTCTAGGGGTGTCTCTTGTACATCATCTATCCCATCCTAAGTGGTCTACTTAGCTAGTTCCACTCTCCCCATGTGAAATCAAAAATCATGGATGCTCAAATCAAAATCAAAGTTATCAAAAATATACTAATCCCTCGAAGGACAGTTGTTCACACAAAAAAGGAAAAAAATCAAAAGCATGAAATCAAATTTAAAATCGAATAAAATAGATCGATCCCTCAAAGGATGAGATATCATTTATTATTGCCATCTATATATTGTATAAAGTAGACCATACCCTCGAAGGATGGCTACTCCTTATGGCATTTGAAGGCTTCCGCATTGATCAGCCTTCCATTTTATTAGCATCCTAAGAAAGCTTCCCGCATTGATCAACTTTCTTCTAGCAGACTTCCCACATTGATCAGTTTTCTCTTTCCCCTTCCCAAAGTTGGGGCATAGTTTTAGGGAACACCACTTTTAGATAACCATTTAGTTACATCTCAAACCCCTTTTTCATGTCAACATTAGGTCTATGAGATCATCTCATCCATTTATTCCTTTTGTATTGTTGGTTTTTGCTATCATTTGCTTTGGTCGCATGTGCCTTGCATTACCAAGGATCCTTTCTTGTTTACCTCTAATATACGGTTGAGGTATATTTTCCTTTTGCATTCCTCGATATGACATAAATTCGTTCATCCCTAAGGGTTTACCTCATTAATTTAAGCTTCATCCGATCTTATCCAATCTCTCTCTCATGTGGCCCTATATTCTCTTCAGGGAATATGTATTTTGTTTTCTCCATCAAGTCCATATTCATGTTTATCCTTCTTGGGAATTTAATTTAACAATTCTTCTCAAAGAATGGCCATACTTATTTCCCCTTTGGGATTTTTTATTTTGTTCACTTCCCCATTTCTTCGCTTCTCAAGTCCATCTTATTTTGTCGAGGCCATGTTTATCCCTTCTTTTGGGAATTTACCGTGCTTTTCATCCTGCCTTGGTTATCATGTATCCATTCCCATGGGCACCATGCTTTTTCATCCTCGTTCTTGGTGAATTATCCTTTTCATTCGATTCCTTGTAAAGGATTTCACATACTTTTCACATTTAGTTGCGCATATTTTGATGACTTTCCCATGACCCATTAATTATCCCACCTTGCATCCAAAGTGGTCTCCATTCCACTATAGGACGGGTAAAAACAATAAAATGTCCCACTTTTTTGTATGTTTTATACCTTTATAAAATGAATTTTTAATTTCATTGATTTTTAAAGAGTGTAGAATACATGTTTTGTTTATAGTGTAGAATACATGTATAAAAAAAATTGGTTAAATTTTTGGTTTTATCTTAATTTTATAATACATTGTTTCTTATGTTCTAAAAGAGGAATGATTGTCCCCTGGTGGTGTTTTTAAATGAAAAGTTTTTTTTTCACCATGAAATTTTAGATGTATGTTCAAGATTTGACTTTTAAGGTCCTATCAAATTTTTGTATTTTTTTGACTTATATATATTTTTTAATTAATTATTTAGTAAAAATATTTTTAAATAAATAGTGTACATATGTCTATGCCAATAAATTTTAAGATTTATATCGAAATTGGTTTTTTTTCCACATGTATGAAGAAGACTTCAACAAATAGTAAGTTTATTTTTTCAATTTTTTGATATATTCTACTATTTTTCAAATTTGGTTGATTGTGTACTATTGATTGTCCTAAAATACCATATGTTAGTAAAAAATAAAAATAAATAATAAAATAGATTTTAAAAAATGAAAATTATATTTTTAGAAAGGTAATAAAAATATGAATTTTGTGTTAAATTTTGTAATTTTACTAGTTTGTTTACCCTAATTACGTGGCACCTAAGTGGCAGATTTTGGCTTACAATTATCCTCCAAAAGGATTTGGGGCCAAAATGTGCCACTTAGGTCTGCGTTAGTGTGCCATTTGTGGGGTTCACGCGAACGGGGTTCACGTGAACTAGTTCACGCGAAACCTTCACGTGAACCCCTCATTCGCTTGAACCCCCATGCCACCAAAAAGTGCACGAATGCTTCCTTCTAAATTTAATGTTTTGTTTTTTTTTTATAAGTAACGGTGTTAAAATAATATTGTTTGTTTTTAATGTTTTAAATTTAGTTTTTTACATTTTTTAAAAAAACTAAGTTTGGTTTTTTTAATTGTTTTTAACCAAAAATATGTAATATGTTATTATATTTTTGAAAAATATTTTTTATTATTTATATATAATAAAATTGACTTTAAAGCATATAGTTATTTTATTTAAAATATATTATAAAACTAAATAATTGTATATTAAATATAAATTCTATTAAAATTAGAAAAGTTGTTTTAAAGTTATAAAAAACTAAAATTAAAAATAACCTAATTTCTAACCTAATTTCTATTGAGATTTGTATATAATAAGAGTTGCATGCATGTGTAGTTTTGTATCAAGTTTACTCTTAGAAATTCATATCTATCTCGATTTATGTGTGCAAGTGAAAATTATTGAAGTGGATGAATCATGGGAAATGCAAAGAATAAGAAATGAAAATATACCGAGGAAGAGAATGCAGAGAAGAATGCTAGAAGATCAGTTCGTAGGAAGGCACAAACAGAAAGAGAGAAGGCACAACAAGTGAAAGACAAGGCTGCAAAAATTGGTACATAAGTAGAAACCCTTGATAGATCGTAATTTTATTTTTCATTCTAAGGTAAATATGATAATATGTTTTTTAGATTGGGTAAAGGTAAGGGTTTTGATAGGATCCCATAACCTAAAACAATAGAAACAATATGTGAAAATAAAAGGCTCTAACAAAAACAACGTAAGAACCAACCAAGTACTGAAAAAGGATCCACACAGAAAAATCATTCAACGAAACAATAATTGTTGAAATATCAACAAAACATGGTAAAAATAAAAATATTAAAACCACTCAATAGTATAATTTGGATCTTGATCTAGCCATCTACTTTGTTTTTTTATTGCTTGTTACTCTCTAGGAGACATGGTTGTTTTTATCTCTTAGTTAAATATAGGGTTTCTATTTAACATCAACTTCCATTCTTCAACATCCTCTCTCACCTCTTAGAAAGGCTCTATTTCAAGTACCCACCAACACCTTTCTAACTTAATCCTCATATAATTGGGTCATTCCCAAAAAACAAGAACCTTTGTATTCCTCCCATCTATATCTCTATAGTTAACCCCTTGACATTTTGTTTCGTTATTCTACATTTTAACTTCTCGTACATCTTTCAAAATTTGGCATTTTTCACCCATCGTGCTTATGTGTTCCATTCAAAATAAATTTCTATCTCTGGATATAGGCCTTAACCCAATTCCTCTTTATCAAGGGTAGCCTCTAAATTCTATCTCACCATCATAAGATTAGCTCCCAAATGGGTCATATTCCTTATTTACTTATTGTTTATCTAGCTATAATATATGTTTTTCCATTATTTAGGTATGCTTCTATCATTTTCTCCTTTCTAACCTCACCTTTTCTCACTCATTTCTCTCTTTCAGCTGCAAAAAGGTTGTCTTCATCTAGATACAAACATGATCCTCTCAACATACCTTTATTTCTTAGCACTCTTGCTTTATCCACATACTCTTCATGTGGAAATAAAACACCTTCCAAAACACTTTGCATTAAAGAACCACATTAATTTATTTCCTTGATTCCTGCTTCCAAACATCCCATTATATCATAGATCATTTTGTGAGAATGATTAAGTATGATGTATAGCACAAGAGATCTAGTCGAATGAAATATTAGGGTTGTACCATGCCATATTTCATAAATGAATATCTCTAACACCATATATATATAAATTAGATATATATATATATATATATATATATATATATATATATATATATATATATATATATATATATATATATATATATATATATATATATATATGTATATATTATATATATTGAAAGATATAAATGATGTATATATATATATGTATATATATATATATATATATATATATATATATATGTATATATATAATGTATGTATATATATATATATATATATACATATATATATATATATATATATACATACATATATATATATATATATATATATATATATATACATCCTATATATATATATATATATATATATATATATATATATATATATATATATATAATATATATATATATAATATACATATATATATATACATATATATATACATATATACATATATATATATATATCATACATAATATATATATATATATATATATGTATATGTATATATATGTATATGTATATATATATATATATATATATGTATATATATATATATATATGTATATATATATATATATATATGATTTATGAAAAAAATAATTGAAAGATCAAATGATGACTTGAGACAATATCTATTTGTAAGGACATTTTGATCTCCTAAATAAAATATTAGTTGGAAATTTATACCCAAATCAAATAAATATTAAGGATTGATATTATCATGTTAATAACATCCTATGCATATTACAACCTTTGAAAAATTAATATTTATACGAAAAATTGGTAATTGTTCATTTGGAGTAACAAAGATTCATTACACATGCTACATCAACATTAAAATTATAGCTATACTCTATGCATATTAAAAATATAATAGTGATTTAATATTTGATTACTCCATACTACCTTAAATAGTTTCTTAGTTGTCTTAGACAATGTATGTAAATTTAGATAATAGTTTCATCCTTGATGTGTGTGTGTGTGTGTGTGTGTGTGTGTGTGTGTGTGTGTGTGTGTGTGTGTGTGTGTGTGTGTGTGTGTGTGTGTGTGTGTCCTATCCCATCAACTACATAATGCACATCAAATCCAAGGTTGATTGAACCAATGCATGGTAAAATTATTTTGAGTTAGTAAGACTATTCCTCTACATACTATTTTCTATCACAATGCATGAAATTTCCTAAACCTTTTGAGATTCACACTAAGGCATCCAAATATGCATTTGGTATCCAATAGTCATCCAACAAGGAAATTAAGTTGATTACTAAGTTTAGATACGTTTGATGACATGGTGAAAATTTATTCCACATGACTATGTGGTATTTTGTAAGAAAATAAAATAAAAAGGAAAGTGGGAAAAGGGAAAGTAGGTTTTAGACCAAAGTAATCAATAATAGATCATTATGTCACACTCAGACGTGCTTCTAAGTTGAAAAAGTCTTGAATACAAATGCAAAAGTATTGTTTAGTAGATTTCAAGAAGGACCTCATGAAGCTATCTAAATACAATTAGCTTGGTCAACTTAATATTATTGTTTACTAGATAGTAAGTTAATTTTTTAGATATTAAATTGTTTACTAGCTTGGTCATTAATGGTGTAATCACATTTGTATGTTAATTTTTTTGCAAATTTTGGTGTAATCACATGTGTATGTTTATTGACACAAGATCATGATGCACAACATTATGCTGAAGTGATAACAAAACTTATGGAATTACTTCCCAAGAAAAATGTGAAACACTTGGTGAAGATGGATTTACAAAATTAAAAGAATTTTCCCAACAAGAACCACTATCATGAAAGAAAACAACAAAAAGTGTAGAGATAATATATGGTGAATTTGTTAATTTGACTACGATTCTAGAGCACATTTGTTGGTTACATTCTTGAATCATGTTGATATGAAGGAAACATTAGAATTGTTGGGTGTTGATTTTGGATGGAAAAATTCAAAATGTATAGAAGAAGAATTTGTTGGGAATGTTTCTAAAGGAATAAGTTCTTTGGGTACAAAAACTAGGTTTGTTGATAAGAGTATTTCTCGTAGAGCAATATTAACTTCAGTTGTAAGTGAAGATACGACAAAGAATCATCATGTTACCGCCATTTCCAAGGCATTGGGTTTATCTAGAAAGATGGTCAAGCAAGTATGCAAAGAGGAGGAAGACATTGGATGACTCTACTATGGAAGGAAATTGGGCACTAATGTGTAGAAATCCATGTTCTGATAAAATAGAGGATAATATTGTGAAGATAGTTTCTGATTTTTGGACTGAGAGGACTCATCCTTCTCCGAATGTGAGGGATGTTTTAAAACACAGGATAACTCGCAATAACTATGATGAACATATAAAACATTGGCTTGAAATAACTCAACATGAGATGTACATAAAGTTTACAGAAGAAAATCTAGATGTTAAGATTGGACAACGAATGTTTGAAAATTTGAAGCCTTGGTATGTGAGTGATAAAGTCCTTGACACATGTTGTTGCCTCTATCATGTTGAGTTTGATTATCACTATCAGGTACAAAAAAAAATTATATCATGTATATATATTTTGAGGTGTGCTTTCATTTATATCTATATATTTGAAATTTGATTAAATTTCATTTTTTGAGATGTGATTTAAAATTAATGTATTTCAAAATATATTTTTTTAGGTGTATAGAAAGTTATGGGAAGCATCAAATGGTCCTGAAAATGCCCCACCTACATGTGTCAGTGAATTCATAACTTCAATTCTTTGCACAATATCGATGATCATGTCGATGATCATATGACTTGCATCAAAGGTGTATGTGACAAGTGTGGGGACTTGAAATTATTGCTAGAAACAAATGAAGATTTGGACACAGTTCAAATGGTGGCTTGCAAGAGGTGATTAATGTGTGTGTGTGTGTGTGTGTGTGTGTGTGTGTGTGTGTGTGTGTGTGTGTGTGTGTGTTTAAATTTGGATGTACATATTTTATTTTGATGTTTAAATTTTTACATATTTTATTTTATTTTTATGTTTGCAAATGAATATGACAATTTTTCCATTATGTATTGATTTTGTAGGTTCAAATACATAAAATATTCAACACGGCTTGGAAAAGATGCAACTAGGTTAGATTTGGTAGAAGAGGAAATCCCATTTCTACATTCATGCAAAGTTTTGAAGTTTAATTAGTCCATACATCAAACATTCTCACTATGCAAAGTGGCAGGATACATAATTCAAGACTAATAGAGACACATTCCCTATTGGTTCCATATTTTCTGTGGTTGATTTTGCTGAGAATTACTCATTTTCTCATCAAAAAGAAATTCAAACACAATATTATCATACTGACCAGGTTACTATCATGGTTCAAGTATTTTATAGGCATGCACAATTGGATTTGGATGGGGTTGAAAGTACATATGTGAAGCGAATGATCAAGAAGGAGTATCACTTTTATATAAGTGATGACAAGGAACATGACACCCACTTTGTGCAACATTGTTTTGGTTTTTTCTTTCAATATCTTCATCAGCGAGGAGTACAAATAGATCAACATTTTGTTTGGTCAAGATGGTTGTGCATCAAAATTCAAATCCTCTCTCCCTTTCTTTGCACTCAGTTGTTATCATCATCATCACAAAATACCTCATTTATGGAGTTTTTTTAGAGTGGTCATGGGAAGGGAGAACACGATGGTGTGAGTGCATGCATCAAACATGATCTAAAGAAACAAAGCTTTGATTATGAGGGAGATCGATTGATTGATGCCCACACCATTGTTGAATGGTGTAAGAAACATTTTAGTTTAGGTTTCAACCTCACAGGCTTCAACATCACATGCTTCAACCCCACAGGCTTCAACACCATACAGAGTGTTTTGGGAGATAAAGGTACATGCACATTTAAAACATAGATCTGTAGATCTTGATGTGATTTATTAAGTTCTATAAGTTACAAATTTTAAAAAAATTATTCTGAATTTTGATGTTTGTTTTAAACTTTATTGATATTTTGAGCATGATTAATTGAAGGTATTGATCGAAGGAAAAGTATGGATGTGAAAGGATTCCTAATTCTAGGTCTTTGCACTCTTTGATGACTATGGATAGTAATAACTAGACAATATGTACAAGAGATTATTCTTTTTTTGTTATGAATGCATGAACAAATCATATTCAGAGTGCAATAGTCAAAAACATGGGTATGTAGGTGAGTGGAAGAAAGTTCCTTTAGTTGTGGATGACACATATGGATCAGATCATGATGATAGTTTTGAAGATGTGCCATTAATTTCAACTGATTATGACCACATATCTAGACTGGTTAAACAAGGTATGTTTTATTTAAAAGGATTGTATAATTTGATAATTAAATATATATGTATAATTTATAGTATACATGGATCATTGAATGTTTCTTTGCATTTTGTTATAGGTGATGTATTTGCAGTCATTGCTGAAGAAGACAATATTGAGAAAGTGGAGTACTACTTGTTGCGTTGCACAGAAGAGAGAACAAAGCTAACATGTGAAATAACAAGTGAGGAGACAACATTTTATACTGGCTCGGTTGTAGTGCAAGGAACATACTTACAACAAGTGAAAGCCCTCCAAAGTGGGATTCACTTTGTTGATTATAAACAAGAAAAAGGTGTATCATTACACCCATCACATAATTGCTATCAGGGTTACAATTGCATCAAGTGAAGACTAAAAGTGGTCAACGCAAAAATGGAGACTAGATGTAGAAGACCATGAAAAATTTTATAGGTCATTGAACAACGAGAAGAGCCACTTGGTATTATATAGAAGGACCTAGAATATTATATATTCATGTCTTCCAGGAATAAAATATTTTATCTATTTTATTTTTCATTTGGCATACATATTTGACAACTTTCTTGCTATGATATTAAGGATGGGTTCATTAATGATGTAATTTTGTTCCCTAGTATCTCCAATAATATTCTTTCCATATATATCAATGTTTATATCATGAAGGATTTGGAAACTTGAACTACATATATATATATATATATATATATATATATAAACAAATTTTAAAAACTTAGTGTTAGGTCTACCTAACATGTCTTGTATTGATGGTGTTTTTAGATATTGTGTACATGTAAAATGACATTAATCGCCATTTTTCAAAAATTGAGTTGATGATTTCTTCGCTCATGGATGGATGTAAAGCAATGGATATTAATTTATATATTATTTTTCCTCATTTTAGTTTCTCTTTTCCGCATCTTTTATAACAATTTGAAACAAGTTCTTAGTGTCAATAAATCTAACTTGAATCATTTAAAATTTCATGTGAGCAAAATGATAGACAATTAAATTTTGATATAGACAATTAAGAACTACATGACTCAAGGTATTGAAAGATATTATGACTCAAGGTTACTCATGATGAAGATAATATTGCATAGAAGTGAATATAACATTATTTCTTAGGAATTGGTAGATAAATTGAAATTGAAGAGGATAACACATTACATTCCACAATTGGGGTATAATCTACACATTAGTTCTTAGATTGAGTAACATATTACTCTTTATGAGGTAGGTTGCATGAGTTTTATCTCCAAAGACTTTGGTTTACTAGAGAGGTGTTTTACGTTAGGTGTTTTAATAGGCTATGCACAATGAACTTAAGCTTTCATCATATATGATTCAAATCATAATTTTCAACATTAGATGTGCAGTATGACATACTTATTTTGATCAAGATGAAATTTCATGATATTCAATAATGTTATCCCTTGCATTAACAATCAACCATCACTTAAACATGTTCACTACCCAATATATATTGAATACATTCTTAAATTAATCTTTATAACTTCCTTTCTTCCCATCTCCAAATAAAGTCAAATTTACAATTACATTAAAATAGTACAAATCATGGAAATGTATTGCATTACATTTACTTCATTTTCCATCATTTCACACACCTGCAACAACATGAGTTTATATTTCCCAAGTTTTAGAGAGAGGATAGATAAAGAGAGGGAATCTATTATTTTCACAAGATTTTAAGTTACTATAGAGTTTTAGAGAGATAGTTTAATACTAACAACACTTTCCTAGAACAATGAATATTGAATTTGGCAATATTTACCTAGACTCAAATTTTGAGTTATAAGACTTAGTAGTGATATGAATAAAAACAAAGTTAAGGTGGATAGGAAATGGCCTTTGAAAATATTTGACAAGTGCATAAGTAAAGAAGCATTCACTAAGCCATGGAATGTTTAATGTAACATAAAGTATTACTAAATTACCTAAGCATCAAATGATTCAATATAGAATTTTAAAGAAGTTTACAATGTTATATCACAAAAATGAAGGGTATTTAATATCTTATCTATCATTATACCTATTATGATATCATCAAGAGACAAAAATGAAAGATAAGGGGGTGTCTTATATTCACATCCATAATTGTAAATATACACTAGAACTCATAAAAATATAATAATAATACATGTGTCTAAGACATATATCAAAATATAATAATCATGTCTAGAATGAGTATGAGTATATATACATGTCTAAAATATCTAAAATCATGTCTAATGAGTATATACATGTCTAAAATCTCTAAAATCATGTCTAAAATGTCTAAAATCTATAAAATATCACTGAAGTCTCCTCCATGCACTAGGGTGAGTGTCAGACCCTCACTACGCTATGTTGCACCCTGCATGTTAAAAAAGGAATATACACGTCAAAAACTATATATAGCATGTACCATATATTAAAATTTATAAGAAAAATTCTACAACAATTTCTTGATTAATTAAATACATCATATAACAGATATGTACAATTGATTACCTCAGTATTTATCCCTAGGTGGATGTTGGGAGTATCTACGCTATGTGTAGATCTTTTATCCCGTAGATCCTGTGAAACAAAATAAATAAAATGTAAGAAGTTGATAAATAAGTTTTTGAATAAAGTTCATTAATTTCTAACATTTCAATTTAGATTAAATATTAATTCTATTAAAACACATGTATACATATACCTCTACGGAACACGTCTCCAAATCTATGGGATTGCCACCATGACCTCAACACCATCAAATATGTCACCAAGTGAGCCAAGTTGACTCAAGCCGGAACATCAAGATCCATTTTGTGCTCAATCAAGAGTTGTGTGTATGTCACATGGGTAGATGGTGTGGGCTGTGAAGCTCCACACACTGGAGAAGAAGCCTAAACACACAAGTACATGTTTAATTTTAATATTAATAAATTGTAAAGTAATGATGAAATAAAATAAATTTTAATTATATTAAGGTTTAATTTTCACACACTGAAACAGAAATGTGTTGAACATCAGGTGTGACAATCCCAACAATAGGAGGTCTAACTAGTAGTAACAACAATAGTAGTACCCTGACTAGAAAATACATTTTCACTCTGCTCTATAAAATCTAAAACCCCTAATAGTGGAATTCTACAATGCCATGAAATCACCTCATATGCACACAACAAGTCAGTGCAGCCATGATGCATCCTAGTCGACGTGTCTGAGCGGGATCTGTAATCACCTCAAAGTCATCTAGGGAAATCAAAGATGCACGAGCATATACCTCGATGTGTGCATCACTACTACTACTAGCACCTCCACTGTTAGTATCACATCTCTGAAGGTACTGACCCACATGGTCAGAAGAGATCAATTGGGTCTCGTGAGCAATGCCAACAAGACCCTCGATAGCAGCCTCATGTGCAGTCATAACGATAAGTGTTGCGACATCCTGAAAGCCTGATAAGAATGGTTGTGGCCTTGTACAAGTTGTCACGCGTCAACAACTGCAGGATCTCCCTCCTTTCTATATGCCTCCCTGTGGCTAATATGGCCATCCCCTACCCCAAATAACTAGGGATGTCTAAATAGTTCACCTTTAGGTTTAGGTGAACCTCAATCATGTAGCATCATTATGAAGTATAATGGTAATTGGTCATTATTCAGAAATTGGCCTTGAGAGGCCACAAATCTAGGATAAATCAAAGGGGCACATAGGGGACATGAACATTTTTTTACATAATATGCCCTTACTTTCCATTTGTATGCATAAAAACTCCAACAAGACCTCTTAACGACTTCCTTATCGGAAAGTTGTAATGTAATCTCATTATAACCTACATCTCCTGAGACACTTGATTTTAATGAATCCATAAATTTTTTATTGACTCAGAATCAAATGGGTTATATGTTTTCAAACTTGTCTCTATTCTACGAAGATCAACCAATATTTTTTCACAATGGGCTTTATACTGCCCAATTGTAGTTGGATTCTGGAGAATAGATTGCAATTTTGCAATCTCTAAATTAGTCCTCTCAAACAAATTAGGAGTGGAAGAAGCCATGACTGTAAAAAATGAAAGTAAAATTCAATTAATAGTACTTTTAATGAAAAATTCTCCTAAGATATTCTCCTATTTTAATGAAAATAGAAATATGATTTTCAAGCTTCAATGCAAATAATTTAGAAAATAAGAAATTACATATATCTTATAAGTCAGTCATGCATGAGTGTAAGGATCACATAGATTTAATGGAACTAAAGGAGGAATTATCTAGAATGTAACATGCAGTTTTTATAAGTCAACCATGCATGAATTTAAGGATTTAAAATCTTTAATACAATGTACAATGGACTCCACCATATCCATATAAAATTATAATATGGGATCCACCTTATTTACAAAAATTATAGGTTGACACCTCCTTCATGTAGAATCAACCACATTGTAACACTACTCAACCTTAAGGACCATACATGGATACCATAATTATAATTAGGGCTAGAACACTCCATAGATGTCAAGTGTAATGTGTAACATGGGGATACCAAGGTGGTTACTAGTAAATAATAATAGAGCCTCAACCCCAAATGTGGTGGTTTTATACCTTTATTGAGAGACAAATCACATTTTACAAAATTTCCCATCTAATCAAATGCAAGAAACATATTGCACATATCGTAGAGTTCCTACACAACATCACACATAAGACTATCCCACATTGGAGAGAATGTGTAAGGATAAGTAATTACGTAATGTCACAATACACAATCAAATAAACCATTCTTAGACAAATATTTAAAATATGGAATCGATTCCCTACCAAGCCAAAAAAATGATAGTTTTATAAGTTTACACATACATACAAGGATTACACCCATCCCAATGAGGATATCCATATTCCATTAGAGATACCTTCGTCCATTAGTGGGGATTATGATGTGGATTTGAATAATTGAATGCACATATATCATGAAATCAAACTAATGAGAATGTTACAAATGGAAGAAAGATAAAAATTACAATATTTTGGTGCACCTAATTAGGATACTTTCCTAATAAATTTTGGTGCATGATGTGGTTTTTATGACAAATTGTTTGTTCTCGGCCCAGATCTAGGGAAAACAATAAGAAATTTTCTAGTTGGTGGAATTTGATAAAACTTTTGTAAAAATCTCTACCCAAGCATAGAAAGCATGACCATGAAGTTTCATAGTGAATGGGCACGTGAGGAGAGAGATATCGATATCATAAACATGGGTGGTATATGGGTGGTATAAAAGCAAGCCACATACTCTCACACTAAGTCATATATGTGTCTTAGGACTAAATTTCATACAAAACTTAAAATTAAATACACAAATACATAAGCATAGTATCACACAACAATAATAAAATTCCTAATTAAATATGGTCTTTATCATTGAGTATGGCCCATCCACCATTTATAAGGTCCTTACAATCATTAATGGTGTCTAAGCTAAAAGTGGTTGTAGTTTCAGTCACCTTTGCAAACTCATTTGACCATTGAGATTGATCCTACACTAGAGAGAAATCCAACACCAATAGGGGAAATTTGTTAAGTGAAGGAAGATGTTCCCAACCATCACTATAAGAATCTCATGGAGATTCTCATCCCCCACAATGAAATTTTCAAGGATAATGGTGGCGAGGAAAAGATACCCACTCTAATTAGCTATGAAAATGTTGGTGATAAACACTATCATGGTGCCCCTTTCCTAATGGAGTGCTATATTGAATGGAAAAGGAAAGAGGAATATGAGACACATTGGAGGGAGCATTTCACTAGTGATCTAAAAGTGTATGGATATAAGAAACCTCTAATGTCACCTTCCAGGTTTGGAATTGAATGCAGAAATGTATTTGAGATAATAATAGCTTTATTATAAGACAAAGGATTGCAATCAACAATACCATGAAAAATAGAACTAAATTAAATTTGTTTCAAATAAAAAAATCCACTCTAAAGATATTTCAAATATAGATAAATTTCCTATAAGTATATTCTTCCAAATGAGGGGTTCCAATCTAAATATTTTGAATAATAATGTATCAAAGACTAAACAATTTGATATTTCTATTAAAACCAACAACATTACGTAGATAGATTAGAATTTTCCCAAAAAATGGCACATATAGGCTAAGGGATGCCTAAATGAATAAGATGGTGGCCAAGGGAAGGACCTTTATACAACAAACACCAAGAAAAATGAACAATATTGGGCTCAACAATGGCATTACAATATTTATAAAACCTTTTACTCCAATTTTGAGTAGATGAGTGAAAGGAAAAACCTTAATTTATTTTATCCACCATAGGGAGTCATGGCGATGATAATTCATACTTGTTTTTGAGTGAATAGTTTTTAAAAATGTCTCAAGAAACCATTTCAAGTCTTTCCACCATGGCTAGAAAAAAACACACTAATTTTGTGGAGCATCTTGACATATATCACTTCTACAATTTCCTCATTATATTATTGATCATTTTTTTCTAGTTTGAAAAATTATTTTGATTCTTGATAAGATAACAACTTCCTAGAATATTTATAAACAACATCAAGGACCATGAGAATACCTCATATGAAAAAATTGAGGAAATACACTCTCACTAATTTAGTGAGAGGAACATTGTGGATGTCAATGATTGGATGCCACCAAAGAGAGTGTTAGTAAATGGAGATACCTTCATATAATTCATCTCTATTTTATTGAAGCCATAGTTTTATCTTTCTCTAAGCCTTCTAAATACTTCTAACAAGAAATGAGACAATATTTTCACTTTGGCTTTAATTCTAAATAGATTATGAAAATCATTCCCAATACGATATTATTGACCCGACAAAGTTTCTTCCATAATACAATTGTGAAGAAGAAAATTTACATCTTTTTGTCCTTCACTTGCTCATATGATTTATTTGGCACAAATAGCCACACCTTTATGACCAATGTCCAGCAATAATAATCCTTCAACCTCCTTAGGAAGATAATAAAAGTCCCATGAAACTCTATGAAAACCCCTCCTATATTTAATTAATCTAGCCTACAATGATCTTTGAATATCTTTTCAATATTTTTATAAGATGCTTGATAAGGATCCAAGCAAGAAGAAAAGTAAACATGAGTAGTGGTGAGAACTTGAGATTATATGTGATATTTAGCTTCCATAGAAATTGGATTATTGATCTAGTATGTGAGTTTTGTTATACTCAGAAAGGAGTTTCATGGCATGCAAAGGTGATGTCAAAAAGAGGAATAATTCTCTATGTTGAATACACTTCCATTGAAAAAAACTAACCAAAGGGATAGTGGTAAAAATTAATGTCTATGACATTGATTCTCATGTAATTGAATGCATGATTCCAATGTTAGGTAATAAGAATCATGGAATTTCATTATATTTTTTAATGTTTTTTCTTACTCAATTAGATATATGACTGAATCATTTACAAATTGATTATTGACTAGTTATGCACATATCGATCATGTCAGATAGATGAGTTCAACCAAACCTTGACTTATTATGTTCACAAGAAAGTATCCTACTCTCTATGCGTAGTTAACACATACAAAAAAGGGGCAAGGTCAAACTTTCCAAAAATAATGAAATAATTTAAAGTGCTAAGAGAAGACTCTATTGATTAAAAAGTAATTTGTGGCATACAAAAAATATATTTGAGTAAATTAAGTAAATATGGGACCAAAACCTAAATAGATCCAAGATAATTTATTTCACATCTATAGTATGGATGCTTCACTTCTAATTGTAGTTTGTGTCTTCTAGATAGCTACATTCAATAAAGTAGGTAATGAGGTTAGTGTACGAATGAATGAGAAGAAGTAATGTCAGGAATTAAAATGTAGTAAATTACTTCGTAGGGAGGTTTAGTATCTACTAGGTATCATAAATATCATGGATTTTCATCTAAAAATAAAAATATTATCCCTTTGACATTCTAGTTGGTGTAAGTTAGCTCAAAATTTTTGAGGAGATTGATCAAATGACGAGCCTTCTTAGAGAGAGTTTGTTGGGTCAAGAATGTACAAAGGAATTGAGACTTGAAAATTACTTTTGTTTCCTAGTTTACCATATAATGGTGAGTCATTTAGTCTAAAATACTATAGGGAGGAAAAATCAGTCTTGGCTTTAGAATAATGAGTTTCCTAATCTCGGAGGATGGAGTTGATGAAGTATATAACACATTCCCTAATGTCATGGTCCTCTTCGGAAAACATGCATGCCAAAGGGATATCATATGCACATATATACTTGATAAAAGGTTTCTCATACCATGGTACCATGAGTGTAAGAAGAGATAGGAGTAATTTATTAATGTCCTCAAAGGCCTCATGCAAATATTGAGTCCACTAGATTACTTTATTTTTAGGATTTTATTGAATGGGTTGACAATGTATGTAATATTATGGATGAATCTGCATATAACCCATAACTTCCCCAAAATGGATTTGATTCCATAATTCACTTGTTGGTGGAACCATTTCAAGGATAACACAAATTTTAGTGGGATCAATGTCAATTCCTTTCTTAGATATGATATAACCTAGTAGTTTTTATCTCGTTGCCCTGAATACACATTTTTATGGGTTCAATGTGACATAAAACTCATTGGTTCACATCACCATTATTCTACAAAAGGTATATTTAAATTTAATATATCATTACAAAAAATTATAGTTTTCACAACACCATTATTCTACAGAAGGTATATTTTAAATTTAATATATCATTACAATAGAAATTACAGTCTTCACAACACCATTATTCTACATAAGGTATATTTTAAATTTAATATATCATTACAACATAAATTATAGTTTTCACAACACCATTATTCTACAAAAAGTATATTTTAAATTTAATATATCATTACATCAGAAATTATAGTTTCACAACACCATTATTCTATAGAAGGTATATTTTAAATTTAATATATCATTACATCATAAATTAAAATTATTCTACTGAAGGTATATTTTAAATTTAATATATCATTACAATATAAATTAGCAGTCTTCACAGACCATTATTCTATAGAAGGTATATTTTAAATTTAATATATCATTACAGTAGAAATTATGGTTTTCATAGCACCATTATTCTACAGAAGGTATATTTAAAATTTAATATATCATTACAACAGAAATTACAGTTTTCACAACACCATTATTACCATGCATTGACACTGAACACCAAAATTTGTGAATCTTGGTCATGATACAAGAGATTTTAAATGGGGTTTTGCAAAAAATGAGCTAGGGTTTCAATGTAGAGGTAGATCAAAGAAAAAATGAGCATATATCCGTTAAAAATGATTAGACAAAAAACGTATCGAATTAACTAGGGTTTTACAAAAAACAAGCTAGGGTTTCAATTATTTTACGCCCAAATCCATGGGATCCTCCATTTTCACCAATAAAACAACATATTTCATACCTGGTGCTCATCAATGGTCTCGCTGGTCGTCAATGACCACGCTAGTGGGATCATTGGGCACGATCTCGCGCTTGTGGGATTAGTGGGCTCGGTGTGCTCTGGGCTAGTCTAGTCTATGTTATTTCATACCTCGTGCTTGTTAGTGGCCACGTTAGTCTACTTAGTGGGCTTGTTGGGCACGGTCTTCTCAGTGGGCTCGGTCTGGTCTGGTTTGTGTAATCTTCGCACAAAGGAGGTGGGCGGAGGAAAAGTGAATTCCTTTGCAACGCCTCCAATATATAAATAGGGTAGTTTGTCCTTCGAAAGGGTGTTCACGTGAACACCCTTTCGCGTGAACCACATTCAATGCCATATGTGGAAAAATAATAACCTACGTGTCACTTCGCATGAATGTGGTTCACGAAGGGGGTGTTCACGCGAACCACTACTATTTACTACCCAACCACACCCCCACTCACGTTTCAGACAATAAGTGGGACACAACACCATGCATTGATCCCATTGTTGTCCATCTCCATTGAGACTGTAATTATCCCCTACCGATGAGATATTGAATTCACCGCCATAGTTTTCCATTCTTATTGCAATCCTTTTTTCTTGGGGCATTTTTCCTTGGTTATGCTTTTACCCATCTTTTCATCACCTAGCCGCCCTTCTTCATCTACTTTGTTTCAAATGCGTCATCAACTTCCTTTGACCTCATCAATCCCCCATTTGAGGGGGAGCTTATCATCCCATCCTTTATCCTCATCCAACCCTTTTTTTTTCTCATGGCTTGCCAACTCAAACCACTCAAAAAAAGGGGGGAAATGTAGACACCTAAATTTGGTATCTATCTCTTCATCGCCCGCATGCCCATATTTTATTATTCATCCTTATTAACTAATTGAATGCCCTTATTATCTCATTGCCATTAATTAATTAATCCCCTTCAATTAATTAATAAAATTCCCATTTATCTTATCATTGTCAATCCTCATTAATAAACATTAATTATTTAATTAATTAAAATCTCACATATCCTAATTAACTTCTTATTTTGGAATGCTTTCATTCCAAATTTACATCCATGCTTTTCCCTACAATTTTTCTAACCTATCTCCACTACCAACTCATCTACATTTCATCCCCAAACAACCCCTTCCCACCTAATGCTTTGAAGCATTAAGGTAAATCATAAAACAAACAAGTTTTCATGCAAAAGTAGAAAAATCCTCCCATTGGGAAAGCGTTTCCCGTGATTGCAAAGCGATGACTCTGACCACATCATCGTCGATTCTATAAGTAACTTGATTTCTTTCCATTATCATCGAGATGCAAGACAATCCCTAAGTGATCAAGCAATCAACTCGATTTGTTTCATGATGGGAGAACCCTTAGAGCTTCCTACAATAACCACAAAGCATCTTAGGGATCGTTGAATGTGTTTGCATCCCTCACAATCTCCTTTTGAGCTTATCATAGCTTTAATAGTGAATTTTATCAAGTTTTCTATCATGTTGTCTTTGTATTCTCACAAGTAACCTTTCGTAGGTCCGAACAACATCCATCCGCAAATCAAGAACATCCAGTTTCATTCATAGTGCTTGCGCAGTTACCATAATCATCCATTTCTTCTCGCCTTCTTCCCATCTTAGCTATAATCGTTGTTGATCCACCCGAAATTGTTAATCGGTTTGCTCTCAAGCCTTTTGCAGTGTATCCAAACACCCTCCTAAGCCTCTCATATCACTAAATCCTCCTTCTTGTCTCTCTGTGGATCGAAACAGAGATTCTTGTCCCCCTGGTCACCATCGACCATGACCCCGGTTCCCCTTCCAACCCCTCCCTTTGACATTTTTCGTTATCCCTCCGGTTTCTATCCTTACAGACTTTTCCAAAGCAAGTAGATTCTAGCATACTCAGCTTCAATAGTTTCTAGATTGCATTCGGATCCTGCACAACTTGCATATTTTTTATCTTGTTCTAGATCTACCACCCTAGGTCATCGTCGACCTGCCCCTACATAGTCCGGGTTTCTTTGTCGACCTAGACCAAGTATATTTCATCTTCATTTATTTTAATCATAATTGCATTAAATCAATCTAATTTGTTTTTAGATTTTGTAATTCCCTTAGATTGTGCATATTTTAATTTATTGTTGGTTTATATCAATATTATCTAAATGATGAGGGTTTACATCCACTGAGGAAGTTCATGCTTCTTGGATCCATGTTTTCAGGTAGCCTCGGTCCTCATCCTATCTAATCCAATCTGTTTAAGTTTTACGGTGTTTCTTACAAAGAAAGGTTCATCACACGCCTCTGTATCAGACATCACATCTGAGGTAACTTAAACCCTCTACCATTTCTGAGGTTATTTAATCTTCTCCCGTATTATTTCATTAACTTGACTTAGGAGTGAGACATTTAGGTAATCACTCCAATCAAACCGAGAACAAGCTCGGTTTCTACGGGATTTCTATGGAGGTATGAATCCATAAATGCTTCTACAACCTTTTCAACACAAACAAGTACGAAAATTATTTCCGAATGTTTTGATATTCCATATACAAAGAAGAAAGCCACTATTGTGCCTCGTGTTATCTCCAAAAAGGAAACTAACAGTGTAAGAAAGGAAGGATAGATTGAAAAAAAAATTGTATGTGATGATCTAGTGATCAAATCTTTGTGGCTTAAGTTTCAAGAGAGTGATGTAAAAGGCATAAAGATGAAAATAACACTGCAGATGATCAAAACTCTAGACAATTTATGAAACAAGTACAAATACAATATAGGAAGCTACAGCACGAGAGAGGAGGAGAGAAAAATTGAAGAACTATGAATGGATGAGTTTGAGACACTTTATAATGAGGAGGAAAACATTCAAGTTCCGAAGTTTCTCATGATGATTCTTCACATTACAAGGTATTTATTCCTCAACGCTACTTCAACTCCACCAATGAATGTCTTCTTGTTTCTTCACCTAGTGCATTTCAATTTGATATTCCTTCAAATGATGAAGAAGAAAAACAACTTGAGGCTCCATTTCAACTTGAAATAGAGTTCTTGGAGGATATGTCATGCACTGAGGGGTTGAATGTACTTGGTTTGAAAGAAATGATCCTATGTTGGTGGAAGTTGATGTTCATCATGAAAACATGGACAAAGCTAATCTCTCTCTTATGTTGGAATAATTTCAAGATAGTGAGACCAAGGTCACTATTGATAACCCTCTTGTTGTTTTGATTTCTTTTAATGACAAACAAGTGTCTAATATGGATTAAAAGAAATTAATGAGCTCACCAATCCTCCTATCATATTTGTTGATGAGATCATCACACTTGAGCCTTCTTGCAAAGTGCCTCGAAACTAATAGAAAATGGAAATCATGTTTGGAATATTTTCTTCACAATCATGATTACAACAGTCTTGTTTCAATCCATTCTATAGAATGTAAGCAAGAGGAAGAGGATGATATTGTTGATCATTTTTACCTAGTCTCACATCCTTTAAATTCCCTCATACCTATGGAGACAAATCAGAAATATTTTTGCGCCCGAAGATCAAGATCTTTTGGGAACAAAGAGTAAGAAAGCTGATTTTGTTAAAATAGCAGGTGTGTTTTCCATGGACAAGATGAAAGTTGTACAAACATAAGAAATTGAATATGAAAAATCATTTATTTCTTACTTCCCTATTCCTCTTGAATTTGATTATAAGGATGATCTTGTGGAGATGCATGGTTTTCATTAGTTATGTCATGATGATATTTTTAATTCTCACATAGTTGTTATCAACACTTTGTTGAAACAAGAAGTTAGTGATGCAAGGATCGGGATTTCTCGTAAATCTAGTTTTCAGAGTTAAGTGGTTTGCAGAGTTCAACAAGGAAGCAAACAAGGTTCATACGAGCCCGTGCACAGTTCCATTCCTCCACCTTCTCATTGTCAAAAAAGTAAAAGTATTTAGAAGATGTTCAGATATTCATAGGAGTCGGCTAATTTTATAATGGAGTATCACTATGTGGATGGTCTACTTGCTTCCATTTTCCTTTTCAAGCCACATAATGCTCCTATAACATTTTGGTATGCTCAAATGATCATTTTCAGTTCTCGGGTGCCTCATACTTTCAGTATGTTGTTCCAAAAAGGTACCTATTTTTCTCAACTTGTTTATGGGATTGTGTAAGTTTGTACAATTCCTTCCTTTCTTCCTTGTAAATATCCTCTTTTTTCCTTTGTACATACTTTCCCATTTTTGTCTTGCTTCCCTTCATGTTCCTTTGTGTGTGTCTATGTGCATTCCATTGGTACAAAAGAGTGTGTTCAGAGTGTCCCCCTGTATTTGTGTTAAGCCTTAGGCTTCTTGATAAGGCACTAGTCTATTTCAAACCCCAAGATTCTCTGATTCGAGCTATGACTTGTGTGTGCTATGCTCAATCCGAGTCATGTCCCCAGCTAGAGCTAGTTGTTGTCACTAAAAATCATATTGTCCGAAACTTTTTCATCTGACTCTCTGGTCAAAATGGGCTCCTTATGAATATTTGATCTCTCTCTTATACTACATCATTATTGAGTGGGATATAAATAATATGTAAAATTTGCTTTGTAATCAGCCAAGGGACCAAATTAGAGGGTTGTCGGAAATTTGGCTTCTCTGTTAAAATTAATAGAAGTGTTCCGCTTAAGCCTTCAATTGTATTGCGGGTTTTTCGGAAGTTTTTTGGAACACAGAGTACTTATTCTCACGAGCCCATTTTACCCCGAAACTCCGTGTTCCCCGCACTTGCACCATATCCGCATTAAACGAAGTTCCTCGAGTTCACAGAAATCCGATTTTCCTGACATAAGCTCGGAACAAAGCAAAATAATGGAGTGACGGCTGCTGACTTGCTTTAACTGTGATCAAATACTACGAAAGCATGGCATTGTCGGTAAATGTTTTGAATGCCATGTCAATAGTATGGAAAAAATTCCTTTGTTGATCAAGAAATTTTGTGAATATGTCCCCTGAGTGAGCAACCGTGGGATAGTTTCCCTGTAGACCGCGTTACCTTCAAGTCACTGGTAGAGGGATGAACAGTTCATGAGCACATGATCTAAATGGGATTCAAGCCTTTCAGTTTTGTGGGCGACCGTTTGATGGATATGTATTGAAAATGTGGAAGCATTGCGAATGCATGACAAGTATTCGACGAAATGCCTGAAAAAGATGTGGTGGCTTGGAATGCACTGATTTCAAGGTATGCACATCATGACCATGTAGATAAGGTATTGGATTTGTTCTACCAAATACAAAGGATGGGTTTCAAGCCAAACCTCTATACATTTACCAAAGTTATTATGGTATGCACCAATGTAACCAATAATTTGATGAGAAACCAAACACCATGTTAAAATTATTAGATCAAGAACAGAGTTCTGTACTTCTGCGGCCATTGCACTTCTTAATGTATGGAAAATGTTTATACATATTGAGGACGCGCAGCAAGTGACTGACAAAACGTCTCAAATAAATACGACTTGAAAATTCTCCCACATGCAAATCATGACTATGTGGATCCAAGGCGCTTCCCAAGATGCCATGGAGATGATTGATCATCCAGATTTATTCAACATTCATCACTTCGGCAATGGATTTCAGTTCTCCTCTAAGACTATCTAACAACTTGACAACTGTATAGAAGGGCGCCGAGAAGCTTGGAGCAAGCTGAAGTGTTTTTATGGCAACACGGGAATGCATGTTAATTGTTTGACGAAATACCTCAATGTGATCATGTGGTTTTGGTCAGTGGAATAATTATGGAACTTAAATGGAATGGTTGATTGTGGTAAAAGACACCAACGTATATGAAAGGGTGATGTTATTAGTGGAACAAGTTAAGCGAAGCAAAGGAATTCCCATGACGATTTTCCTTCTTGAAGAGCCCTCTGGCAGTGGTAAAACGTCTTTGGCAGCGACTGTTGGCATTGACAATGGCTTTCCTTTTGTGAAAGTAGTATCCACAGAAAAAATGATTTCACTTAGTCAGAGCACTAAATGTGTGGTTATAGTCAAGGTTTTTAAAGATGCTTACAAGTCTCCATTAATTATTATTATCCTTGATGATGTTGAACGATTACTAGAGGTTGAAGTAATCGGGCCTCGATTTTCAAATCTGGTCTCCCAGACATTGTTGGTGATTCTAAAGAAAATTCCTCCTAAGGGTAGGAATATGTTGGTTATAGGGAATACAAGTGAAATACATGTCCTTGAGTCTCTAGGGCTTTGTAAATCTTTTGATGTAGCTTTTCATGTACAAACATTAAGGTGTGAAGATACACATAAGGTTCTACGCCAACTATCTATGTTCTTAGAAGATGAACTTGATGGATAAAATAGACATTTATCATTTCTTAGACTACCTTGGCTATCTCAGTGGGATGATGGAGGCTGCTTTCTCGTTGTTTGTACAACTGGTAGTTGTGTAGAGATAAATATATTTGCAAAAAAGAACCTAAAGCTATAATGGATGGCCGATATAGTTCTGCTAAGAGATCTCGCTCTTAGCATGTAAAATTTAAAGAGGAAGGCAAGGAAAATATCATTACAATAAGGTTCTTTGTGCCATCAAAGCATATGGGTTTTATCTTGGTAATATTATATCTTGAATGAGGAAGTGAACACGAGCAAAGATTCGGGTAATGTCAAAGGATAATCTTCCTAAATGCGCTACCGACAATGATGAACTTATTTTGATTATTGAGAAAGTTGGGTTGTAAGGGAAGCCTTAGTTCGAAATGCAACTGGGCTCAAGGCCAATGTTTTTAAAGATAAGGATGGTGGTGCAAGTGTTAATTATGTGATCCTTGGATCTTTATCTATTCCTTAACAAGCATATTGGTGTTCCTTTCTTTTGTTTTAGAGGGAGGAAAAATTTTGGGGCCCTTTCTTGATCAATAGAGTAACATCATTTATAGTTCTCACTATCTTTTTTGTTTGCATGATCTTTCAATTTATTCAAGACTCCAGGAAAGAGATCCCGAGAGATAATACTTCGCCTAAAAGTTCCCGGCATCAACACTAAAATCATCTACTAGTTTTAGAGATGAGAGAAATAAATGAAAATAGAGAAGATGCGAGGATTACTCCAAGAAGCCAACCACTAGTCCTCACCACTTCAAGCATTCATTGTAATGTAACATTGTTTGGTCTATGTTGGCATGGTGCCCTATTTATTTACTAGAGGCTCAAGTGAGATCCTTATGGATAAAACTAGTTCATGAGTAGGTGGCACGGTTTGGGAATGGCTTTTTGTTGTGGAATTATTTTCATAAGAATTTCTTAGATAAAATGCCCTTGAAATGTAATTAATTAATTAATTCAATATTGAATTAATTAAATATCAAGTTTTTATAACTCATAGTGTAACATGTATTAAATTAATTTGTCCATTAAATTAATTAAATACAATAATTTGATGTAAAACCCAAGTTGAGTCAACTTGAGGTTGGTGATGGGTTAGAAATAGGTCAGATAGTTTTATAACTACTTTTTGGGAACACAAAGTGCCTATAAAAGGTTGTATTGTAATGGAAAGGGGTTCCTCTCATTTGCATTTTTGAAGCTCTTTGGGAACTACTTTATCTGTCCATTATGTTTTTGTAACTTTGTGTACACAAATTTTCTCTCATAAATACAATGTTTTCTTTATTGTTGTGTTAATGATTCTCAATTACAAAATTTGTTATTCTATTTTTGGTTGAGTTGTTAATGTTGCTCCTTCTTCATAGTGTGATTGATGCTCAGGTGATCGACTTTTGTGCTAGATATCAAGGTACGCCATATCAACATATTTTGAAGGAGATGAAGACTTTTTGCTTCCCATATTTCATGCTCATTGTATTCCTTTTTCCTAGATAGAGGAGTTATCCTTTGTGTAGTTCTCTGTTTGTAATATGCACTTCCCTTTCTCATCCTTCAAACCTTGTAAGGCAATCTTGTATGACCAAGAAGGATATGTGTGTCCTTGATAGATAGATTTTTCGAACTTTGTGTCTCAAGTTTATCCATCTTGCCTAACACCTACAAGGTTGTATTATTTCCCTTCTCATTCCTCCTTCCTCTCTTGTATTTTCCTTTCCCAATTTTTCCGCCCTTTTGTGCTTTCCGGTTAAAATCACCAAAAATATAAAAATCATATCATACGAGGGAACTGCCCCTCTCACAAAGCAGAGGAAACTTCACCCTATCTAAAGGTGAATTTCTCAGAATCGTTATTTCAATCAACAGTGTCCAACGAATATTGTTCGAAAAATGGTTAGACTTAACAATCTTGGACTCATAGAAAACACAATATTTCTCATTTTTTAATTTTTGATTTTGTGGCATATGCACCTTTGCCTGATTATATAAGGAAGAAGTTAAAGAACAAAGTAGAAAAGTGTGTATTTGTGCGATACTAAGAGAATAGGAAATCTTACAAGTTGTTTAATCCAGTCGCTAGAAAATTGATAATCAACAGAGATGTACAATTTGTTAAAAATGAGATATGGTATGAAAGTATTGAGAGAATAGTCAACACAAAAACATATATTTCTCATGACAATATGTCGGATGAAACTATAGAACAAGGTATTGTATCTTGTTTGAATCTTGGACATGCATCAAAAGTTGTAGCACAAGCTACACCTCCATCTACAGCTAGGTGGTATCTAAGATTTCAGTCATCTTCATCCATGTAAGAGACACCACAAATAACACCAGAAACAAATCCTTTAGTACAAAAGCTGTCCATCATCAAATATCCCTTTCTAGCAAAAAATAAAGAGTCTAAGTGAGATTTATACAACTAACTTATTTTCATTTTTACACAATTTTCTAAAGTTGCAGATCTAATATACTTTGAAGAGGCTATAAACAATGAATTTTGGGTTCAATCCACGGATGATGAGATAGATGCCATAGAGAAGAATCAGACGTGGGAATTGGTAGATGTTCTGAAGGAAATGATATGATAAGAGTGAAGTGGGTTTACAAGACCAAGTACAATGTTGATGGAAAACTATAGAAACATAAAGCAAGGATAGTTGCAAGAGGTTTTACACAACAATATGGAGTAGATTAAAATGAAATTTTTACATCCGTAGCACATTTGGATACGGTGAGAATGATTTTAGCACTTTACTCAAAACAAATGGCCTATTTATGAGATGCATATAAAATTAAGATTCATAAATGGATTTCTTAAAGAGAAATTTTATGGGAATCAAATGAAGGTTATGAGATTGAAGTTCATGAAGGAAATGTATACATGTTGAGAAAGGTACTCTGTAGTCTCAAACAAAAACGTAGAGCATGGTACATCAAGATAGATTCTTATTTGATTGAGAATGATTATGTAAGTGCAAAAGTGACCCTATGTTATACATCAAGATAAATGTACAAGGTAATATTTTGATTGTTTGTTTGTATGTGGATAATTTAATCATTTAACCTATCTACATATTCATTCAAATCAGCAATGAAGAAAGAATTTGAGATGAAAAATATAGGTGTCATGCACTATTTATTGGGCATTGAAGTTCAACAAATCGTAAGCTCCAATTATTATTTCACAAGAAAAATATGTTGATGATGTTTTGAAGACATTTAACATGTTGAATTATAAGTCAATGCCAACATAGTTGCAGTAGGTTTGAAGTTAAACAAATAAAACAACAGATCTTATGTCAATACAACATTGTTTGAAAGTTTAATTGAAAGTCTCATGCGTTTGATGGCCACAAGGTCTAATATTATGTATGGTATGAGCCTCATATTAAGGTTCGTGGAATCTCCAAAAGATTCACATTGCAAGATGGAAAAAGGATTGTGAGGTATGTATGTGGTACTAAGAATCATGTAATTTGGTATTCAACATTAGATGAGTTGAAACCCATAGGATCTACAGATAGTGACAATACCAGAAATATAGATGACAAAAGTAAAAGCACATCCGACAATACTTTTCACTTTGAAATATGAGTAATTTCGTGGGCATCAAAGAAGCATCCCATAGTCACATTATCTTCAGAAAGACAAAGTATGTAGCAAAAGCAACAGGAGCAACATGTCAAGTTGTTTGGATGAGAAGGGTGTTGAAAGATTTGAGGCAAAATCGGGAGGATGCTACATAGGTATTGAGAACAACTCGGCAATAGAATTGTCCAAAATCATGTTTTTCATGAGAGAGGAAAGCATATAGACATGAGGTATCATTTCATCAGGGAGTTGGTTAACAACAAAGATATATGACTTGAACTTTATAGATCCGAAGATCAAGATATTGATATCTTTACAAAGGATTTGGGAAATGATGTTTTCGAATATTTGAGAAGTTTCGTGATCGTGAATATGGCATATCCAAAATGTACACTCAACTTCAGCATAATAAAAGTTTGGAAATCAAAATTAAGGGGGAGTGTTAGAAAAATAATGGAAGTCCAATTTTTTTCTTCCTCCTATTATTAGGAAAAATATGGAGTTTTCTTTAAAGCATGCATTAGTTGTTTAAATTTGAGACAACCCTCTTTATTCCTATTTTTAAGAAAAAAAAACTATTTTTAAAAATTACAAACTTTGTATTTAGATTGTTCAGTTTTTAGAACTATGGTTTATTTTTAGAAGAAATCCCTCTATATATTCGAGAGGTAGTTGTAATTATTATATACACAAATTGTAAGGAGATGAAGCTCGAGTGAAGAAGAAGAAATAATTATTTATACACATCGGTGTTGTTTGGAGTTAGAAATATTGTCTTTATTTCTCTATTTTTATCAGTAATTCGATGTTTTATCTTCCTAATTTATACATTTTTCTTCTATTAAAAATAAATATATATATATATATATATATATATAATGTTATAAGATCATAAATGTAATAGACATTCAAACTTACAGTTTAGTCAAGCGAGAGACTTGTAATGGCTTGCGTTAGACTCAAATTTATAAGTTATTCAATGTAAGATAACAAACATTCAAACCCCACTCGTTGTAGTAGATTATATATAATAAAATAAATTCAAACGCCACTCCAACTCTATGCAAGCATAAAATTGTAGTGAAATAAAGAGTATATTAGAAACAAGAGCAGTGTTATAAGTATTGTCGCAGCAGTAGTAAAAAGTGAACTGCTTGGTGTTTTGTGATGATGCCTAAATACAATTCAACAAATAATCACATTTCAATTACAGCCTCAATATTAGATCCTTGTCTCCTGTAGGAGACAACTCAGTGCCTTATCGTATTGAAGTAAAATGCCCAAAATCAAACATGACATCACATACAAATTCCGTAAAGATGATAACGACCATTTTAAATTACTAATGTGTACGAAGTTCTGATTATATATTTGGTGTTGTGATTCCCATGTAGTAAATAGAGAGCATCATAAATTGGGTTTTGTTTACAGAATATTTTTTAAAAAATTAATGCCTGAATTTGTTTTCATTACACATACAATTGGGGAAAACAAAATGCTCTACTATTACAATTGGCATGATATTTTTCAAGGGAAAGAGATTTAAGGCATAATTTGATGGTGTTCTCATGCTTATATATTAGGCATAGACTATCCCAAAATAAGTCGATCCGTGAGCAGAAAGAGCCACAATTTACATTCTGGTTTTCATCTTTAATTATTATGGTGTTGGCGTCGTTCCAGGCAGTCAAGAATAGATCAAAATTCTTTTAAATAAAAACTTGATTCAATAATAATTATTCAGTTGCACGACTTTAATGCTTCCTTTAAATTGAAAAATGACCATTTGGCGGATCGATGTGTTCCATTCGCAAAAATCTCGACACCGCAACCAAATGTTTAAACCCTGAAAAATGGAGTTAACAGCTTCAAATGTAGCCTGCCTGAGAGAAATATTTTCCATGCAGTCTAATGATACAAGAGAGATTGTTGCAGCAGCACTAACTTTCTGTCAAGATGAGTTCCAGAAAGATAAAATGGAAGCTTTGAAGCGGGAGATGGAAGTTATGGCCAATCATTTAAGATAGTTCGTTGAATTTTTACATGTTAAAAGAGAATTTCCCACTGTAAGACACAGAAGATGTGGTATATTGAATTTTTATTAGTGTTTGGTAAAACATTATGCAGATTTATTAATGTGACAAGTATAACAAATAAAATGATGATGGGAGTACTAATAATAATATTAAAAGATTTTTTTGAAAGAGTGATGGGTAAATAGATATTTTAATCTGCAAAAGTGTGTATCAATCGAACAAAATTTTTGTTCGCAAAATGATAAGGGAGATGACTCCATAATCACACACCTTAACTTTAGGGGTGCATAAATTTATATAGAGATCTCATTAGTGCAAAAATATATATCATTGTGTAGCATATGATCGTGTCACACCACTATTTTCGTTTCATGTATTTATTTGGTGTTGCTTAATTCCGCATTTCCACCTCTCGCCACCTTGTGCACATCCCTCAAATTCACGGGTTTCTTCACTCACCTATGTCATCTCGCATCGGTTATTGCTCCATCTCGCCGCTCGTAACTCATACCGCCCAAGATTAATACTACCTTGTTGTTGCATACCTATATGGTAAAGCATTGTTTCAAAGTTGATTATATAAGATGGTAAAGGCAGAGTATGGTGTTCAAAACTTGGGTTTCATGGTTTGGTGGACATGATGAGAGAAGGGCACGTTTAATATTTTAGTTGTTGTGGTGTGTCCGGATAAGCTCTTACCCCACACAACCATTTCAAACTCCACATGTTGCAAGGTTTCGTTGTAAGAGGTTGATGGTATGTGATTTCTTACGCCAAAATTAATGACTCACCTTTGCACTTCTTATCACCATTAGTTTTAAATTTCTAGAAACAAAAGCTTTAACCATCCTCCTTTTGATAGTTCCACAAAAGTCGTAGACGTACACGAATGTGATGTAATAGTTCATAATTTCGTATGATAATGGAAATTTCTAAAAGAGTAGAACTGATTTCTCGATGTCTTTTGAAGTATGGAGTATCTTGTAAGAGAGATCGCAAACATGTATGTCAAGAGTGCAAATATGTCTATAACTAGCAAAAGCATGGATGTTTTTTTACAAACAAAATTATACCGTACATGAAAAATCCACTTTCTATGTGTGTGACATCAAAATATGTAATTTGAGAAGCTCCCATTACCAATACATGTGTTCATATTTATGATTCATATTACAAATTAAAATTGTGAGCTCATCAAGATATATTGTAAGAGCTTCCAAGAATTTGATGGAGTTAGTGTGTAGTTCTGTAATGCGAGTCGTAATGCGATGCTTAAGTTTCAAATTTTAATGATATTTGAAGAAACCAACGCAAGTTAACCTAACTCATAGTAGAACTTTCTAAGCTAACTCATCATTGATATCAAGTTGAGTTATGTTTTGGGTCATTTTTATTTCAAAAGAATTGGGATGCACCTAATGCCATCTTGGACAGCTTTTGTTTCAAAGCATATCATAAGATGGACCTCTTGTGTCTATATATACGCATGCCATGATTATTAAAAATTTAGATGACTCCCATATGAGATAGAGATATAATTTAGAATAGTTAGTTTGACACATGTGGTGTAACCTATACTCATAAATACTATGAATCAAAGTGAGTGAGATTTGTGGTTTAATTGTCAAAAATTGTTAGATTGTTGTGTTTTGTAGATTTATTTATTTTTCTATTAAAATAATGTGTTTTTTAATATTTTTACATTTATTATTATGTTTCGTTGCATGTTATACATTAGTTTTTCAAGTATTGTGAGGGTTATGTGATCTAACACATCTCTTAATTGATACCCCTAACTTCAAATGCATCAGTTGGTATCAAAAAAATTTATTTATTCTTCGCATGTTTAATATAATTGGGCATGTATTCATTTGGATTTGTTTCTTTTCACATTTGTGAGTGTGATTGTATAGTGAATGAGTACATATACCAACATAAGTTGGAGAGAAGGTATAGTATAATTTGTAAGGAAAATTTGTAAATAAAGGTATCTCTTTTAATAAAAGAGGGTAAAAGAGGAGATAGCGATGCAATATTACTACAAGGTACTACAAGGTAGAGGAAATCATAAAAGAGCACATCAACTTATAGATCAAGAAGTTTTGATGAGATATATGAAATTTCTTCTTGAAGTTACGGAGATTGGATTTTAGTTGTCATAGAAGATGCAAGTGATAGTAAAGCCATAGAAAATGTACCTAAAATTGAAGAATAAGAAGAGGTTGAAAAGTTGAGAACATATTTTTATATGTTATTACTAGAATGTCAAGTAAATCTAAGTTGGATATACCTAGCTATTGAGGATATTTGAATCCTAACGAAATCTTTGATAAAATAGTTGCGTTAGAAAATTACTTTGAATTTGAAGAGTTGGAAGATCGAAGGCGAGTCAAATTTGTCGGATAAAAATTGAAAGGGCCCACATCTCTATGGTGGAAACATGTTTAGGTCAAAGGAAAAGATCAATACATGTAAGGGATTTTCTGCAAAATTGAAAGAAAATAATTATTTTGTAAGGATTATCATGAGTCTATTTAATAAGTGAGAGAATCGATATTTATGAATCCAAAAGTGTAGCAATTTTAAAATCAAGCAATAAACTATACAAAATATTATTGAGAATATGAGTGGAAATTCTATTCTTTGGTAATATATAATAAATACATGAGTATTTTAAATAAAATTGCATCGATGGGCTGATTTTCCATTCATATATAAATATCTAATAAAAGTAAAAGTGTTATAAAATTGTTAACTAAAATTTTTATTTTTACCATCTTCTAATGTTGGTAGCGTTTACATGCAAGCTCAAATGATTCTAACAATGGTGCATGTATGCCCACAAATTTACCCACACGAAACCGAAGACAATAAGGTTGTGATAGAAAAATTACGGGATAATTTTTTATTTCTTTTTGTAAAAACCCATTCGCAACATTAGATTAAATTCGATGTCAACTCTTCATCGTATTTAAAACTTATATTTAATTATTATTATTAATTTTCAAATGGGGTCCATAATCCCCTTAGCTTCATTCTTGGTTAATTTAATAACATTTCTTAATGTCATTTAATAATTTAATTAGTTTAAGGAAAGGTTTAGACTCCCATCCTTTAAATTTAATACAATTTAATTAACCTTGATAATTCTCATTCAAATTAATTTCCAAGAGGATTGTGGTCTAGTTATTTAATAATAAAGTTTATTTTCTCTCCAAACAAGAGCTCAAGGGTATTGTTTTTTTTAAAGAAAAGTCTCAACCATTAGGTTAGAAAGGTAAAAGGAGAATCATCTCCTACACCATTTACAGGGCCCAAATATATCCTATGCATGTATTTTAAATTAGAAAATTATCTCACCCACTTCCCACCTACTTTTTGTAGGGATGAATCTCATCCATTAGATGGATTCATTTGGAGCCCTTGGATTTAGGGCTCCAACTAACCCTACACTTGATTATGAAAGGATCTTTTCATTTCATTTGACTTATTGTTTCATTTCTTTTTGTAGATTTGGAGGAGAAAGGAGGTGGAAGCCATGAGAGGCAAGCTCAAGCTCATGGAAGAATGAACATTCTTCCTTTCCTTTCAAAGTTCTATTTACACCCTCTTCTAGGGTTTGTATACATATTTATTATTTGCAAAAAAATCTTCTTTATTTGCATTCGTCCCATTTTAAATAAATATATGGAATGGTGTATAGACACCTAGATAATGAGGGTTTGTGTATACACATAAATGTATTTATTTATATATGTATAAGTGTATATATATACTTATTTATTTTATTTAAAAAAGCCAAAATCGAGATGTGGGTATTATTATACATATATGTTTGTGTGTGTGTGTGTGTAAATTTATTATCAAACATGAAGGAACTCAGTCGCGGCTTTACACAAACTGTGTTTGAAGGAGAAATGCCTGTTTAATTTATGTAACTGTGGTCGTGGGCAATGCACAGTGGTTTTATTTTAAGCTGGGAGGGGAGGGTCACCGACCCCGCCCCCATCCCATATAATATGGGGTAGGGTGGGGCCACTGACCTCCCCCAACCGCATTTCTTTAAACTATAATTACCAATCCGTAGGGCCGCAGTTTCAAAATTGCATTTAAATTTATTTATTCATTTATTAAGTTTTGTTTAATAAGGTTTCACACACACACACATAAATATATTAATATAATATTTTAATATCATTATACATAATAAATTTTAATAATTACAACAATAACATTTTAATATCATTATTATTAGTAGTAGTAATAATATTAAAATATTAATATTGTTAACTAATCCTTCACCCTTCAATTAAAATTTTCTTTAGAACTTGATAATAACATTATAAGATGTTAAAAGTTAATTCTACACCCCCGCCTATTATTACATTATTTAACATTTGATCTTTATATAAATTTATAATAAATTGATAATAAATTTATACAATCAAATGAGACTATGGTCTAATGGTAACCATGCATTTTATTTACTCTACTTGATTTAAAGGATCAATCCATTTATTGTTAAGGTAAATAACCAACGAAAGTTTTAAGACTTTTCCATCAACACATATAAAGGTAAAAAAATGGGAAAAACACCCCTTTTTTTAAAAAAACTTTCTTTCAACATACAAGAAAAATTAAACAAATATAGTTTAACTTGCTATCATATGCCTTTCAAGTAGTGAAATGTGAATAACTATTTTCTTTCATCACAAAATGCAAGTTTCAATCATTTCAAACAAATAATTTGTAACAAGATTTCCCAATATTTTTAAAATGAACATCACACATCTTAAAGGCAATGAAACTACTAGTTTGAAAGTAAAGTTATTTTCATTTCAATCACATTTCCACCATGCCAAGGAACTTGTTGCACTTCTACACTAAAATAGTTTCTATTCCCAACAAGAAAATAAGTAAATTAAATCTTTTACTTTCATTTCCAATGAGAAATAATACTACAATTTTAGTAAATAAGGCAACTAAGAACTCCAATTTAAGAATACAAGTTTACAAGCCCTCCATACACAATGTAGACAACATGATAAAATGTTTACAAGGGGTTCTTGGTCCTTTCCTCCAAATGCAACAAGAAACATGAATCCTCCTTTGAGCTCCACCTTTTACCAAGATCAAAACAACAACCAAAAATGTGGGAGTAGGCAACACTCTCCACCCAACCAATTCTCCAATGAGGAAGTGAAGCCTACTTCCTCATTGGCCCCCGAGCCCCATCAATGAAACAATATGGAATATTTGACAACCATTAGAAACAAAAGACAAGGCTTCCACATTTACTTTCAAACCAAAATTCACACAATAAAATAGCCACAAAACATTCATCTTTACACACATAAACTTCCCAAAACATTTGTTCTAAAGTCAAGCCAAGTAGAGAAAGGAATATGTGGATTTCCCTTGTACCTCCCAAACTCCATCAAAACCCCAAAATCTCTTATGCCTCCCTACAAGTAAAATATCTCTTATACCTCCCTCACTCTTATGCCTCCCACAATGAACAAAACAACAATATAATAATAAGGTGGGGCACCCACCCAATCCCTCCTAAATACCCAAAATAAAATCTTATGCCTCCCAACAAAATTTGTCCCCATTTCACTTTCTCATACACATCATAAAGATATTTCACTACCCAACAACACTCATGTAATAAACATTCATTCAACACATAAACACACAAAGAAAGAGAATAACCCAAGGGTTAAGACTCTACCTTGCCATAACAAGAATCCACTCCACAAGCAAGTTCAAAAATTCTCCAAGCTCAAGCAATTCCAAGAAAGCTTCAAATCCAACAAGAACTCCCAAAAAGAAAGCACCACCAAAAATTAGAGACCAAAAAAACCAAGCAAGTAACCCCCAAAACCTCACAAAAATTTTAATAAATAGAAAAGAGGGAGAGGGAGATGGTGTGGCTCCATGTACGATGCCACATCATTTCTTCTCCATCCCACATCACCAAGGTCAAACCCAAACCCCAAAGTATAATAAATTGGTGGCTGGGGAAAAGACCACCCTTTTACATGCTCAACCTAAATCCACACCCCCAAGGACAAAATTAAATACCCATGTAAAAAAGTGTGATTAATTTCTTTTTCTCCATTAAAACACAAAATATGACCTAAAATAAGTCCCTCGCATCATATTCCAAGTGGGTGGGTGACTTTAAGAGGTGTGGGACAAGTTTAGCTTGTCCCACAAGTCTCCAAAATATCCTAGAAGGTCAAAATCCTAATTTCACATGGAAGATTGAGTACACACCACCCCAAAACAAATTGAAATCATTTCGAACTAACACACATTAAGGCTACCAACTCACATTCATCCCCCATTTTTTTCACATCCTAATTAGCAAATTAGATAAACACTTTTAAATTACATTAAGAGGGGTGTTGAACAAAATTAATAAAAGTGAATCCACATACTAATAAAAACACAATAACTCTCGATTAAATAAAATCAACAAGAAAAAATACAAAGACTCCCAAGGTCACATTTGAGGTCACCCCAAGGAAACCTTCTAACAACTACAACAACATACAACATACGAATAGACGTGTTGCCATGGTGACATGTTGCCAATATACCATATTCTTTCAATGTTGGTCTCCTATCCCCCTTTGGTTTATTCTCATGCATAACACTGTAAAAGTCAAGAAAATACCTTTCGGCCTCATGGCCATATTAACGACATCAAAATAGTAAAAAAACACATATATATATATATATATATATATATATATATATATATCATCTCACAACTAACCATCTCTAACAAGTAATTCACCATTGTTCATGATTTCAATTATTTCAATTTTATCAATTATCAACTAGCAATAAGATCACGAAATCAACTAAATCATCTAGAAAACATATAACTATCGAATTAAATGTAGCAGTCTAGTATAAACTCAAGATCATAAAATTTTGATATATCCAAAACATGGATACAATCCATCCTGTAAATCATGTCATAAGTCTAAACATCCATATTGTCTATCAATAAGGTAATCAAAATAATAGTGTTCATCTGTCAATATATAAAATGTGATAGAAATGTCCATAACTCTAATCTATAATAAGCAGAATCATAATCATAAGCGGAATCATAATCATATAAATGTTCAAGAGGATTGGGCACTACAGATGCCTTATTCTATATGCATAAATAATTCATATGGGTGAGTTGTAACCCATGCTTGCACCTAGTTATAAAAATATTGATTCTATAAAACCCAAATAATAATACAAAAAAACAAAATGTAATATTTTCCCTAAGATCCGAATAATTTTTGCCCTATTTTTTTTTTTCAAAATTTCCAAAAGTGGCTAGAGAACCATATGGAATCCTAGATCTTTCCAATGAATTTGTTTTTTAAAAGCGGTTAAAATTTATTCCTAAATCAAAATTTATGGCCTTTGAAAGATAGGCTCCACCATCATTATCTAGTAGTTGAAAATAACTCATCTCTATTATCAATTTGTTTTAATAGAACTTGTTCTATTTCAGATTCTGTCAATATTTTAAAATTACCATTTTATAATCCAAGTGTTGTCTTCCTACTATAATACTTCCCATTATACCAATGTGACACCAAATTTAGGGTTAATTTAATTAGGGTATTAAACAATTATGTATTAATGAAATAAGATCATATTGTAGTAAGATTAACAAGCATACATATCCTAAATCATATTTGAGAAAATAACACTAAATTTCACTAGTAAATATGAGCTAACTAATGAAAAGTTTTGTTAGAGTTGCAACAATGAATAAAAGATAATGATATGTTAATTATTTCAATAAGGAGTGTATCCATATAGGGAGATGAATATATCCTATAATTAAGGTTCATCCATAACTATATCCCAAACTATCTCACCTTAGAATAGTTTATTTGTTCAAGCACTCATCAACTCATGCTTCCAATTTTAATAGGTAATTTATTCATTCACCATTAACTCATGTATGATTACATACACATATAAATAACTAGACCACAATAATTCCAATGTGAATATTATAGTCAGTAGATCCCCCTCCCACTATAATGCAAACATGGTAGAAAAATATTCACCATTCTCAATCGCAACATGGTGTTTATGCCTAGTCATGTTCTTGGTCAACAACTCAAACATAAGGTAGACAAAGAACTCATTAATTTATCATTAACCATGCACTACTAGGAACTCATCTACCAAACCAATGTGGGAATTTGGAATAATAATTATATATGTGTTTAACCTTTACAAAAAAAAATTCTCAGGATGACCAATAATCTAGGTATGAATAAGGACTCACACATTTTTTCACCCTTCAAGTATTATGATGCTACAATACATTGTGATTTTAGTTTTTCACTACATTAATACATCACAAGTAGTACATAAGAGTTCCTCATTTATCACATATGTGAACAAGAACATACTTCTATTCTTATTTTTAAATCACACAACACAAATTATGAAAAATAAGTTTGAGGAAAAGGTCCTCATTATCTTTTATTTCCTCTATCATTGATCCCTACCACTCAATCTCGCAAAACATAACTAGTTTCTGCTACCACTATAATAAAGTCTCACCATATTCATTCTCGCACACTTTATTCACCACCATTATATTGTATGGCCTCGTCACTAGCATCACGTGAGAAAATGTTGATTATCCTCCGTATTCGATACCTCCATCCTTTAGTAGATTGTTACTTTCTTAGTGAATAAAACTTTAAGATCAAAATTCAATATTCTCACCAATAATTTCGATATTGAGTTCTCCCAAACATGCATCCTGGGGGTAAAATGTTTTTACACTATAAAAACAATAATAATTTTCAACGCTTTAACCGTAAGGATCTATACCATTACATAATAGACAAGATAATACTATACAACAAACTCTTACTTTGAGTTTACTTTACCACTTAATCAACAATTAAATGTTTGTTAAGTTGACACATTTATGTACCTTATATGCAAAAGATTCACGACACATTTAAAGAAACACATTTCTAAAGTTACTTAACATTATATGTGTGGTAAATCTAAAATTATAACCTAAGAAACATTGAACACATGACACTATAACTATTAAATCAAACCAAATGAAAATATCACTTATGGAACATTGACTTATAAAATATAAAAATGTCTCCATTATTTCCTTATTTCATCTTGATGGATATCTTCATGCATGATATCTTGTATTTATTCTGGTCATTATCATATTTATCGTTAAGATCACCCTCACCCTTTTATTTGGCATGTTCAACAAAGCTCTCAACCAAAAACCTAGAAAATGGAGAGATATTCTACAATATATATAGATGGATAACTTATCACTTTGTAATGTCGTGCATAAGCCACTAATTCATAGATAAATGATAATTCACTACTAATAGATGAAAATAATTTTGGTAGAATAGAGATAACATAAATAAGTCAATACATGGAAAAAATTAATTTATATGGTAATTAATCCCTTTAACTCTTGATGGGTAGACATCCAATTGAAATTTGATACAACAAGAGATATATCTCAACACCGAAGTTATATGAATAAATCACCACATGGTTCTCAATACAAATAGTAGATTATGATTTGGGTAGGATGATCTAGGTGTGAGCCAAGTTAACTAATCGATATAGCTCACCAAGTAGGAGGTTATATCTCTTGTGCAACTCATCGGTGTTAAAATAATGAATCTCATATGACAAGGCGATGAGTTGGGAAAGGATATTTTCAAATAAAATCTTCCATTGCAACACAACACAATGTAAAGTGTGAACACAAAATCTAATAAAATGTAAGGATCGGTACAACCAAGATTAATTATGATTTTATATTAGCTAGACAAAACAAATATCTAATGCAATTTGGGATGTAGAATGGAACCGACATGTATGTACAAAATTGTCCTAGATTAGAAGAAAAATTATATATGACAACAGTTGTAATAATCACTTATATGAATTGGTAGATTATATAATTACCATTGGATAAAATTTGTAAAATTGATTTTTGATGATGATATTTCTATAACAATAGTTCAAACCAATCCAATCATGTTTCCATCGCAAACTACCTCAACATGATGAAGTAGATCAGTTTGCAAATTAGTTCAAGTGTGAATTAGATGTAATGAATACACAAACATGATGATAAATCCATATTACATATAACAACACACGTATGGTAGAATATAATAGATGTTGTAAAAATATATAATTAAGTGTTCATGTCATGTTAGGATTGGATGATGTTAGATCTCAAAGAATGTTGAGAAGGATGCATTGCACTCTAAAATTTGATCTTGAAGAGAGGATTAAAACATAGATGTAAGGTGTTAATCACACATAAATATGAAAAATTAGACCTTTTAGTATATTGGAACACATAGACTTGGATGGTGCATAAAATTTAAATGACATTGATTGGATGTGATGGTATGGAATCACATTTTTGTAGAAAAATAGAACTTACACATAATGGATATGTGTATTCAAAAACTATCATTCACGGGGCATATAGGAGAGGAATGCCCCTTCACATTCCTTAAAGTATCTTTGTAAAAGATTATTAACAAGCTATGATACCAAATGAAATGTTTAGTCAAAGTTACAACAATGAATAAAAAAATCTGTTAATTAATTCAATAAGGAGTACATACATATAGTGAGAGGATATCCTATTATTAAGGAATCCATAAATATATCTCTAAACTATTCAATCTTAGAATAGTTAAGTTGTTCTATCAACTCATTAACTCATATTACCTATTCTAGTATGTGAGTTGTCCATTCACTCATTAACTCATCTATAGTTACACACACATATTGTTAACTAACCCACACTAATTTAAATTTGAGTAATACATTCCTAATGTAAAACATATTGTGAAAATCAGGTTTTGAGAGTATTGTAAAAATTTTATGATTGATATATTATGGTCCTATGTTCTAAATATGTGTAAGAATGGTGTGAATATTGTCATAATAATATTGGAGTGTATTTATGCAAGAAATATGGATTATCTTGTCTTAGATGAAGTCACTCAAGTTATTTTTTCCTCCTTGGTTATATTTTTATTTGTTGACCATGGCTAGATCTTGATTATGAAATTATGTTCCTTTATGTCTAAATAGATTCATCTTTTATGGTTTATTTTTTGTAATAAAACTTTTGAAATTCATTAGAGTTTCTTTTCTTGGGGACAAAATAAGTTAGTTATTTTGGGATGTGTGGCACCCACCATGCCTATGTATCACTTATTTGAAGAAGCCAAACCTATGTAGTTCTTCCACCTAGTAAAATGTCTGCAAGATGTATATCACAATGCATTTTGTAAACGAAACCCTTATTAGGACCTCTATCACTTAAAATTATCTTTGAAGTGTGATGTATCATTTAAAAGGGCCTAGTAAAGCTTTTAATTATTTGTGCAAAATCGAGCTAGATAAATATTTTTAGAGATTGAATTTGTAATTGGATTCTTTGTTTTGATCTCCTAGACCTAGCCCAAATATGTGGTATGTGAGGACCTTAAAATATGGCTTAATTTAATTTGATTATTTAAGTGACTATTGCAGAAAAATATTTCTTCTCAAATAAAACATGAGTAAATATGGTATCTTGTAAATTTAGAAATGTTCATGTTAAGGAATTTAAGATGAATTAAATCAACTTTGGACAAAGTTTCCAAATGAATTTTTTTCATAACTAAATTCATCTAATAATAATTCACATTGTAATTTTTCCATTGGAGATGAGAATGCGATGCATTAAGATGTGTATTAGATTCTTATAATGTTGTTTTATTTAGCCAATTATGCATAGAATTTTTACCTACTAGCCAATAATGTTTATTGAGGATGACTTGTCAAGGAAGTAATCAATTAACTACACAATGAGTTATTGAATTAAATTACAATGACCAATTACCTAAATCCAATAGGTATATATTTAGGTATCTACATTTTCTCCCATTTTAATCTAGCAGCTTAAAAATTGTTTGATTAAAGTAGAAATGAAATGAAAAAAACTAATGGGGATAAGGTATGCACGAGACTAGAATTTGTGTGTCCCCTTATCCTTTTGTGTGTATAGTTGTACATGTGAACCTATTTTCCACATGTAAAAATGTGTTTTACATTCCAATCAAGATGTTAATATTAAACAATTAGTAAATAATATAGGATGAAAAGAGAAAACATGAAATGCCTACACCCGATTTCCCTAGTGCTATATGAGATGGAATAGTAAACTTTTTTAAAAAGGAATTAAATATATATACTTTATTTCCCTAATGATGTATGTGAGGCTAAAATAACCAAATATAAATAATAACAAATAAATTGGGCCCGATGAGAAATTTCTGTAAAGCATATAGATCACTTGGGTATGTTAAGTGAATCTTTAAAACCATCCACAATAATTGGGATTGGTAATGGGATCATGCAATACTATCCACAAAAATTGGTCCTACTATGTGAATCTTGTAAAATCATTCAAAATAGTTGGGCCTTCTCAAAGTGAAACCATGTTTAAATATCATGATGTAATAGTTTTATAGATTTCATAATGTAATAAAGATGTTCATGTCATCATTTGGTGTGATATGAATCATTATATAAATAATTTTCTTGAATGTGTTAAAAATCCCCATAATATGCCCCTAATTTTGAGATAAGGGGTGCTACAAAGGATAACTTATGCAAAAAGAGAAGTTTTTTAGTCATTTATAATCAATATAATAAATGATATTAACTAAAATTAGTGTAATAAATAACATGGTAACATGTGTATATGTTGTAATATAAAGAATTTTTTAACAAAAGTAGTATGTAGTATTCAAGAGATAAAAATTTGACATCCAACAATATGTATGATCACATGAGTAAAAATAACATAATAGTGTTCATGATATATTTATAAAATAAAGTGGAAACAATGTGTATAATTCATAAGATATTAAGTAGTGTAAGCTCAATAATGTGTATGCATTGTCAAAATAATGATATATTTTATGAAGGTTTTCTTAACAATATCTAACAATATAGAATAGAAACGATAGGATGAGTGGCATGATAACAACACATGACTCAAAATCCATTGAATCCAAAGTTACCTAAGACACAACATGGTGTAACATGATATGAAAAGTGCATCATGAAGAGACATGAATGATAAGATGTGACATACTTGACCAATGTTAGTAGTGTTATTTGTTAGCTCTTGTGTACAAGAACATGGATGCAACAAGTAATTATATAAAGTAGGTATGTAACAAATAAGTGATAAGAATTATGTAGTAAGAAAAATGTGAAACAACCAATGTGCATGGAGCAATGTTTAATAAACAATGTCATAGTTATGTAGTCTAGAAAATAATAGGCATGGTGAAATGTGTAACAGGTAATGCAATAATCATGTAAAGTATTATACAATGTGTAACCGAAAATCTAATAATCAATCAATATGTGTGGAGAAATGTGTGACAAGCCATGATCTAAATCACAAAGTGGGTAGTCATCCAAAGTGCTAAGAGAAATGTGTATGAACTAATAACATATTAGTCAAGTTTCTAACAAATCAATATGTATGAAGGTGTGTTGATGAAAAAGTAACCATAATTGAAATAACCATAAGGTTTAAAACCAAAATTGTAATCAAGAAATCTGCTTCAAGAAAGTATGTGAAAAGACTATGTGTGTCAATCAATGTATTAAAAACACAACATATAAAAAAGTAATGTAAGTTATAAAATAAGTAAGTCATAACAATGTGTGTTTATCAAATATTACTCAAATATGTGATAAAGTATGTCATAGTATGTGTGATCCTATCAACGGTGTAGTAAATAAATGTAATATAGGATGTTTGTTTTGTTATAAGAATATAATAATTTTGTATTGTAGGAAGTAGGAGGAGTAATGTGCCCCAATGTAGATGGATATAAATCAAATTAATAATTGAATCACACATGAAAGTCCATGCAGATGAGAAAATAAATGATGAAGCATACAATTGTAGAAAGAAAATTAGGCATAGAGTACACACATGTATAAATTAAAAACATTATACAATATAAAAAAGGAGAAAACACAATAAATAACATACAATTACATAGAGAAGTCAAAGAACATAATATAAATGTCAAACGATTTTATAAAGAATGAAATGAATATATTGTCAAATATTAATCACAAAATTGAATAGAGAAATCAGTGTCAAATAATGTCATACAACACTCAATAACATACAACATAAAACTATATAGATCAATTAAGTCAATCAATTTCACATAACAATAAAAACATACACAACACATCTATATAAAGAAGACAAAGAAATAAATGTTTTAAATAAGTCAAGGAAAGTAACACATATGAAAAAAGAAGTGAAGTCAATAAATATTATACACTAAGTAATGATGTACCCAATTAATGTAATGTGAAATATTAATCATATAACTAAGTATCGTTATGTAAGAAATCACCTTTTTAAAGCAAGGTATATGCACAAATATGGGGGTTGTTTTTCCCATTGTGGCCAATTTCACAAAGTATGTACACAGGCCGAATTAAGGTTTCAAGTGCCCTAGGTAGTACTCGGAGAGTATGCCCCCTCTCACACTTTTAACACATTAAATTAAAGCTATAAAGGCTTTTTCCTTGCCTTATTTGAGCTGAAATATAATTATAAGTCCATGAGCATCAAGCTTGCAATTAATGAAAAAGAGGTTGTATAATATAGGTGAAATCCCATTAATGAGTACCATAAACAATTTGTAGATCTTTTATTGACTTGTGAATCGTGATAGACATTGTTAAAAGAGATGTTATACTAATACTTATACACTGATGAATAGAATTTGAAATGCCATATTAATGAGTTTTCTTCACAAACAAGGTAGTGGTCCAGTGGAAAAGGGACCGGGTTTTCCGTTTGAGAATATTGGCAGATCAATTTAAACAAACATCGTTACAAACTTACAGCCACATGAGTCAGGACTACTGGACTAGCCTACACTCTACCAGGAGAATTTCAATTTGTGCATATAAACAAAAACATGTACCAGATCATGATTCATGAAGCATACATGTTTTGTTGTTCAAGTTCACTGAAGCCTGAATCGCTTGGCCTTACAATAAATTTTACATTTTTCTTCGTTTACGGTTTGATGATTCGGTGAATGAATTGTAAATTGTAATTTAAAATTTGTGCAACCTGGCAATTGGCAACTGGCGAAGCTGCAAAGACACTTAGGCAAAGCAAATTAATTATTAGCTAATAGCAATAGTGATTCCTGAAGCGGCAAGCCTTGAAGGCTGAAATTTGATTCAGACTGAGACATGGGACCTAGAGACTATGAACTATCCTAATCTGTGACCGTCACTCAAGCTCGAGGCTTCAACTTTGTCACTTCAACGTGTGCGGTTGTGCCACTACAGTTTGACATCTTACTATGACTCGTGAATGCCTTTTGGTTGTTCAATGTTTAACTTTAAGTCTTTATATACTAATATATTATATATATTCGCTTCTTCACATCGGTTGGCGGTTCAAACTGGTAAAGCCGACTCCGAGGCTCAAAGGCTGAAATTTGATTTTTTTAAAAAAATTAACCGCCCCTCCCTATGTAGCACCCTCAGTAATCGCCTAAGTTGCTAGGGCAACTTATAAAGGACGTACACCCAATATAAAGGGTACACGAACTAAGATTTAATTGATTATTTTTAGTTTTCCCCCTCCTAAAATTCCTTGGGGTTTGGTTACGGATTCAAACTTGATATTTAGACCTACATTACAAAACCAAGATGGATTTTAGAGAGTTTTATAAATTAAGTCGCCTTTAAAGGAGAAAAATATTTTTAAAATTTATGAGTTATTTTTAAAAAAATTATACAACTTAGTAGGGAAGAATATATTTTACGAATATATAAATTTTATTAATATTAAACTAATATTTTTAATTATTATGTAATTTATATGTAATGTAATTCACTATGGATCATTTATGTATTGATCATAATATTTTAATAATGTTTTGATTGCTAACCAACATATTAAAAATGTATATCTCAACAATTTACGCAGAGTTGGCTACTAGTTAAAACAAACCAAAAATATTTAATAAGTTAAGTTCAAAATGTATTATCTATAAAATTTTGTTTCTCATTTTTCTTACTTTTTTGACATGCAAAATTTTTAAGAAATTTTAAATTGAAAACATATTAAAATTTATTCTCAAAAATTTTCAAAAAAATTGAATCCATCTTCAAATTTTCATTTAAACATTCATCTGTTTCCTCTAAAAAATTGTGTATGTACACATGCACTTTTGTTATGTTTTCATAAAAACTTGTTATGTCATTGTTATAAATGCACATTATACATACTTATCTCATCTAGGTATTGAAAATATTATATATTTAGAAACTAGATTCAAAATTCCACAATTTATCTTCTAATGATATGAAAAATATTTGACTAAGTACTTCTAAAAGTATCTCCAAGTGCAAGTGTGTGTATTTTTAGGAAAAATAATATCCACTTATTTCCCCTTTTGTCTCCCATTATATTATGTCTACCCAACATGCACTCTCATGTGTAGGAAAGAAATCATGTAAGCAAGTATTGTCGTGTGTAAGAAAGAAATTATATCTAAAATAGTATCCTATGGCCAACAATAATGAATTAGTAAAATTAGTAAAGGATTTATCATCTTCAATTCGTGTCTAGAAGCAAGTGGTGTAATCATTAGATAAAAGAAATTTTTATCACATATCATGAGTAGTTTAATAATAATGTACATGAAAGGGACTTTTGTAGAATATGTGATCATCATAACATCAATGTATATAATCTCGATTTGGAAGACATACCCCATGATAAATAGGATATACAAAGATGTAATGTGTAAAATATGTCATCAAAGTAAGATTTCCATGTAATTTACTTCTAGCATGGATATTCCTCTTAGGTAGTGATGTGTGTAATTCCACGCATAGATTTCAACCACTTAGTATGTCTATAAAGAGTGAGTTCTAGAGTGATAAAAAGTTTCAAACCTAGGCAAGGATCATGTATGTCACATATAGGTTTTGAATTTTTATTTTAATAATTTTGTATTATATTAACATTTTTGGAATAAGATGCATGAAATAAATGAATAAAGGTCCTAGCGTAGTGTCTAGAAATAAAAAAATTAGAGGTGGGATCCTATGTACTATTGTTCCCCCGAAAAATAACATTAGACCCATGTGAAATGTGTTTCATTTTCAAGTAGTGGTGAGATTATAATTAAGTTGGTCCCTCAACAATAAAATTATACTAGAGAGAAAGTGTGTTTCATCATCGAGACACACCCTAGTTAAGAACTAGGGGGAAATGTGTGAAAAAAGCAATAAGAGTATTATGATGTGTGTGTGTGTGCACACGAACGCATGTTTGTGTATGCATGTGAGTGCCTTCATGATTGCACGTGTGTGTGTGTGCACAAGCACGTGTCCACATGCGCACATGTGTTCATATGTGTGGTTGTGCACGCGCGCACGCGTTTTTTTGTGTGTGTGTGTGTGTGTGTGTGTGTGTGTGTGTGTGTGTGTGTGTGTGTGTGTGTGTGTGTGTGTGTGTGTGTGTGTTAATGAAAGTGTGATATTCATGAGAAGCTAACCAATAAAATTTTCTATGTGATAACCTATACCATATTGACGAAAGTGTGAAGTAATAAATTCTTCCAATGGATAATGATAACGAAAATCAATAAGAAAATCACACGAGTGTGGTAATAACTATTAGTACCATCAATGGTGTAATGTGAATCTATACCAAAGTCACAGGTAGTCATAAGTAACTATAGTATCTCGGTATATATGACATTATTTCTCGCATATCTATTGTCAAAGTACTATGTGTAGTGCATGGATGGATAACACAAAATGTGTAGGAGTGTTAGTAATAGTTTTCTCATGCCCAACAAAATTTCATGACCTAACTTATTAGTTCTCCGCAAAGTAGGTTTTAATTTTCTTGTCTTAGTATGAGGCATCATTGATGTAATAGGTATCAATGTAAATATCATAGTAGAATGAATTGGATAATCAAATTATATGTTATGGATAGATGTTACCACGTTGTTGTGTATTTACTTCAAGTATTTATGTATTATTGAGGTTATTTTTACATATCACAAATCCAATGGAATTAAAGTAACATATTGAGTATGTCATTATAAGAAATTACAAGTGTCCAAGTGGCTCTCCATTTAGGCCCAATGTGTAATATAAAAACTATGCCCCAAGCGTTTATATTCATTTACCATCACATGCTTGAATCATCTAAGTGGTCCATATAATGTCTCATGTATTATAGCTAAGATATGTGATTAGTTCCATTTTGAAAAGATTATAACTAAACACATTATATACCATAACACTTTTAATTGGTTTTAAATCAACATATGTGTGAATGAGTACATGTTGAGATGTTTCATCCTCATCAAGATGAATCTCTTAATTAGATAATGTAATAGGAGGTATATTTTATTTTGTAATATGTGTAGTAAGAATGGTATTATTGATTGGACAAGTATAATATACATACTTTTATGGAGGAGAATTCATGTGAACTTTGTCACAATTTTTGGTTTAACATGATCAGAAATGGATCACTAAATAAGAACATGTATGAATTAGGTTGAATAAATATTGTGTTTGTGGGTGGCTTGAGATCTTACACTGAAATGGAGATATATTTGAGAAGGTATTGTAATTTATTTCATAGTCCAAAACATTATTTTTTGAATATTCACGACATTGATGATAATCGCAGGCATAAAATTCATCAAATATATATCCTTATTTATTTATTTTGTTAATAATGGAAGGTGATGATAATTTTATAAGATTTCACTATAGTAGTTAGTGTAGTATAATGTAAGGAGGTTATAATAAAAAAACATATTTGTTATGACCATAACACACCCCATCTTTGTTAACAAAGGAGGGATCCACTTGAAATGTTGAGAAGGCTTTCTTAGGAATTTGTATATTAAATCAAATGAAATATAAGATAAAAAACTTAAAGAATCATTAAAAGAATATCAAAATAAAACTACAAGATGCATAGAAAACGTCATTTCAAGTTTGATTGCTTAGAGATATGTAAATCCTTATTTCTTTGATCAAAGTATTGGTTTTCCTTTCTTATTAGTAAAAGATATACTTTCATAGGTATATTTTAGTGTCTTAGGGTGTGAAAATCATGGGCAAAAATAAAAACAAAAATTAATGTGTTTTAGAGTCAAAGTGCTTACAAAATGTGCAAATGATGACTTGATTTAAAAATTACCATGGAATGATTACCTTGAAATTTTACTCACTTCAAAAATCCCTATAGAAATCAAAATATACTCATTCGAAACATGTTGAAGGTATCCCAAGATTTGATGGTAGGAATACATAGAAGGATTTCAATACCTTCATATAGTGAGGAGACAACAATGTTAGCCACATGTTACCATCGATGAAGTTAAGGGGTCACGGTGTTTCCTAAGACAAAAAGATAGAGGTGAACAGATATTCGTAACATGCCAAGCATTAAGAGATTTATAAAGTTAAATGCTATGATCTTCAAATCCCTATAATTCACTTAACATGATGATGTTGATATAATCCATGTGTTTTCCATCGGTGCAAGATATATGTGCATAGAGATCAAGGAATCAAAAATATTTGGTTTGTGTTACATAGAGCATCGATCACATCAACATGTCTGTTATTGGTGGAGAGAAAGGTATCATGAACAGGATCAAATTTGAAGGGCTAGTCAAAATTTTATCTTGAAGGGCTCATTTTTAAGTAGCCCTTCCATGATGAAAAGCAATATAAAAATTTACACTTCATATGACAAGAGAAAATCTAGTCAACACGTCCTAAAAATAAGGACTTTTTTTTAATAAGTGATTATATAAAAGCATAAAAACTTTGGTTCATAGTACTATGACTACAATAAAGTAAATGATGCATTACACATTAAGTTCAAACCCCTTTCAAATATCTCAAGTGTTTTCCATACTAAGAGAGTTAATAATAGATATACTAGTTCATATCAAATGTGTTAAGAAGAGTAACTCCACCTAAAATATAACATATTACATTTCCTTTGAATCACGTATTCAAAGGGTATATGCATATTCACATTATTTATGGGAGGAGTCCCAAAAAAATCATAATACAATTCCCTTGTAAGTATTGGAATTGTAGTAACCATCTGCAAATACAATTTGACTTTAGTTAGAATGGAACAAACAAAAAATTATATACATAATTCAATTAGATTTATTTGTGTAAAAATAATAAAGAACGTGTTTCATATTCAAAGGGCTCATAAACTCACTAGTTATTTGTCTAGCGAAAGAGGCTTTCAAGCTTTCATATGCTTCCATGCATCATAGATAGAATTCCAATCTACCTCATTTAAAGCATGAGGTGCACAAAGAGAGAGAAACATCAACATATCCAATGTATTCAAAGATAGTCTAGATCTTTCATCATTCTTTATCTTTTTAACTTTGAAAAACCCCTTTCACCATCTTTGTTGTGCTTGCTGGAATAACAAGAATAGCTTGTCATAGTCACATTAAAGATGGAAACCCTTCAAACCATTCAAAGGCTCCCCCACATAGATCCCATGCTCCAAACATATGTTTTTTGGATATGATTTATAAATAGTACAAACAAATTCATCCATCTCACCCAAACATTTAATAGTGTCCACAATAGGTGAATTTCCAACACTAAATTTCTCACATAAACATGTTAACCATCTTTTTGTTTGTCGATCTCTATCATCCATTTCCTCATAATAATTATGAGGACTGAAAAACTTAGCAGCATTAAATATAGGTAAATTTGTGAACCTTGAATCTAGAGAATCAATCACCTTCACTATAAAATACAATCATCTAATGTCCCTGATCTTTGTGACTTAGGAAATCTTTCAAATCTTAATGTATGCACATGTATCATACATGTTTCATCTGCAAACTCAAGAGTTCCTCTTTGTGTTTTACTTAGAAAAGATGACATATGTACAATACTTGCCCCAAATATGCCTCTTTGAAATCTCCTATGAAGCATATCAACTGTAATATCTAAAGTAGTGCCAATGGAAGTAATGTCAACATGATCATCTTGGATTTTTTTCAAATTATTTAACTCAATAAGCACATCTGCAAGTAAATGGATACAAAACTGCACTTGAAATATTGTTGCCAAATCATACATTTTTTTCTCTTCTAACTCCCATTCTTTCAACAAAGCAGGCATGACCTGTACAAGTCTTTCCATAACCTTTCCTCTAGAGAGCCACCTAATTTGATGGATTTGTAACACCTCCAACCTATTGATTTGAAATGAATCCATTAACTCTCTTAATGCTCCATGTCGTTTAGTAGATTTCCCAAGCCATGAATAAACTTTGTTTGTAAATTTATCAATAAATTGCAACTCTAGAAAATAAGAAGCATCATTTGCTGTCAATGCTTCTTGGTGAGCTATGCAATGAATATCTAGTAAATGAGGAGCATTTTGATGAAGCTTAGTAGATAAACCTTCACGAATACCCCTCATTGTAGAAGCCCCATCAGATCCAAATCCCACTAGCTTCATCAAGGATAATCCCATCTCTACTAAAAGAGTAATCACAACATCATACATAGATTGAGATGTACCATCCTTTATTTGAAGGAGGTGTATGAATTTTGTTACACATTGACCTCTCCCTTCATTAGTCAAATATGTAATATAAACTATCAAATGTTGGTCCATAGTCCAATCAGTGCTTTCATCAACTAAAATTGAATAAAATAGACTACAAACAATCTCATCTATTAACTTTTTCCAATATACCTCTTTAGCAGCTTGTAGAAACTCTTTTCCAAAAGTAGTATTTGTATATGTTGAGTATTCATCTGTTAGAGGCATGTGTGGAGTTCCCTTGTACCTATTCAAATCACAAATTGGCTTATAGAGTTCTAAAGGAAAATCATGGGTGGCAACAAAATATATATTTTCAATCACTGATATGATTCTCTCACTTTTCAGCATCTACCATGAGCTCTACATGTTTGGTTATTGGAATACTAGTTTGTTTAGATTCCCCTTCTAAACGTTGTGAAGAAAATTTATGAGGCTCTGATTCTGCATGGGTAATTAGACCACTGACTTGAAGGGTGGTACTTCCATATTTAGCAAATGGAGTATCTCTCTTATATTTTACACACCAAGAACACTTTATCCTTTCAATTCCATTGCAATATTTTATAGCATAAGCCCACAGATCTGGTTTTCCATTTGGACTTGAATGTTCTTTTGTGTTTCTTTGATACATGTTCCTCTTCTAGAAGTTCTACTCCATCTGATTCATGTTCTTCATGTGGATTAACAACAAAGTCTTCATTTTGGGAATGAATTTGTTGATATGAACGTTGAGGGAAACCAAATGCATCAAGCAAGTGATAATTATTTTTTATCCTTCTTAGGACGACCAATAGAAGCCATTTTCTCACAATTATACCTATTCATAGAAATAATTATAAATAAATATCAAGAATATAAATTTTACAATTTATAAAAATAATCCCAAGAGACAAGGAAGTGCGGTTCCTTGCAATGAGCATAACTACAAGCTCATAGTTCAATAAAAGAGACAACAATCATAATGAAATATTTTTATAAACAAATATCAATAGATATCTTATATTGTGATCTGTTATCTCTACTATTGTATAAGTTTTGATTCACTATCTTAAATTCTATAGCCACTACTTGTAACATTTTACCAACATATGAATAAGTATATCTTATATTCAAAATTGTGGATACAAAAACATGATAATGTAAAGTTCTATTTCAGAGTCATTGGTTATGAAAGAGCATGTCTCATAATTTACAAGAATTTACTAGTGTTTATAATGATAGTAAAAATTACCCATAAGGTATCATAAAGGGGTTATAAAGTTTCAAGTTTTATGATGTATATGTGTTAAAAAATTCAATATTTAAAAATGTGAAGAAAATGCTCATACAAAACAATTTTTGAATGTCATAATAGAAGTAAAAGTGATAAAAATATATCACTAGTGCATATGGGTAAAAATTTGGGTAAAAATTTATAACCAGATCAATAGTGTATATGGGTAAAAATTTACAAATGGCACATCCTGCAAAACTGCGAACAAGCATTGGAAGGCAATATACAAGAAGACCTTACGCAATCAATAGTCTTGCACTCAAGAGATGTTAACTTGCAGTTTCATACCTTTATTGAGTTACTAAACTAATGAAACCAAAAATTTGAAATCGAAAACTTAACTTGATTATGCTTTTCTATGTGGACGATGGTCACTCATTGATAAGGCTTTCATTTATTCAACTTTGTTTGATTGGCGATCATGAGTATAAATCCTATTATGCTATGTTGGTAATCATGAGTATAAATCCTATTATGCTATGTACTCAATTTTATATTGGTCATGAAGTTTTTGTAAATCTTGAAGAATTATTTTTAAAAATCTTACAAGCTTATATTTTGTTGAATGTTTATTTTCTTTTTGAATGAAGTGTTTTATCAGATTTTTCACCTTACCATTTTTAGATTTTTGGAAAATAAGGCATGTCATGATGATTCCCTTAAAGACAACACTCCAGATGGTTCTATCAAAAAAACTAATGACCGGTGCCTTGTGTGTAATGAAATGAAGCAGTAATAAGAGTTACAAACTAGCTTTTGTCTTACAGAAATTATCCACCAACATCAGTTGTTACTTCTACATCAAAACATTCCAAGATATGCTTTGGAATATTGAGTCAATTGATTTTAAGAAGGTAACCATATATAAAGAACAACCAAAGATAGTCATGATTGGGAAATCACTCTATAAGAGGAAGAGAATATTATTTTTACTTCATAATATATGTTGATGTTATTACATATTCATATAGAATATATCAAATACTTAGAAACCCAAGCTAATGTAATATACAAAAAGGATTAAAAAATATAATAAAAAATAATAAGAATAATATATAAATATTCATACAAGTAACAAGGTACTAAATGCAAGAGGGATCTTTCCAATTGATCATTCCATGATGGAAGTAAATAAATTTTCTATTCGAAAAGTAGAAAAACAATCACTTTAATGAAATTTTAAAATATGAATCATGTTTCAGTAAAGGATATTAAGAACCTAGAAGTCCAAAGATATGTCATGGTTCACCAATCTAGTGTCTCAAGACAAGATAACAATTCACGTCTAGGAGGTGTTATCCATATTTCACGTCGGGCTAAATATTGGATCAGCCACAACCCCGCATAGAAGGAACCTGAGAAAAATCACTCGAAACTATAAATGGTTGCAGAGGAACTTGAAAAATGAGGGGGCAAGGACCAAGAGAGACTAAGGGACCCTATATAATAGAAACAACTATGTCAGGCCATTTCCACGTCTTAAATATGTTCTCCAAGTTACAAGTAGACTCAACTATGAGATAGTAGGGTCAAACAAGAAGGGGCGATGTTGTAGAGGAACCAGAAACAAGAAGGGGAAGAAACGGAAAAGATCTGAAGTCCTTGAGCTCAAAACGGTTCAGAAAAATCCCAAAAATGACTAAGTATGGAGGAGGTAGTGGAAGGAGCCATGTGTCCTAATGGTGCTTCTCCAAAGGTGAATCCAAAAGGGGAACCCAAACTTGTGCCAAGCTTCCACGCGTCCAAAGCCCCAAAAAAAGTTACGGGGTGTTGAAAAGTCTTCAACTAAAAAGAAGGTGCAGTGTCGACTCGGCACAAATTCAAAAAGGAAGCCCAGGGCAGAGACTCAAACTTGTGCCAGCCCTCCACGTAGCAAATGGTCAAAACAGAGTCAAAAGGCGGGCTTCAAAATTGGCTAAGTATAGATGTATCAGTGGAGAATGCCAAGTGTCAGTGTGGCGCATCTCTAAGAGTTGATCTCAAGGTAGAAACCCAAATGAGCGCAAGCTCACCACATAGCCCAAAGTCTAAAAAGTAAGAGGGACCGTTGAAAAGTCCACAGATCAGCGGAGGCCGACAAGTGTCAACTCGACGCTCCTCCAAGGGAAAACTTTGGGTTGGGTTATCAAGTGAGCATGGTGCCTCCATGTGTTATTCCATAGGGGCAGATTTGGTTGAATAGTCAATGCATGAGCCCGGTAGGCAAAGGTTGCCAAGTGTCTTAATGGCGCTGATTCAAGGGTTGAATAGAGAAAATGTTTCCAAACAAGCGCCAAGACTAGCTGCGTGTCCCAGGGGAAAGTGGGCCATCAAGGGAAAAGTTGGTTCTTTGCCCCTTGTTATCTCAAAAGGGGTAAAAGTTGTAAATGGCCCGCAACTCGCCCAAAGGAAAAGGTCAGCGTTTGAGCCTAAGTCAAAGCCAAAGTGGGGAGTTGAAGGAAAAAGTGAAAATTTTCCTTTCATTCAAAAGGCACAAAGATAAAGATAGAAGTGCATTCCCCAGCCAACCAAAAGGAGCCACGTGTCTAGGTGGAGCTTCGGGGCTGCGGGAGTTTTTGAGTTTTACGTTTTCTATGAAAAAGGGAAAAAGACATATTACAGACCCATAGACCCGATTTTCTCTAATCTGGATGCCATGTGTCCCATATAAAAAAGGGGACCCATTTTTCAAAAAAATCTCACCCATTTGTATGGACTCGATACAAACTTTGAAGGGGAATATCTTTCGACTCAGTGTTTGAAATATTGTGAATCTGACACCATTGGAAAGATCTCGGCCTCGCCCACGCCATGGAGGCCTGAAACTTTAATTTTGAGGAGGTTAGGTGAATAAAATGGAGGAAACATCTTTAGGATTTCAATGTAGGATCTTCTTGCCTCAACAACCAGATCAGACCTGATTTGTTTCGCCGTTTCCTCTTCCTTCAAGGTGTTGAACCAACGATTGATGCAGTAAATATGGATTTGGGGGCAGATTTTATCAGAAGCATTAATAGCAGTGGTTGAGCTTCAACCTATTTTTACCACTTCTCTCCCTCTCTTTCTTCTCTCTGATCAAATCTATAAATATGGGGGTAGGATTCATTGTAAAGGGTTGGACATTCTTTTTTTTACAGCTCCCTTCTCCTTCTAGCAAAGGGATTTGTGGGGTTTAGGCCTTCCATTAAAATTGTAATACATTTTTTTCCTTTTGGCTATTTTGTAATGAATTGTACCAATCCACAGAGCAATAAAACACGTCTGTGATTGATCTTAGATCCTTTCTTGTCTCTTTTTCTTTCATTTGGTCTCCCATTACAAATCTAGCTATTTGTGCTTATTTATTGTATGTATTTTGTTGGTTTGTGTCTATTGGCAAAATAAGTGTTCATCATTCCTTTGGTGCATCACCTAGTAGTTTAGTTATTTCTTATTCCTTATACTCTTTTATCCTTGTCTCCTTGGCAAGTTTTAGATTAGGTATAGAGATAGATCCTCTACAAATCCTAACGTATGCACCTAAACAGAGGAATAAGGAACCAACCTTCAATCTAGAGAAATTTTCCATTTTTGCAAGGTCCCACACCTTGGGGAAAGTTCAATGTTATGCAATCACACCAAATGACCCTGCCTTAGAAAAGTAGACCTATATAACTCATTTGGGGGTGCTGTGATTTTGCACTAACAGTTTTGGCACGTCAAAGTGGGACTAATAAGTCTCCATCTTATTACAGTAGGAATTGATGTACACTTATTGTGATTCTAGCTTTTAAGAAGCCTTAAAATTGTACATCTAACGACTCCAAAAGAAACAAATCTACTGGTTTCAGCAGTCCAAGAAATTTCATGAGAAGAATACAAACATGGTCAAGAACCAGAGAAGAGGGACTGTTTTTCTATCTAGACTTATCCCCAGATAGAGGGAGAAGAGGAAGAAGAACCCAGAGGTCTCTATCTCCACCAAGCAGAGCTTTATCAACACCTCCTCCCGGCTGACTGTTCATTCAATCAAGAGGGGTGCTCAGACCGATCAGGATGGCTCAACCAAATCCTTATGTTAACTTCACTGGCAAGTATTCCACTCACCTTGAATGCACAAAATCCAGTTCCTATTGCAAAGCATTAAAAAGTATCCCATATTTCACTAGGGAAAATCAAACTTCTCCTGGTGATCATGTCCAAGATATTGCAAATGTCTGTACAATCCATGAGATTCATGAGATGGACATTGTAGTCAAGTTGCTCGCCTCTTCACTCAAAGGGAAAGCTTCACAATGGTTCAGGAGTCTTGAGGCAGGCTCTATCTAGAATTGGAATCAGCTATGCACAGCTCTTCACAACTAGTTTGGAGAGAAAGGTGATAACCTATCTTTGTTGGAACAACTAACAATGATCAAGAGAGCCCCAAATGAGCAGTTGACAGACTTCAACCTCAAATTCTAGTGGACCTAGGATAGAATTCCAACAATAGTAAATCCCACTAATGAAGGTGCCTTCTTATACTTTCTTAGGGATTTAAATTCTGATATTTCTCTAATGATTCAGTCAATGGGGGAACTACATTACCTGTAGCCTATAGCCTTTCTATAGGAGCTGAGAACCATTTGATTCAGGCTGCTAAAATCACTCCTAGGCCATCCATACCTCTATACCCTAAGTTAGGAAGCCCAGATGCTAACTAAACGCCTACATTAGCTCCTATACCCACCCTCAGGAGTCAAAGTTTAGCTAAAGAATTTTTATTTTAAAAATTAGAACTAATCATTTTAAATTGATGGATTAAAAGATAAATTAAGAGATATTGATGACTAATTATTTTCGGAGATAAAAAAATGACCCAAGAATGGTGAAATTTTATAAGAAAAATTTGGAGAAATAAATGAGACTAATTTTTTGTATGAGTTAGTGAAATATACATGTAGTGTTAAGAATTTTAGGCACTAAGAGGGGAGGGGGATGAATCAGTGCTCATAAAAAAATTTACAATAAATTTCCACTTCTTATATTTGTTGTAGTTAAATTATATTGATTGTCATAAGCATGCATAATTAATCATGAAAGATAGAGAGAGAATCAAACACACATACACATGAGGAGACAAGATTTAATGTGGGAAACCCTTCTCAAGACAAAAACCCACTGAAACCAAAGAACTAACTTGGAAAATTGTCCTATAGAGTTACAATGATTTCATGATTGAGCTACAAATCAATCTGGAGCTACAACTCCAATAATTTAACCAAGCACCCACCTAGTCTTTGACAAGCTTCAACTTGTCTGGAAACCACAAATCCCAAATTTAGTACAACACCCACTAACCTTTAGTAAGCTACCAATAACAAGGAGGCTTCAACCCCCTATAATTTAATCAGCCACTACTAATCTTCTGTATGCCACTAATTACAAGGAGGCTGCAACCCCTTGTGATCTAAGCATCTACTTAGACAAATTTTACAAATAATTTAATCATATATATCCTATGTTTCACATACAATGATTATGATCACTCTTCTCTTGCTCTCTTCACTCACTCTTCAAGCTCATATTTTCATCTCTCTCCTTGCCTCTTTTTTAGATCTCTCTAAGCATTCATTGAACTAGTTTTCTAATTCTCTCTACAGCTCTGTCATTATCCTCTCTTTCAATCAACAAATCTTCATTTGGAAATAATGTATCCTTTGTCACATAGCTCTCCTCTCCTTCAACAATAGATATTCATTTTATAATAATGTCTCCTTCCTCTCTCTACAAAACCCTAAGCCCAACTACTCCCTTTCTCTATTTTTCTTCAACAACCTATTATGATTTCAAAACCCGACTTAAATAGACGATCTTAACTCGATTTTCCGACTCATGATTTTTAGTTTTTAACATCCTTATAAAATTGTATTCAGTTAAACTAACTAACATGATTTAGTTACTCCTTAAAATTTGAGGTTTTCTATTTGATGGCATAGAGGATCAAACAAGCTTTCCAAAAAGTCCAAAAACTTGAAAATCGACACTGGAGTGAAAGATATTGCAATTCCGGTCTATGAAGTAGCTAAATTTGTCCTCCTTTGTTACAAGGTTCCAAGGTTCCATTATTTCCTCACTTATCTTCTTTTTAGGTTTCAGGTGCTACTTCTTAACTTACCTTCTCTACGGTTTTTTGGGACTACTTTGCTTTAAGTTTTGACCCCATTGCTTTCATGCAATAGTGACACATCAAACCTCCGGATTACTCCTCAACTTCTTTCTTTTCTTGTGGGTTTTTAGAGTTACTTTACTCAAATTTGTGAACCTCCATTACTTCACAGTTGTGGCTCACCAAATCTCTAGATTACATCAAAACTTATTATTTGTGGCATGACTTTACTCTACTCAAGTTTTCGAGACCTGCTCTACTTACAATCTTAGCACATTATATCTCCACAATACACCTGGAACTCCGTATTTGTGGTTTTATGGGATTTATCTACTTGCTTCATATTCTTGGCACGTCATATATCCAAAATACATTACAACTCCTTTATGTATTTTCAAGATTGATCTACTTCATTTCTTCAGCAGTCTTGGCACATTGTATATTTGTAATAAATCTGAAATTCAACTTACTCACTTTTCTCAAAAAAATTCTAAGTACTGGAATTTTTGCTTTCTTCAAACATACTTTGTGAGTACTTAGAACATATGAATATGAATTTTAGACCTCTAAATCAATTGATCCATATGTACCATCCTTTTAAATACCTTCAATGTGTTGTTATCTCACTATACAAGCGTGTATTATCCTTGATTCATCTTGAATGTTCAATGAGCCATCCTGAGATCACTACACACCATTGCAACACATATCATCTATCAATGCCATCATCATTCCCTAGTTCAACCATCTCACTTTCCTTCTTGAAATGGATCTAGGATTAGGCCTAGACCTTCTTTAAGCTTCATGAGTTGACCATGAAGACTAGTTACTGACTTGTTAAAACCTAAATGACCATGCATGACCTTGGGAAGTATGCATACCACCTTGAGAGGACTCACCACACACCTTGATTTCTTAAACATGCATCTATCATTATGAGCTTCAACTTTCACTGAGAAGGCACTACCAATCAGCCTTCATGCCTCTTGAAAATTCTTACTTCACCTCTTACTCTTTTTGCCATCAATGCCACTTGACATCAATGGCAACACCAATGATCATGGTTCAAAAAATCCCCCTTTTTCATTAATGGAAACACACTCAAAAATGCAAAACCTTTGATGGCAAAAACACTTTCAAACTAGTTTATGATTGTACTCTCTTCCTACTTAGTTTTTGATAGTACTCTCTCCCCCTTTGACATCTATGACAAAGATTCATACACTCAGTACCATGATCAAAATGTAGATAAGATTGATAAACCATAATCCTACCTCAAGAAGCTCCCCCTTGGATGATGATGCTCTTTTGACTAAGAAAATTCACTCACTTACATGACATTCTTTATGATTAACTAAAAATTGACTATGTAGTATGGGGGATAGTTAATCTAAGATATGAATAGTTGTAATAAAGTAGATAAATGTAGTAGAGAAGTATGCAAGTAAGTTAAAAACTATACAAAAGAAATGCTAACCCTAATATGTAAGAAGGAGGAGGAAATAACTCAGTTGATTTGATGAAGTGATGAGGCGTGTCTATTAGGAGTAAGAACCACTATGTAGAAGTCTCAAAAACATGGGTCGAGAGGATCTAGCTAGACTGGAGTGCATGGAGGAGGACTAGGGTGCTTGCGGGTGCTCGGTCTCAGTGCAAAAGATCTAAAATTTATCTTCACTAGTTCGACAAATGGTCTAAAAACCTTTTTTCACATAATCTTTGGTGTCCCCGCTAGATGTAACCAATAATGCAAGATGAAAGAAAGACCTACAAGACCCTAAAACAAGCATCAAACCTTAAAAATAAAAATGCATATGAAGGGGTCAAACTGACCTTAGCTACCACAATGGTGGACTTACTAACTAAACAACACACTACATCTCAAACCCGATGTATTTCTATGTAAGTGTGTGTGAACATGCCCTAGGTTTCACTTGTGTCAGTAGCACTTTATGAAGTAGTGAGCAATAACTATGTGTAAAAAATGTAATAGAATGTGCATAGAATAGAATAGAATCCCTCCCTCTATGAAGTGTGATGTAGATGTCCTAGCCTTGTGCCTTGATGATGGAGTTGTGTGGATGAAAGTGATCTCCAATGCAATAAATGGATGTAACTCTAGATGGAATGATAATAGTAAGTGATGTTAGGTCCCTCATTATGGTCTCATTAATTTATATTTATAGGGTTCTCTTGATCTAATTTCATAATTAACCCGAAAAGCTCGACCACAAGAAAGATAAAGATGTAAAATGGCTAGAAAGAACCCAAAAAGTTATAAGAAAGTGAAAAAAGGACCTAGGCACCCCTGGCGGGACCAAGGCACCCACGGGCATCCTAGTACTAGGTTGGGCACCCCATTCGAGGCTAAAATAACAGGAAATGACAGAAACAGATTGGGCATGTGGATGAGAAGGGTCGGTAATGATGAAATAAAATAATGCAAGATGGCCAAAAGATGGGGGTTAATTAGTAATTTCTTCACTCAATAACCTTCTTAATAGTAGTATGCAATTAGGATAAATAATGTATAAAGTGTATGATTTTGTGACTATATTTTGCCCCCTCTTTGTGTTGGTGAGCGGAAATCTCGGTAAGAACATAAAGTAGATAGAGATACGTATCTCGATGTCCATGAAGAGTGTAGTAGAAACGCATTGAAGGAATAGACAAAGGGTGGAATGATAAAAAAGATGGAGGAGTGTGAAAACTAAAGATGAAAAATGCACAAATAAAAATTGATGAGAGTGAACCTAGGAAAAAATGTGTGTGTAGTTGATGTGGTGCGTAATGTACCTACATGTATATTAAAGCATGTGTTATCGTGAAGTGTTGTTGTTGATGATGATGTTGTTTTTTCCTCATTCAACTATTTTTTTCTCATACAGATGGACCAACAAGGGAAAAAAAAATCAAGTAGTCAAATATGTATGTATGTATGTGTAAAAACATAATGTAAAAGATGTATGTGAATGTAAAATTTGAAAATGTAAATGGAACATGTGCACCTAATCCATGTCGAGAAAGAGAGTGTAGAAGGATATCCTATACTATGATTTTTTTGGGCAATCTCACGCCACCCTGGCCGAAGAAGTGTAGGGAGGAAATGCTTTGTGTCCTCCAAGCTCTAACTACTTCCCTGAATGTGTGTAAAGATATATTTGTATTGTCCTAGTTTTTTGGGCGATCCAATGCCTCTTGAAAAAGTAGTGTGGGGAGGCACACCCATTGTAACCTCCAAGCCTATAACTTCTTCCCATAATGCTAAGGACACCATGTCCTATAAAATACATTGTGTATGGGGTTCGTAGACTATTTTTAATCCACTCATTTTCTATAACTGAATTGAACCGGTGTAGAATCTCTGTGTTAGTATGTAAAAACTCCAAATGATGCCCCCTCTTTGGGGGCGCATGTGATGTCACTGATAGGAAAATGCGGCCCCAAAAGAGGACCAATCGCATGTACTTTATAACTCTTCCCTACATGGGGAAGGGAATGTGCTTGGTAGAAACCAAGGTGTGCACAAACAAGGATGGCTAGCCAAAGACAAGTGTTAGTATGAAAATACATGCATGTAGAAAATAAGTGTAAAGTACACAAACAATGTAAAAACTACCAAGAAAAGTAGTGTAAACACACAAGAAGACAATTAATTTGCACAAATTGGGTGGCAAACATGGGTCATCACTCATGATGTCGCAAGACATGCAAGGCTATCATGGCTGAAGTAAAACAATCAAGAAAGTGTGCACACCAAACATAGGGCAAGGCCCGCATACAAAAATCAAACAATGATAAACAAGCAAGACAAGGAAAAGTAGTAATCATGGAAACATGTAATCCGAAAATAAATGTTTGCACATGGAACACCCGTTATCATGTTAGAGAAATAAATAGTATGGAAAATATTGAATAACCAACTAAGGTAAAGTGCTAATTACAAAATAAAACAAGAGAACCTATAAGAGACAAATGCGGATGCCCCCAGTGACCAATGTAGGAAGGGTAGAAGGTGAGCATCCATGTTGCGTGTAAAATATTTATATCTATGATCACAACTAAACAAAGACATGAACACACATGTGTGGACGATATAGATAATGACATATAAGAAATCAATCTAACATGTGTAGCAAAGTGATCATGTAAAACACTAGTAAATAAGAGTAAAATGCCCCTAGATAATGCAATATGTTATGGATGGATGGAATGGAATGCAAGATGGAATGATAGGAGCCATGTACCCCGAGTGAATGGAAGTGTGTGCAACGAGGTTCATTTTTTTCCCCTCATCTATCAAGAATGAACCGTAAATGAGAGTGCGTCATCGGGAAATGGCTGAAGTGTGTTTTTATCTAACGTGTTGTGATGAATGTGTAGGTATAGTGATGAGATGTGACCTAGTGATGATGTGTGCATGAACCCTATAGTCAAAATGTATATCATGACCAAATGAACGTATAAGTGATGATTTAGCCTAAGTGTATACCATTATAAGATGAATGGATGAGTGATGATTTATCACTAAGCTTATATCACTTACAAGATGAAAGGAAGGAGTAATGATGTAATCTAAGGTGTATACCACTACAAAATGATAGAATAGGTGATGATTTAGCTCGCAACATATGTCACTAAGCTAGAAATGTCACTTGATGAAATTTCAACTAGTAAATGTGGGAGTGTAGGTTCCATCTGGTTTGTAAACCCTTAACATTCAAGTATGGACCAAGGAACTAAAGTGGGTCATAGGGTAATGAGTGTAGTGCATATTTAATGATAAAATACAACCATGTGGTGAAGAGAATATGTAAAAATGTGGTGTGTAAAATGTGATGGTAGATGTGTAGAATGTATAAAATGTAATGTATAATGCGTAATGTAATACATGTAGATAGATGAGTAATGTAGTATGTAAAATGATGTAATGCTAGATGGATGTATGATGAAGACTAGCATAATGTGTAGAATATGAGTAATGTGGAGATGTGCAAGTGTATGATGTATGGTATATGCCTATGTATAGGATGTGAGGAAATATGTGTAAATAGCCTAATAGTGTATGATGTAAAACACATAAGGTGAGGACTAGTATAATGTATGATGTATGAATGTGGAAATGGAACAATGTTGTAGACGAATACGGAGAATGTATGGTATATAGTGTATGACACATGATGTGTGATGAAACACAATGTATAATGCCTATAGTTTAGTGTGTGGGGTTTAGTGTATTAGTAATCCCTCAACATTCAAGTGTTAACCAAAGCACAAGAGTGTGTCATCAGGTAGTGATGATGCTAAAACGTATGATGAAATATTCCTATATGAAAATGCAAAGATGATATATGTAGCTATGCTAAGATGTGATGGGGGAAATATGCGGTGTCATACCCCCAAGTATGTGTGAATTCTAAGAATGTGATGTAATACTATGTAGGAATGATAATGCAAGAATGAGGGATAGTTCTATGATGTTAAAGTGATGGGGGTGTGAGAAACTATGCCCCCTAATGTATGCATGGTGAAATAGGCTATCATGTAATGTCATCTAGAAGATCATTGCTCTCAGGTTCATAGTCGAATGGGTAAGCATTAGTGACTTGATAAGAAATAGTGTCGGGTGGATTGCATAATGAACCATTGAGGTGTGAGTTGTACATGCCCATAACATATTCCTCATCATTGAATGGAGGAAGTGGACAACCATGTGCATACCAATGAGTGATATTTTGTGTGTATCTCTAGGAAAGAGCTATTGCAAATGAAAACACGTCCAAAAGGCATAGGAAAGGAAATGTCTATATGATCTAGATCTAGGGTACCTCCAATATAATCAAGCCATGATTGTCCCAATGTAAGTGATGAAGAGTAAGGAGTATGTGATAGATAAACTGTAAGATGAAATACACACAAACCATAAGTAACAGTGATATGAAAAAATCCATAATAAAGATGAGGAGCATGTGATGTAGGATAGAGGTCCTCAAAAGCAAACCCTAAGCGATCTAGACCCTCATGTGTACATATAGTGTCATCACATGTAGGATCAAATGGAATGTGTTCCCAGTATGAATCATTCATGAAGAGTGTGTAAGTGAATGGTGGGCATGCTAAAGTAGGTAATGTATGTGGAGGTGGATGTGATAGAGTGATGTCCATAGACTGGATAGGCCCTTGGTAAGGAATTATAGCATTAGTAGTAGCAGGTGGCATAGAAGAAATTACATCTATCACACAAATAGTATCGTCAAGTGGTGGTAGGTGACATGATTCTTCGATAGGTTGAGGCTCATTCGTAGTGTTAGTACGTGAAATAGGAAGACCAATATGAGGAGCATGGTCACAATATTGGAATGGATTACAGTCACGAAGAATAGTATGCTCAATACCTTCATGTAAAAACTTAACACAATGATGGACAATAGAGGCAATGGCCTACATAACATGAAGCCATGGTCTACATAACAAATAATTGTAAGAGACAGGAAGTTTAATGAAAAAAATAGTGTGTTAACAGTTTTAGGTCGTACAATTATGGGTAGTGTAATATGAAAAATACATGTGTAGATCAAGAATTTTGCGCTTGTTACCTGTCCAAGTTAATGCACCAAACTAAACACAAAAACCCTGAAAAACTCCAATAAAATCGATACCTGATGGATTAGATCCGAAGATGTAGACGGATGAGGAAGCCGATGTAGACAAGACGGGCGCACACGAGCAATTCGCACAATAGATCCGAATAACCTGCAAAACACCGATGCTTGACAGAAAAAGACCACGTTAAAAGATATTTAAGTGGACTGCCCGAGAAGCGATAAGCTTCCTCGGTGGATGTCAGTCCACGTTTTCAATTAAGAAAAGAAGCATACATGATAAAAGATGTAAATAAAGACTAGATTTTCTGATTGCAGTAATAAGAATCTAAACAGCAGACAGAAAGTACAGAAAACAGGGAACTATGAAATAAATGCTGGATTTGTGTTACCTGTATCCTTTTACCTATCTGCAGAGAAATCGGCGTCGACTGGGTAGAATCGGCGTCGATTGAGACTGGTCGGCGTCGATTGAGAAGGGTCGGCGTCGACTGGATAAGATCGGCGTCGACTGGAGACAGATCAATCAATCAGGGACTGTGCGACAAGATTCGGGAATTGGAAGGTGAATGTGGTCTGCTGGATGTGCCGAAGTTGGCGAGATACTGGAACAGAGTCACCAGATGATAGATGGTCGTGACAGGGACAGAGTAACGGTGCTCCTCTCAGGGATTGATTTGGACAGGATCTGTCCTAATCTGAGACAATTGATGCTAAAAAGATCTCTCTTTCTCACACCCTGTATCCCTCTCGCTCTCTGTTCGTGCGTAAGTGCTCTCTTTTTTCACCTGTTCGTTTTTTCGCTCGTTCGTGATCTCTTTTCGGTCCCTTCGGTCCTTAGAACTGAGTTCTGGACTTGCTTTTATAATCGGCGCCGCTCCTAGAAAATCGGCGCCGACCATATGGGTCGGCGCCGATCGCGGAAAAGACTCCCGAGGTGGCCAAAAATGATCGAAAAAGATAAGACTTATCCCGACTACGGGAAAATATCCCGCTTAGGGAAGATTAAAAATAGATGTGATACATAGATAGAATAAATTTGGGGTGGATAAGTGATTAAGATGCATGGGAAGAAGCGTAATTAAATATTTAATATTTAATCACTCATGGGTAAGATGTGATGGGATGAATTAAATTTGGAATAAGTGATTAAATCACAAATTGGATAATATCCCAAGGGGATAGTTGGTGACGCAAACGTGCCCCAGGTTACCTAAGCAAGTAAACGGATGAGAGGGACACTAAATTGGGTAACCAATTTTAAGTGTCTACATTTTGCCCCTTTTTGTCAAGTAACTTGCGATAAGCAAGGTTATGAGACAAAAACAAGGAGATGGAAGAAGAGAAGAATTTGTGGTGATGTGATCCCCCTCAAACTAGGGATGGGATGGATGATAGAACAGACGATCCCGAGTTTGAAAAAGGTAGATGAAAACGCAGGATGCCCCAGTCGGATGTCTGGAGTAGATCTGATCATTGATGACGCATAAAAATAAACAAAAAGGCAGCAACCTAAGGAACTCACATTGGTAGGGAAAACTAGCCGGTCTCCTCATGAGACGACGTTAGTGCCTACAGACCCATGAGTGTAAGGAGAACTGCAAAAATAGTCAGCATCTAAAGAGAGACACATTGGTAGGGACAACTAGACGGTCCATAAATCAGACGACGTTAGTGCCTACAGACCCGTTTAACTCTAAGCTGCCAAAAAGTACAAGTGTCCCACGCAAAGGGAACAAACCCGAAATAGACAATGATATCGAAAAGATGCGTCAAAAGGCAAAATTCAGCACACCACAATGATCAGATAGATAAGTAAGCCAAGCATCAACACTATGGCAAACAGACATGAAAAATCGGCGGCGACCAAACTAATCGGCGCCGACCAAAACAAGCGGCGTCGACCCAAAAAATCGGCGCCGACCAATCCAGACACATATAAATATGCGAACGGAAAACGTAAACGATTTATTTGCAACGTGACGATTGATTCAGAGAAAGCCAGATTTGTGATTTGAGCATCATGGAAGCCTCTGGGAGCGGACAGAAGCGCAGGAGGACACGACCTGGGGTAAGTGATCATTTTCGAACCCACTTTTCTTAATTTATTTTTTTTTTGTTTGATTTTTTTGTGCATGGGAGGCCAGGGTCTGGTTTACATCCGGCCAGGCAATCGGCGTCGATTTGTTTTTGGATCGGCGTCGATTAGTATTAAACGGCGCCGACTGAAATGAACGACGCCGATTTTACCAAATCGGCGCCGATTGAAAGATTTTTTTTTTTTTTTTTTTTTTGGAAGATGAGATTTGGGGAAATAAGAGACTAATTATGTTTTTGATGTCGTGGATGCAGGCACGAGAGGCTCTTCATATGAGGGATGCCATCCCTGAGCTATTGGAGACGATCCTTCCTGATGTGACAGATGCAGACTGGCAGCATTTAGAGCTAGCCGGGCTCGGGGGTTTCAGATATTATAGACGAGTGCCACGAGATGTGGAGCTCATGCGGGCATTAGTGCGACGGTGGGACAGCCACACGTGCACATTTTGGTTCAGGACGGGTGAGATGACGATCACCCATGAGGATGTATTCAGGATCCTCAGATTACCGATTACTGGGGACCCGATCGAGATCACACCTCGGGAGCAGCAGCAGAGGGCCCTGGTGCGATTATACAGAGATAGAGCAGATGACTCGGAGATAGTATCTGGGGCAGTGAGGATAGCCTCACAGTACAGGCAGGATAGCCCTCGGAGCAGGCGGATAGCCTTGATTCAGATGGCTATCTCCTATTTTGCCCTGCCAGACTCAGGAGGTGGGAGATTCCCATTGCTACTGCTAGACTGCGTTTGCGACATCTTGCAGCACAGACAGGTTTTTGCCTTTGCCGATGCCCTGATAGCTCAGGTATATTATGAGCTATGGATGTACACCACTGGTCGGAGGACAGGGATCGATGTCAGCTTTGTGCTTCATTGCTGGGCATATGAGCACATAGCAGTGATCAGGCCATCCGGGCTTCCTTGGATGCCAGCAGCAGTGGGGGGTGTTGATTATGGATTTCGGAGATGGCGGGCTGACATGGCCGCAGGAGATACAGGTAGATCAGCCGAGTGGTACTCTGAGCGTTTCAGGACGCTTACACCAGATCAGGTCATCTGGAGGCCATACCGGGCATTCCCGACATGGGCTGGTCAGGACGCCCACTTGGCAGCATTGAGACGGAGTCGGGTGGTCAGGGGCCGTAGGCCAGATATGTGGGAGCGAGTCCCGTTTATGCGGATACTGAGACAGTTTGGCCTAGTACAGACAGTACCGGCCACCTACACGCCGTATAGGCGGGATAGCAGGGAGACGGATTTGCCGATTTTGATCCCGGCAGACCCATTGAGAGAGGCCCCACCCTCCACAGACAGTGATGATGACGCGGGGGTGGATGAGGGCTACGCAGCATGGTACGACACAGAGCTTCCACGACATCTCCCGCCCTCTATAGATGCTGATGAGGAGGACATAGCTGCTACGCTGGACAGATTAGAGGGAGAGCATGCCACCCTCACACAGACACATCAGGTAGCTCTGGAGGAGATCAGGGCTTTGACGGAGGAGAGGGATGCCCTGATTGTGGAGAGAGACACCGCTCGCCAGGAGCGAGATACAGCGATCCAGCAGAGGGACCGCTACTTTCGGCACAGGGAGGCCCTCAGGCCAAGTACGAGAGAGCTCGGTGCCACATCGTAGTCCAGTACACGTGGCACGACCCAGGAGGGGCATCACCAAGAAGCGTCAAGCAGCCCCAAAGCAGCACCAAAGCAAAGATCGTTACAAAAGCACCGGCACTGTGAGCCCGAGCACGCATTCGGTCTCTCTCGCTGAGGTGAGATATTACGAGGATGCCCTAGCGCAGCATGCCCCAGATGTGCCTCGATACGGGGCGAGGAGGAGAGCAGCGACGGCTACGGCGAGTGGAGCCTCAGGTGGAGGGAGCACTGGGAGAGATCGAGGTGGGCCGAGACCTCCAGCAGCAGGCGCATCGAGCTCGATAGGCGGCGGCCAGGAGAGACAGCCAGGTGCAGAGGAGGGTGGAGGAGATAGTGTCCTCCACGCTTCAGATTTTACCATATAGAGATTTGATAGATTTTGTATTTGTATAGTGATGTAGCCTCGATTGGAAGGCATTGTATAGATGGCTTGATTGAAAGCCACCCATTTTTGTACAGACACACATGTATATAGATTTATCATGTTATTTGTCATATACTTGTACTTATGCTTTTTAGTTTTGATATACATGGGTAGATGGATATAGATAGAGGATAAAATAGATGTGATTGGATAGATATAGACTGATAGATGATAAAAATAGATGTGATTAGATAGATTGAAATGTGGATAAAATAGATGTGATTGGATAGATATAGACTGATAGATGATAGATGTGATGTGGATAGAACTTTGATAGATGGATATGATGTAACTTGGATGTACATGTGTTTAAATATTTTGATGGATAGATAGACAGATGTGTTTGATGTATGGATGTAATTGTAATGAGAAATGAATACAGATAGATGTTTTGATAGATAAGATGAACTTAGATAGAAGATAAATTTTGATTGAATTAACATGTGAAATGCCAATTTAACAGGATGCAAGACAAAGAAATGGAGAATACTCCCTGCAAGAGCCAAAGATGAAAGCGGAAACAACCGTGACTTAGAAGAGAAGATACTCGGAGAAGAAGAAAAATGATAAGTTGGACTTCCAACCGACCATAGATAAAATCTAGAAAGGAAACCAAAAGACCAAGCATATAAGGCCCTATATAAGATTAAAATAAATCTGACACTAACTAGTCGCAAACCAGATCTAGGATAGAAATGGAAAGAAAAGTAAGTATCTTGTCGGAGTTTACAAGGGACAGGATACATGTCCATGATAGGAAAATAGGATTCTCCATATGATCGACAAAAAGGTCCTAAATCTCAGCTTCATGATTTTGACAGAAAAGCAAACTGATCAATGCGGGAAGTTTGCTTGATATGGAAAGACTGATCGATGCGGGAAGTCTTTCAGTGATGCTAAAAAGTGTATAAACTAACTGGAAGGCTGATTGATGACAAGAAGCCTTGAGTATTTCTTTGAGAAACAGCCGTCCTTCAAGGGAGCGGTCTGTATTTTGAATTTTAATGATAGCCATCCTTCGAGGGTATGGTCTATGTTCTTTTTGATTCACTTAATAATATATATGGATAGCTGTCCTTCAAGGGATCAGTCTATCTTTTGGATAGCATCTTTTTTTTTTTTTTTTTTTTGAAACTCTTTGGAAGAAGCTGAGTTTAGACCTAGATAGATCAGATGGAGGGGAAGAGAACATAGAAGAACATGTACTCATGCCCCGAGTAGATCCAATTAAGATAAGTACTTGGGACAGATGAAGTGGTGATTAAGGTATTCCTACCATGAGGAGGAACATATCCAAAAGAAACGTGCAATGAGTAGAGCCGCGATACTCATATTTAAGGTAGACGAGGCAATAGGCGGAGAACCACACGATTTCAAATCACCACAAAAGTAGATGACTGGTTATTAGGACGGATGGAAGATCTGAGTTGCGACTAGATTTGTGTAAGATAGATTTTAACAATAGAAGGGCCGTAGATGCAAGGCATTGAGAGGTTCTGCCTCAGGTACACCATCCATGGAAGATAAACGATAAGCCCCAGACCCATATTTATGAGTGATAATGTAAGGGCCCATCCAGTTGGGAGCAAACTTACCACGTTGACTTTTTTCGAGCGTAGTGACATTTTGATTTTCCTTAAGAACAAGGTCACCAATTTTGAAGTCACGGTGCTGCAAATGCTTGTTATAAGCACGTTTGACACGCTCAAGATAGACCTGATGATGGTCAAGAGCGTTAAGACGCCGCTCATCTAATAATTCAAGTTGTGCTAGACGATTTTGATGATAATCCTCATCGGAGACAAATTCTCTGAGAGAAACACGGAGAGATGGGATTTGGACTTCCAAAGGAAGGACAGCCTCAGACCCATAGACGAGAGAGAAGGGAGTAGCACCAGTAGGAGTACGAATGCTAGTCCGATAAGCCCAGAGAGCGAAAGGGATATGTAAATGCCAATCCCTACCAGCTCGACTAGTTACCTTTATGAGGATATTACGCAAAGTTTTATTGGAAGCTTCGCCCGACCATTAGCTTGAGGATAGTATGGAGAAGAAAAGCGAGCTTGATATTGAAAGCATTGCAGAGATTCTGTAAATCAGCGTTCTTGAAAGACTTACCATTATCGTGATTAGCTTGTGTGGGAACGCCAAAGCGACAAATGATGTGTTGATAGGCGAAATCAACTATGGGTTTAGCCTTTGTTGAAGAAAGAGGATAGCTTCTACCCACTTAGTAAAGTACTCAGTGGCAGTAATGATAGAATGATGACGTTGTGAAGAACGGGGATTGATGAGACCAATAAGATCAAGACCCCACTGCGAAAAAGGCCACAAATCCGCCGCAGGTTGCAAAGCCTGACTAGGGATGTGCGTGAGATTGGAATGTTGCTGACACTTGACACACTTCTTAGTGTATTCACAACAATCTTGATTAAGAGAAGGCCAATAATATCCCAAACGTAAGATGCGCTTGGCTACAGCTAAGCCACTAAAATGTCCACCACAGATACCGTCATGGACCTCCTGAATAGCTTTAGATGATTCATGGGTTTTGAGGCATCGAAGCAAAATACCATCAAAGCCGCGTTTGTAAAGAATCCCGCCTAGGATAGTATAGCGGTTGGCGCGTTGGACAAAAGATCTTCTACCATTGGAAGTCAGATCTGGAGGAAGCACCGAATGAGATAGATAATCAACTATCTGTTGATACCACTCATCCTGAGTATGGGTTGTGACAGCATTGATTGACGTTAGTTGTTGAAGATAAGATGGTTGATCTAATCGTTGCACAGCCACATAAAGACGCGAGTCTTCGGTAAAAGGTGGGATAAGTGAGGCTAATGAGGCCATGGTATCCGCGAATCGATTTGCAGTGCGAGGAATGGCTTGGATAGTGAATTTATCAAAAGATTGGAGTTGAGCGAGAACGATATCACGATATTTTTGAAGGATATCATTCTTGCATTGATAGACACCCGTGACCTGATTAACGATGAGTTCAGAATCACCGAAGATGTCAATATGACGAGCGCCGAGATTAATGGCATTTTGAAGACCTAAGACAAGAGCTTCATACTCAGCCACATTATTGGTGCACTCAAAGTTCAATTTGTGTGCAACTGGGATAGGCGTACCCCAAGGAGGAATCATCACGAAACCCGCACCTCCCCCTTGCTGGCATTTGGATCCATCAAAGAAGAGCTTTACTTTAAATGGAGATAGACCAAAATCAATTTGTTGGATATACTCATCGGGGAATTGAGCAAGGGGGTCTTGAGTGTCCGGAAGAGGAGCATCAGCTAATTGATCTGCAATAACCTGACCCTTGATAGCCTTTTGCGGGATAAACTCGAGGTCAAACTCAGTCATAAGCATAAGCCAACGAGTGATGCGATCATTGTGATAAGGTTTTGCATGGATTGTCTTGAGGGGATTGACACTTGTGACAATGTAAGTTTTGTGATTAAGGAGATAATGACGAAGCTTAGAAGTTGCAAAGAAGAGAGCACAACATAGTTTTTCAGCTTCGGAGTAACGTGTCTCATACTCATGGAGGGTGCGACTGATGTAATAGACAGCTTGTTCTTTACCACAAGTGTCCCGATGCGAGATCATGGCTCCCAGAGCATGGTCAGTCACAGAGATATAAAGATAGAAAGGCTCCCCCTCGCGTGGAGGTGTAAGCACGGGTGGAGAGAGAAGATAAGCTTTGAGATCATCAAAGGCCTTTTGGCAATGCTCATCCCATTCAAAATGAACATTCTTACGGAGAAGATGATGAAAAGGTTGACAACGGTCCGACAATTGGGAGATAAAACGACGCACTGACTGAAGACGTCCTTGGAGACTGCGGAGTTGCTTCAAGTTAGACAGGGGGAGGCATCTCAAGGATGGCTTTTATTTTTGCGGGGTCGACTTCAATACCCCTGATGGAAATGATAAAACCTAAAAGTTTACCAGTGAGAACGCCAAACACGCACTTAGCTGGATTTAGACGAAGACAGAAGCGGATAAGCCTCTCAAAGAGAGGTGCAAGGATGAAAAGATGATCCTGACGACGCTTGGACTTGCCGAGGAGATCGTCAACATAATCCTCCACAGTTTTGTGTAAGAGATCATGGAAGATGTATGTCATTGCTCGTTGATAGGTTGCTCCTGCGTTCTTAAGGCCAAAAGGCATGACACGATAACAAAAGGTCCCCCAAGGGGTTATGAAGGAAGTCTTATGTTGGTCTTCTGGTGCGATGAGGATTTGATTATATCCAGAGAAACCATCCATAAGAGAAAGCATCTCATGACCCATGATTAAATCTACGAGTTGGTCGATATTAGGAAGAGGAAAATCATCCTTTGGACAGGCAAGATTAAGATCCCGGAAGTCGGTACAAATTCGAATCTTCCCAGTAGCCTTAGTTACTGGTACTACATTGGACACCCATTGTGGATAATCGATGGGTTGGATGAAGTTAGCCGAGAGCAAGCTCTGTAACTCTTCTTTGACAAGAAGGGCTACTCTAGGGTGCATTTTACGCAATTTTTGCTTAACTGGTTTGATGTTGGGAAGGGTAACGATATTGTGGACCACAATATCGGGATCGAGTCCTGGCATATCCTCGTATGACCAAGCAAAGGCTTGACGATGTTTGGAAAGAAAAGTGGTAAAGTCCCCTAATTCCTGTGGATTAAGGGATTGGCCGACCTTAATGATGCGAGGGTCTTCAGAAGTCCCTATATTAAGGTCGATAGTGGCTTCGTTGAGAAGGGTAGACGTGTCAGAAGGAATAGTCTTGGGAAGATATGAATCCTCTGCCCCTAGATAGGTGAGGACAGAATCGTCATCCGCACAGTGGATAGTGTTGATAGTAGGAGAGTCGTCTCCAACTATTTCAGGGAAGATTAATGGTATAGAAGCGGACCGATTGTTAGTCTCATAGACTAACGGCCCTAAGGAAATGGTATTGATCAAAAAAAAAAGTTAGGTGGGATGGAAATGTCATCGTCCACATCAAGTGATGCTTCTGATTTAGTGGGGGAAGGTGGTTCTTCAGTAGGAAGAGGCTCATCAAGAATAGTGACAGTGGCCTTTGAAAGAGGTTTAAATCCTAAACCAAATTTCTGATGTGGCATGAGAGTAGGAATGGACTTGAGGTCATGTATACCTTGTTCATATTTTCCAGGCCAAAACCTTTCCACGCGCATCGATATAGATAAGTTTTTGCAAACGTGGGATTCTGTAGATAATCAAACCCTGTTAGGTAAGGTTTGGCTCTAGGAGGAGAATCCGGGCGATAATGAGGCGTATCAAGACCACCGTAGATGAAATTGGTCTGTTGATTGGGCAGACCAATGGTGACGATGCGACCGAGACCTGGTTGATATTCAGGTTGTTTGTCTGGTCTACCATACTCATTAGGTTTGAGATGGGCATCAAAAGAAAAGAGAGGAAGCTCTCCTAGTGAGAAACGCTGCAATGTCTCTTCTAGATTTTGTAAATCCGGTAGTTTGGTTGCAGGTATAGAAGAAGATGAGGCCCCGTCAGGAGAACATGGATTTTCTTTTAAAGGGGCAGATCTTGTGGTCATGTCGCATTGTGCGGAAGGAAAAGGATCTCCTGGATGAGTATATATTTTGCCCTCATATTGATATTTTAAGCATCGATGGAGGGTGGATGGGACACAATGCATTGCGCGAATCCAGGAGCGTCCGAGGATCATGTTATAGTGGAACTTTCCTTCGACAATGTAGAAGAGTTCATGAAGCAGCTTCTTACCTACTCGAATGGGTAAGACCACGGATTAGAGTGTGCTGCTAGCTGATCGTTAAATGATCGAAGGGCGAAAGGCGGGGGTGACACCACATTCTTTGGTAACTTAAGTTGTTCGAATGTGTGCGAGGAGATGACGTTGAGTGCAGCTCCACTATCGATCATGACACGTTTTAAGGTAGTGTTATTGATTTGGACTGTGATAAAGAGGGGAGCCTCCAAATCTTCTGAAGAAAGAGGAGGAATTTCGGAATCTTCAAAAGAAATGGCGGTTGATGGTCTATTCAATCCAACAACCAACTCGAAGGGCTGGGGCTCATCGGAATTCACTGCGATGCGACGCAGATTATCAATTAGGGCCTGGCGATGTTGTGGAGAGGATTGGATGAGGTCAAAAAGAGACATTTTGACCGGAGCCTGGGTGAGTTGTTTCATAACACTCTCCTCAACGGATACGGGAACTTGAGCCCGAGGTGCAGCACGAATAGAGACCCTGGGTCGTGGTGCTGATGAGGAAGGAGAAACGCCTTTAGGGGCTGCAGAAATGACAACCCGTGGTCGAGATGCTGAAGATGAAGATGGGTTATCATAGTGTTGGGTTCTAGTGGCGATATGGATTGTGTCAATTTGAGAAGGTGGAAGATCAAGTGGAGTGGAACCACTAGAGGTCTGAGTGGATGGTTGAGGTTTGGATGGGGCTAAGGTGACAGGAGGTATTTGTTCCTCCTCCTCCAGCAAGAGGTCACTTTCTTCCAGAAGGTTCTTGATAACGGCTTGAAGAGCTTTACATCCCTCAGTATCATGACCCGGAGTACGGTGCTAAGCACAAATCAGACCAGAGTTAAACCAGGTAGGTTTCACTCCTTTAGGGTTATAAGGTTTAATCGGAGGAAGGGTTATGGATGAAGATTGGATAAGTTGATGAAGGATTTCGGTGTAGAATCCGGTAGACGAAGAGGAGGATAGAGATGATGGAGATGGTTCTTTCACATTAACCGACTGCCGAGGTAAGAGGACTTGCATGTTAGGTTTAACAGTTTGTTTAGGAATCCTCTTATTTGTTTGGACATTTGGAGGAGCAGTCTTGGGCACTTGAGATGGGAGTAAGTGAGACATGATTGACTTTGGTGGAGGAGGGCCCTAAAATAGATTTTGAAGATGATGGAGATGTGACAAATTTTGCGGTCTTTGGAGACAAAGGGGGTTGCTTGGTCGGATGTACTGATGATTTAGATAATGTCGGTTTAGAAGAGGAAGAAGCTCCCAAAGTAGGTGAAATCGGGGGAATATAGGGTGTCTTGGTTTTTGGTAATGAAGATGATGATCCTGATAGAAGAGGTGACGTCTTTTTAGTAGGTAAGTCTATTTTCGGGGTATTGGTGAAGAATGTGTTGTAGAAGAAGACGATGGCTTTGATAAGTGTGTAGAAGAAAAAGCCTTCTCAGCGGGCAAATCCAATCGTTTATGAGGCGTAGAGAGAGATTTTTGTGGAAGAGTACCAAGAGTCTTGATGGTCCGAAATATGGGCTTTCATCAATATCCCTAATGGGGGGAAGTTCGATCATGCGAACTTCCAACATTTTTTCTAAGATAGAGGCATATGATTCCCCCAATGGAGCGAAGGATCGAGATGATGAAGCCCCTTTTCGAGCAGATGAAGGGTCTCTTCGTGGTGTTTGATTAGAAGTATTATCGGCTCGTGATGCTTTTAATACGATGGCGTTGGTGGATCCTTGATTTTTGTCTTTAGAAGGAGAAGAATTTGGTTTGGTAAACCGAGAAAAATCTGGTTTGGATTTAGAGCGAAGTTTTAGCTTCCCTTGCTCAATGGCGCGAGATTCAAGTTTGCGTGCCATCGTGAAGGCTTCCTCAAAGGTATGAAAGGTTTGGATCCTTAAAGTGGAAGAAATGTGATTAGCACAAGATCGAGTAAACAACTCGATTTGTTGGGATTGAGGAAGGGAGAAAGACAATTGGTTGATTATCCCTCTCCAACGAGCGACAAAGTCTGCAATAGACTCATCATCGAATTGGCGAATGTTATAAAGATCTGTGATCGAGATCTTATGTGCGATATTTATTGAAAAGTTTTCAACAAACATCTGGGCCAATTGAGAGAAGGAAAACAAAGAATGTTGAGGGATGTTATTATACCAGTCTAAAGCAGGACCTGCTAGAGACATAGGAAAGGTACGGAGCATGAGCTCCTGATCTTGGACTATGAGATAGCAAGCATGTTTGAATGCTCGCAGATGTTGTTGAGGGTCTTCCCGACTATGAAATTTTGAAAATTTAGGAAGTTCCCATTGGGGAGGATAAGGCTTAAAAGCCACTGAAGGGTGAATGGGTTCATTACACACTTCTTCAAAGGAGTATGAGGGACGAGCCCCTTTTGTGGAGGCTTCCAAATCTGTGATTTTCTTGAAGAGAATTTGAACCACGTCCGATTGAGGAGGAGGTACATTGGTATGTCCTACATAAGAAGCAAGTGGTGGATGTTGTTGAGGTGTCAATGGGGGATTCATCTGTTGATGGATAGGATGATAAGAGGAATAACCAGGTGTTCTGGGTGACACCGGGTGGGGTATTTGCTGTGAGGTAGCTTGCGTATAGGCAGGCTGTGAGATAATAAGGGGTTGAGAAAATGAAGGTTGGATGACGGATGGAGCCTGTGATTGGTGGACTCCTATGTTTGTTGATTGGATTGGGATGGATTGAGGAACATGGGTGTTGGTTGGATTGGACATGTTGGGGAACAAGACCTGAAAGGGGCCTTCTACTGCCGGGTTAGGTATTAAGGGTGCCGATGTTAGCTGATGGGCGAAGGTCACAGTTGCTGGAACATTGGAGGAAATACCCCCTAGAGGACGAGAAGTAGGAGCCAACTGACTATTCGGAGGGGGTTGGCTCATGAAGAGGTACTGACCTTGGGACACAATGGAGGGCATAGATGAATTAACAGCAACATGCGGGTGTGCAGACGCATTCATTATAGCAAGGGCAGAAGACCTCTCAGAAGTAGGTGGTGGAATATTCGAGGTAACTGCGGTGTTAGGGATAGGTAAGACTATTTGGGAATTAGTCGATATGGAAGGTGGAAGAGAAAAGGGAGGCATAGGGGCCTCGCCCTTCTCCGTGGCTCGAGGTAAAAGAGATGGTGCAAACTGCTCTACAAAGGCTTGGGATGATCCACGAGGATAATCGTACACTTGTTGGATTGGTGGCCCTTGATCAGATATTCGAATGGACTTGTGTACTAGGTAGTCCATGAGGGCTATCGGGTTACGGTCGAGGAATGCCTGGAATTCAGGATCCCCGCGGGGAACATACTCCGAGTCAGATGATATTTCCGAAGGACTAGGGGAAGCTGGACGTGATGGGATTGCTTTGGCTTGATGGAAAGGGTTATATGACCAGGATGGGGACCCAACTAACAGCGGTCCCGAGGAAGATTGGGGGGGTGCCGAAACCTCCACACTAGTGGTGATCTCGGAGGAAGAAGGAACTAGTTGAGCCATTCTTCTGGATTGTGATCGGGTGATAACCGTCATAAACACACAGACAAGAAAAGTGACCTAACTAATGCACAGATAATTCAAGCAGCGCAAGTGATTATCTCCTTTAAATTTTAATGCTTTTAAGAAAAGAAAATGTTAGGGAAGGCTTTTTAGAACAGGAACTACTCAGATAGCCAAACTAAGGATGGTTTGGGTAATGTTTGGTGAGGAGTCCCGAAGGCACTTCAGTAAAAGACCGGTACGTGGCTTGATATAGGGGCCTACCCCCGCACTTCACACACCGCTGCGATAAGGGAGTCGGGTGCTTTGCCAATATATACCAAAATCTTCCGTGAATTTATAGCACGGCCTGAGTACCGCGTAGGCTCTTCCTCTTGGATATCACTTCCAAGTAGGCGAGGCCAGGGAAGGAGTTTTGTTTAAATGCTTTATACCTAGTGATTTTGGCTTTGTGTGCAAGGGTGAAAAATAAAAATCAAATAGTGTCACTACCGATTTTGATCAATTTTCCAGCCTAATTAAAACTAGATGAAAAAAAAAAGAATGACAAAGAAAAAGTTCTTTTTAAGCACTTAAAAACGAAGTGTTTGATTTCAATGAAGACAAGTCAAACAGATTCTTTCCCAAATGCGATTAAGTTCTTTTTAAACACCAAAAATCGAAGTGTTTGGATGTGATAGGCAACCGACAAAGAAATCCTAAAAAGGAGAAAACACCGTAAAAGAGGAATACCTGTAGATTTAGCTCTCCAAGGTGTGTGGACTTCAAAAAGCGCGTTGTTGAGCTCTTCCCCTCGAACAATCCCACGAACAAGCAAGGTGCTCCGCAAGAAGAGGTTAAGCAAACAACAAACAAAATCCAGAAAGATATATCCGGATAATGGTGAAATGAAAAATTTCTATTTTAAGGAAATAGAAAAATTTCAAGATAATGATTCCGCATAAAAAGAAGCAAGATTGAAATGATGAAAAGAAATGCTCAAATAGGACTGATAGAAATCAGTGAAAAAAAGGAACAAAGTTCAAAACTAGGAAAGAAATGAACTTACCAATAAGGGACTTTGGTTGGGTCCCACCGGGCGTGCCAGAATGTAGATCAAGAATTTTGCGCTTGTTACCTGTCCAAGTTAATGCACCAAACTAAACACAAAAACCCTGAAAAACTCCAATAAAATCGATACCTGATGGATTAGATCCGAAGATGTAGACGGATGAGGAAGCCGATGTAGGCAAGGCAGGGCGCACACGAGCAATTCGCAATAGATCCGAATAACCCGCAAAACACCGATGCTTGTGATGAAAAAGACAACGTTAAAAGATATTTAAGTGGACTGCCGAGAAGCGATAAGCTTCCTCGGTGGATGTCGATCCACGTTTTCAATTAAGAAAAGAAGCATACATGATAAAAGATGTAAATAAAGACTAGATTTTCGATTGCGTGTAATAAGAATCTAAGCAAGACAGAAGAAAGTACGAGAAAACAGGAACTATGAAATAAATTTGGATTTGTGTTACCTGTATCCTTTTACCTATCCGCAGAGAAATCGGTCGTCGACTAGGTAGAATCGGCGTCGATTGAGACTGGTCGGCGTCGATTGAGAAGGATCGGCGTCGACTGGATAAGATCGGCGTCGACTGGAGACAGATCAATCAATCAGGGACTGTGCGACAAGATTCGGGAATTGGAAGGTGAATGTGGTCTGCTGGATGTGCCGAAGTTGGCGAGATACTGGAACAGAGTCACCAGATGATAGATGGTCGTGACAGGGACAGAGTAACGGTGCTCCTCTCAGGGATTGATTTGGACAGGATCTGTCCTAATCTGAGACAATTGATGCTAAAAAGATCTCTCTTTCTCACACCCTGTATCTCTCTCGCTCTCTGTTCGTGCGTAAGTGCTCTCTTTTTCGCTTGTTCGCTTTTTTCGCTCGTTCGTGATCTCTTTTCGGTCTCTTCGGTCCTTAGAACTGAGTTCTGGACTTGCTTTTATAATCGGCGCCGCTCCTAGAAAATCGGCGCCGACCATATGGGTCGGCGCCGATCGCGGAAAAGACTCCCGAGGTGGCCAAAAATGATCGAAAAAGATAAGACTTATCCCGACTACGGGAAAATATCCCGCTTAGGGAAGATTAAAAATAGATGTGATACATAGATAGAATAAATTTGGGATGGATAAGTGATTAAGATGCATGGGAAGAAGCGTAATTAAATATTTAATATTTAATCACTCATGGGTAAGATGTGATGGGATGAATTAAATTTGGAATAAGTGATTAAATCACAAATTGGATAATATCCCAAGGGGATAGTTGGTGACGCAAACGTGCCCCAGGTTACCTAAGCAAGTAAACGGATGAGAGGGACACTAAATTGGGTAACCAATTTTAAGTGTCTACAACATGGGCAAATGGAACCATCATAAGCACATAATGAAATAGAAGATGGACTAATGGCGTAGAAAAAGGAATACCTAAGGCCTTAAGGAATTTCATAGAGCATAGGTTAATCTCATATCCATTTTCGATTAAAGTGTGTTTGAAAACTACACTATGCACATGACATATGGTGTGCAATGGTGGGTCATTATCGAAAGTATTATCATTGGCATGAAGAGGAGGCGAAATTCCATATGATTGGAGAATGCATCATCAAATACTTGATAGAGGGAGTTAGGGTGTGAGTCGGGATGAAAATAAGTAGTAGTAAGAAGATGTTGGATTCTAACTCTAAGGTCGGGATGAAGAAGTAAATAATAAATGATACGAGATATTCATGATGCACGAAGGAAAATGCAATCCCTAGAAGGTGTAATGAAGACACATAGGGTTCACCAAAATTATTAACTAAAAATGGACTAACTATGTAGTATAGGGGATAGTTAATCTAAGATATGAACAATTGTAATAAAGTAGATAAATGTAGTAAAGAAATATGTGAGCAAGCTAAAAAAAATTCAAAAGGAAATGCTAACCCTAATATGAAAGAAGGAAGCGAAAGAACTTAGCTGATTTGACTAAGTGATGGTACTTTGTCACGGGGTGACTAGAAAAATCAGAAGCAGGAACAACTATGCCAAATTCCCGAAAAGGATGGATCTGGAAGATCTAAGCTGGAATGGAGTGCCAGAGGAGGACCGAGGCACCTACGAGCATTCTAGTGCATGTCTGGGCATCACGGTTTGTCTAAAATCTCTAAAACTAATCTTTCTTTGGTTCAAACAAATGGTCTAAAACCTCCACTCTTTTTCGCATCACCTTCACCTGTCACACACCGAGATGTCACCAATAATCCAAGATGAAAGAAAGACTTGCAAGACCCCAAAACAAGCATCAAACCCTAAAAAATAAAAAATGCATATGAAGGGGTCAAACTGACCTCAATTGCCACAATAGTGGACTTACTAATTGAGTATTGCACTACATCTCATACCGATGTAGTTCTATGTGTAAGTGCTTGTGAACATGCCCTAGGTAGCTCTTGTGCGTCGCACTTTATGAAGTAGTGAGCAATAACTATGTGTAGAAAATAGTACTTTTAGACCAGTTGTATGGTCAACCAAAGGTTGTACTAAATCAGTAACTCTTTGGGATATTGCTTCCGGCATGTGCACGAAACATTTTGAACAAGAGTTTCTACTTGTCATGTCACATAAGCGGGCACGAAGGAACATCGCTGTGTTCATCATTTTGTCATCGTCAATATTGCCGATGAATTCTCACGATAAGGGCTCTTTGTGAGGCTGTAAAGCTGTTTCAAGGATTCTTTGCTTTGTTGGGAAGAAGATCCCACCATTCTTTCAGAATGCCTACAAAACCATTTACAATTGTTGCAGCAATATTTTTGGGTGATCTGCCATAAGTTTCTTGTTGGGTGTTACCCCATCCAATCATGGCATGAATGATTTCCTTAACTTTTCTGTAGTCTTACATTCTATTCTGTAGAAGTTAGGTTGCAGCGTTTGAATTCCCAGTTTGCTTGAAGCCGGAGCACTTGTTTCTCCCATTTGCTCATCAAATACAGGAGGCTCAAACTGTGGATCTTCTATATGGGATTCAGTTCCTTCTATACTTAACATATTAACCTCTTTATCTTTGAAAAATAGAGGTTTGTACTCTTCGAGTACTTCTTTATAAGACTTCTTGACTAGGATTGGCTGGCTGCTTGGACTTGAGACCAGGATCTTGCTCTAGTCCAATCTCCTTCTTTCTCGGGAGCCAACTTGTGACTCAACTCTTGAATCCACAGGAGGATTCTTGGAAGTTCATGTGATGAGACACTTTTGTATCTCATCTATTCGGGAATGAGTTTTCTCATTCTCATCCTGCAAGTTGTGAGATGCCTGATTCTATCATTTCATTTGTATGCGTGTAGATCGGAGATGATAGTACTTTTTAGACCCGGTTGTATGGTCAACCAAAGGTTGTACTAAATCAGTAACTCTTTGGGATATTGCTTGGCATGTGCAGAAACATTTTGAACTAGAGTTTCTACTTGTTTATCAGATTTTTCTATGCTATCAACTTTTTGATTTAATAACTGCAGTGCTCCTGCAGTGTCTCCCTTCTTTCTCAACTCTATAGCTTTTAGAGTTCTTTCTAGATTAGCAAATTTCTCAGAATGAGAACTTACTTCTTCATGAACAGATAGTAGGGCCTTATTGGTCCAATTCAACATCTTAGAGCTTTCAGAGGGCTCTATCTCTTTGTTCACTGCTCTTTGATACCAGAAGACAGCCTTCTGGGTCTCATCTGGAGAGATTAGCTCATGCTGATCTGTAGGAGGAAAAACAGTTCTTGTGCTTGTAGAAGCCATGTTAATTGTAGGCCCGTTGACAGGGGCGTACTTCTGACTGACTAACTTCTCACAATCTGAACACCATAAAAAGTCAGTAGAAGGATCATGAGTCAAAGTCTTATGGCTACACAAGAATAACTTATCTTCTTCTTTCTTATTATTCTGCGGAGCTGATGTTTCTCCAACTGTAAAGTAAGAAGATGTACTAGCTACAGAATTACTTCTGGGTAGAATTCTTTTTGATGTACTAGCATCAGAATTTCTTCTAAAGCTTAGTGTAACATTTTCTCTACCTTCTGTAACTGCGGTGGCATTTTCTAGCTTTGGTCTTGATGTTTGGACAAACTTTTAGCTTGGTCCATTCTCTAGGGACCTTTATGTCAGACCATGAAATTAGCTCAGGTTCAATCTTTTGTGTTTCTAAATTCACGTGTGTCACCACGCTACTGCCCTTGGACACGCCATGCTTAACAGCTGGATTCATGGTATTGACCAGTCTGTAGATGATTTTATAATGAATGGCTAGGGGACAAGAACCTACGCGCATATTGAGACCTGTTGTTGCTAGATGCAATTTTAGAACATCCTGTAAAAGATCATCCTTGGTAAGGGATACAGGATAATTGGGGAAAACTTCAAAAGATACAGGGCCATTATGAAGGCCAGTTTGGACAGCTGCTAACAAACTATCTTTGAAATTGTCAAACCTAAGATCCATTAAACAGCATAGGATACTAGCATTTAAACCTCTACGGAATAGAGGAGTTATGCCTATCTGGACACAGCCTACATGTGCAAACTTGTAGGTGGATTGACGTTTTAAGGATTTGACATCAGCTTTATCAATTAGAGGAATATTATATTCACAGTTGTTACTCTGGGCTACCTGAATAACAGACTCTCTAGTCTTAAACACTGTGGAAGCTAAAAGCTGAAATCTATTTAAATGAGAATAAACCTCATTATAGGACTTTTTTGGGAAGTCTCCACTCAGGAGTGGGACTCGACTCATCTATAACATTTATTTCTTCATTAACAGAGAAGACATCAGATAAATTTATCAAAGGACTATCTTCGGAATCTACAGTGGAAGATCTAGGAGAATGATCGGCCATTTGGGACTTACAAGCAAGGAAGCAGAGATTGACGAAACTCCTCGGGCAAAAACTCGTCTTACTGTTGCGCCTGACACACGGCGTCTTACGGTTGCGATAGCCACACCAGTCAATCTATGAAGTTGCTATATGAACTTGCGTTTTCAGACGGCTGAAGTTCTCACAATATCTTTCTGCAGATCACTGAATATTTCCTTTAAACAAAATTAAATCTGAATCTCTTATTTCCAGTTCATACCAAAATTAAATCCGAATTTCTTTTACCAGCTCTGATACCATTTCTAACAAACTCGATACGACACCAATTCTAACAAAGCTCGATACCATTTAAACACAACTAACACTTTTGTCCAAGCACTTGGTACTTAAACCATTACCATCCATACATATGTAGTAATACTGTAACATTAGAATCTGGCATTACTTCACGAATAACTTTAACCACTATATCAAACACCACATCTGTTTCATAAATCTCTTCAAACAGACTGAACTCTTCAATAATCAATAACTTAAACTCACAGTCTACAATTAGAATAGCACTGACAGTATTAATCATCTTTGGATTCTAATCTGTAGTTCCAAATATTAACAGAATATCTATTTCTGCCTCTTCTCCAAATAAATCAACTAGAATCATTATCACAACTTCGAAAACATCATCACATTCAAAGATATCTTCAAACTCATCAAACTTATCAATATTTATAAATTTCAAAGCTCCGTTTATACGAACAAGAGCATGTACAGATTTGAACATATTTACTTACAAGAGAAGCCTAGCATTGAAGACTTGAATAATACAATCTCTTGAAATCTTTCTTCGATGTATTCCTTCTCCAATCTCGAGTACCAAAACCCAGTGTAGTGAATGAGTTGGTGATGCGCTATTAAATAGGCATCCCAAGGCTTTTCACCGGGAGAATGGAAACCGGAAACCGGAAGCGGAGGTAATCGGTAAGATTCCTCGAAATGACCCGTGAGTACAGCCCACTCACAAAAGCTTTATTAAAAGAGGCATGGGTCCACCACGCACTGACAAAAGCAAAGATAAGAACGAATCTTATCAAAAGGAATCCGACAACAAGCCTGTCGGCTAGCCAAAAGCAAAAAGAAAAGAAAGGATAAGCAAGAATCTTATCCGACAAGAATGATGGCAACATGCCTGCCATAATAGCAGATAGTGCGGAGCGCACTAAGGAGAATCAAAGAGGACAGAGGGACCCGGAGGGTCAGGGTCATCATCAGATGATGTTGAGCTGTCATGTCGTTGAGGTGCTCCTGGAAGATGACGTTCATCTTTGTTCGGCGGTTCCATCATTGTTCCATCATTGGGTGAAGGTGCGGTGCAGTAGGAAGCAGAGATAGTGGTCAAGTATCCGCAAATCTTGATCGGTGCAGGCGGCCTAACCACCATGGTGTGGTGTAATAGTATTCTCCTCCACAGAGTAGCATTAGGTCTTTCAACAAGGTTTCTGTGGTTTATCTTCACATAGTAATGTACTTTTACGAACCATGGAATTTTACACTGGATCTAGAATGTTTCTTACAGTGTCCGGATGTACATTGAGAAGAGGAGAATCAGACAATTTAGTGGGAAGAAATTTAAACAAGAAGTATTTAAAATGGGAAGAGATATACTTCCTGTCTCCCAGAGAAGGAGGTCGATTCCACAGATCAAAGAACAAAGGATGTTCTTCTGTCCACATTCTTGAAAATTCGAACCGCCACAAAGTGTCCTTTCTAGGTATCAGTTGTCTGAGCCTGAGACCTTCGACAGGTAGGAAATCCGGTTGTTCAACAGCATACAGATGATCTCCATTGCCAATGGAGACAACATTTGATCATTGGTTCTTGCAGTGTATGGTATTCACGTCCTGGTATATCTGGATCATAAATTTGCATTCAGTCTCGGACATAGCATACTCCTGCGTTGTTATCAAGTCCCTTGAAACTAGAAGCGTTTGTGCTTCTGGGACATTCTATTGTCACAAAGAACCAGAGCATTGATTTGTTCCTTTGCATGCCTGTGATCCCATACTGTTCCATGGGATTCATGGATTACCTGTGTAACACTGATATTCTTTGGAGTGTTGAGTTCTCTGCTTACAAAATCTGCGAGAGCATTTTGTTTTCTGAAATGTGTTCAACTGAGAACTCGAAGTTATCAAACCAAAGACCCCATCTTTGGAGTCTATTGAAAGCAGTCTTATTGGCTGGATCTCCGCCATTCAACCTTTTTCTGAAATCTTTCAGATCTGAACGAAGGATGAATGCTTCATTTTGAACAAAAAATAAGAAAGCTTTGATTGCTTTCTTTGCAGCCAATATTTCTTTATGCGAAGAGTGATAATTTAATTCAGAACCAGAAAAGGCTCCTGATGCAAACCTACATACCTTTTCTTTATCACCTTCGTCTTTCTCCTTGAGTACTGCTCCCCAGAATTGCTCACTGGCATCACATTCTATTATTTTCTTACCAGGTCCAGGTAAAGACATGGCAGGGAGTTCAGACTTGCCTTTTGATTCTTTGTACTGCTTGAGTCATCTCCTGAGTCCAGCTAGGAGCTTCTTTCTTTAATCTCTTGTTGAGCAAGTACCACACCATTTCTGATGTTACAGTAGAAACCAGCAACATAGTTTACACAACCGAGGAAGCGCTGCAGCTGCACTTTCTCCAGGATTTGATCAGGAAAGTTCTGGATGTTGGTTACAACATGTTCTTGTTGCATAGTGATAGTTCCAGAACTTATTCTAATACCGAGGAAATCAATTTCCTCCTTGAAGACTTCCATTTTTGAGGGGGACAGACAGATCCCATTTTTATAGACAGTCTCATAAAATTTTTCAAGGTGAGCTAAATGCTCTTTAGGAGACTTAGAAAAGATGAGAATATCATCTATGTAAACAATTAGAAAATCAAATAACTCACCAAAGATTTTATCCATAATCTTTTGGAATATGGATGGGGCTGTCTTTAATCCGAATGGAAGCACCTTCCACTCATACTGTCCACCTGGCACGATGAAAGCGGTTTTATACATATCTTGTCTTGAGAATATACGCAGAAACCACTCTTGAGATCAAACTTGCTGTAAACTTTTGATCCCTTGATCTTACGAGGATGTCGTCTTTAGCGAGTATTGGGTGTTGAACAGCAGCAATGAATTTATTGAGTGGTTTGTAGTCCACCACTAACCTTTTCTTATTTCTCAGCTGCTCACTCCTTTTATTAACATAAAAGGCATTACAAGACAGGCGAAGTAGATTCTGGATAAATCAGCTTTGAGTAATTTCTGTATTTCACCATGGCATTCTTTTCTTTCTGCAGGGGGCATGCCTCTGTGATGTGCCTTGAATTTTGGCAATCTCATTTCCATTGCTATCTCTGACTAGCTGCAGATCTAGAGAGCAATAGTGTTTCTTTCTGTTAACAAAAGCATGTGGATCTTCACTGCATATATTCTGCTTTATCTTGGATACAATTTCATCTATATTGACTGAACAATTAGAGATGGCTTTATGTATCAGGCGTTGTTATGATCTTTACCTTCTGAGGTAAAGGAACTATAGACTGAAATGAATATCTCACGGGGAACTTGAGCACGGGAGGATTGAACAAACTTATAACATCTTGGGAGATCTTTGAACGTATGTGGCATTTCGTAGAAAATCAACCCCAAGAAGACAGTCATAGTTCTCCATATTATGTTGATAGAATTCTAATTCCATAGAATTTCCTTCAACATTAATTTTGACTTTAGCCATGAATTTGCAGACAACTTCCGTTTGTCAAATCTAATCTTTGTGTGGGTATTGACCCAACAGTGATCCTTTGGGAATGGCATCTTTATCGATTAGGCTAATTTCAGCACCGTGTCAATCATGGCATCAAGAACATATGGCTTAATGTGTGGGATGCATATTGTGATTGCAATGAACGGATTCTGGGTGCAACTAAGAGTACATACCTTTGCTTGATCTGTCTGATCTTTTTGCATTGCCAGATTATGGTATGTTTCTTCAAGATTCTCTTCAGAATCTTTCTTTTCACTTTCTTCTTCGGCTACCAGCTTGCTGTATTCTTGTGGCATTGGCAAGCACTTTCTCAAGTAGCTCTATCACGGCTTTTCTCCGAGTTACGTAAACCTCTTTAGAAGGCGTATGTCGTGGAGGATTGTCTGGATCATATGTAGAATAGCGGGAGGGTGGATTCCTCTTCCACGACCACGCCAAGGTCCTGCTCTGCCTCTGGTAGGGACTTGTCTCTGCCGGATCCTCTGCTGGAAAGGTGGCCTGATAGGAAATGCTTCAAAAAGAGTCATCAGACTGCTGTTCTGCTCTGCTTTGTGCTTGACTCTGTTCAAGCTCTTGTTGTCTGATATATTTATCCTGTAGATCTCTGAGTTCTTTGTTTAGAGACAGTTTTCTGGCTGTATCCCATGGGGGACAACTGTCATAAACTGATTGAAGACTTTCTACCTGTCTTCTCAGAAGATCTGCACTTGGTGGTATCATGGGATGAACAAAGTTAGATACCATATTAATACTGAAGTGAGTAAAGATGGAACAGAACTATACCCACTATCATCAGTACTATCATTGTCTTCGGATGCTTGCTGAATTAGATTGCAAGCTTCAGCATCAATGGAGGCATAGGATATGTCTGACGAAAGACTGTCAGTATCTGAAATGAAAGCATATTCATCATCCTGTATGCCTTTGAGAGATAAGGCATTTACCTTAGCCTTACCTTTAGCTGTATTTTTCGAGGACACTGATTTGCATAGTGGTCCTCTTTACAGATGTAGCAAGTCGGCTTGAACTTGGATGACTTGCCTAGATGCTTATACTTTCTGAATTTAAACTTTTTTCTGGGCTTTCCTTCTCTGAACTCTTTGTATTTGTCTTTGTGCCTTTTGTATTTCTTTTTCTTTTTCTGCTGCCAAGCACCCTTCCCCTTTGAAAAAAGACAATCTTTACAAGAAGATTTCTTGCGGGAAGATTGGATTTCTAAATCTGGACACCCAAAGGGTTCCAGTGCATATTGTTCACAGAAAGCATTATTGAGAGCTTTCTGGTGTTTGAACGCTTGTTTGCGTTCCCATTTTTCTTTGCACATCTTAGCATTGCATTGATCTATGATTTGATTTATATGCCCAAAACTGAGTTCAGAAGTTTTCATACCATGCATAGCCTTTCTATATTGAGTAGCAAAGAAAGGTGGAAATGACTCTATGTACCTGAGACGCATTGTCTCATCATTGATGTTGCCGGAGCTGTAGTAGAGCTTCTGCATGAAGCATTGGTATTCTTTTATGCGAGTCATATCACATAAGCGAGCACGGAGGAACATAGCTGTGTTCATCATTTTGTCATCATCTATATTACCGATGAATTCTCTGATAAGAGCTGCTGTGAGGCCAGTGAAACCTGTATCTAGGATTTGTGCTTTGTTGGGAAGAAGATCCCACCATTCCTTAAGAATGCCTACAAAGCCATTTACTATTGTTGCAGCAATATTTTTAGGTGATCTGCCATAGGTTTCTTGTTGGGTGTTACCCCATCCAATCATGGCATGAATGATTTCCTTAACTTCTGCTATAGTCTTACATTCTATTCTGTAGAAGTTAGGTTGCAGCGTTTGAATTCTAGTAGCTGCTTGGAAGCCTGGAGCACTTGTTTCTCCCATTTGCTCATCAAACACAGGAGGTTCAAACTGTGGATCTTCTATATGGGACTCAGTACCTTCTATGCTTAACATATTAACCTCTTTATCTTTGAAAAATAGAGGTTTGTACTCTTCAAGTACTTCTTTATAAGACTTCTTAGGAGTAGGATTGGCTAGCTGCTGAACTTCAGACCAAGATACAGCCTTAGTCCAATCTCCTTCTTTTCTGGGAGTCAACTTGTGACTCAGAGCTTGAATTCTGGAAGGATTCTTGGAAGCTCATGTGACAGACACTTTTGTATCTCATCTATTCGGGAATGAGTCTTCTCATTCTCATCTTGCAATTGTGAGATGCCTGATTCTATGATTTCATTTGTCTGTGTAGATCTAGAGATGATAGTACTTTTTAGACCAATTGTATGGTCAACCAAAGGTTGTACTAAATCTGTAACTCTTTGAGATATTGCTTCTGGCATGTTAACAGAAACATTTTGAACAAGAGTTTCTACTTGTTTTACAGATTCTTGTATACTATCAACTTTGTGATTTAATAACTGCAGTGCTCCTGCAGTGTCTCCTTTCTTTCTCAACTCTATAGCTTTTAGAGTTCTTTCCAGATTAGCAAAGCTTTTCTGAATAAGTACTTACTTCTTCATGAACAGATAGTAGGGCCTTATTGGTCCAATTCAACATCTTAGAGCTTTCAGAGGGCTCTATCTCTTTGTTCACTGCTCTTTGATACCAGAAGACTGCCTTTCTGGGTCTCATCTGGAGAGATCAGCTCATGCTGATCTGTAGGAGGAAAATGAGTTCTTGTGCTTGTAGAAGCCATGTTGATTGTAGGCCCGTTGACAGGGGCATATTTCTGACTTACTAACTTCTCACAATCTGAACACCATAGGAAGTCAGTAGATGGATCATGAGTCAAAGACTTATGGCTACACAAGAATAACTTTTCTTCTTCTTTCTTATTATTCATGGGTGATGTTTCTCCAATTTGTAAAGTAAGAAGATGTACTAGCTACTGAGAATTACTTACGGGTAGAATTCTTTTTGATGTACTAGCATCAGAATTTCTTCTAAAGCTTAGTGTTACATTATCTCTACCTTCTGTAACTGAGGTTGCATTTTCTAGCTTTGGTCTGGATGTCTGGACAAACTTTTTGGCAAGGGTCCATTCTCTGGGTGAAAAGCCTTGGGTTACTATTTAATAAGCGCATCTCAACTCATTTTACACTGTTTTAGGTTCACGTACTCGAGATTGGAGAAGGGACATCGAAGAAAGATTTCAAGAGATTGTATTATTCAAGTCTTATAATGCTAGGCTTCTCTTGTAAGTAAATATGTTCAAATCATGACATGCTCTTGTTCGTAGATAATTTGAGAGCATTTGAAATTTATAAATATTGATAAGTTTGATGAGTTTGAAAATATCTTTGAATGTGATGATGTGTTTGAAGTTGTGATAATGATTTTAGTTGATCTGTTTGGAGAAGATGCAGAAATAGATATTCTTCTAATATTTGGAACTACTGATTAGAATCCAGGGGAGTTATGATTATCGCATCCTACATGTGCTATTCTAATTGTAGTTTTCAGTGAGTTTAAGTTATTGATTATTGAAGAGTTGATCTACATTTGAAGAGATTTATGAAACAGATGTGGTGTTTGATATAGTGGTTAAAGTTATTCGTGAAGTTATGCCACATTCTAATGTTACAGTACTACATATGTATGGATGGTAATGGTTTAAGTACCAGTGCTTGGACAAAAGTGTTAGTTGTGTAAGTTGTTTGTGTTTAAATGGTATCAGAGCTTTGTTAGAATTGGTGTCGTATCAGAGTTTGTTAGAAATGGTATCGAGCAAAGCAGCAATGAAGTTAAGGCGAGTTTTTGCCCGAGGAGTTTCGTCAATCTCTGCTTCCTTGCTTGTAAGTCCCAAATGGCCGATCTTTCTCCTAGATCTTCTACTGTAGAATCCGAAGATAGTCCTTTGATAAACTTATCTGACGTCTTCTCTGTTAATGAAGAAATTAATGTTATAGATGAGTCGAGTCCCACTCCTGAGTGGAGACTTCCTAGAAAAGCATATAATGAAGTTTATTCTCATTTAAATAGGTTTCAGCTTTTAGCTTCCACAGTGTTTAAGACTAGAGAGTCTCATTATTCGAGGTAGCCCGAGTAACAATTTGTGAATATAATATCCCTTTAATTGATAAAGCTGATGTCAAATCCTTAAAACGTCAATCCACCTATAAGTTTGCACATGTTGGATGCGTACAGATAGGCATTACCCCTCTATTCGTCGAGAGGTTTAAATGCTAGTATCCTATCGTTGTTTAATGGATCTTAGGTTTGACAACTTCAAAGATAGTTTGTTAGCAGCTGTCAAACTGGCCTTCATAACGGCCCTGTATCTTTTGAAGTTTTCCCAACTATCCTGTATCCCTTACCAAGGATGATCTTTTACAGGATGTTCTAAAATTGCATCTAGCAACAACAGGTCTCAATATGCGCGTAGGTTCTTGTCCCCTAGCCATTCATTATAAAATCATTTACAGACTGGTCAATACCATGAATCCAGCTGTTAAGCATGGCGTGTCCAAGGGCAGTAGCGTGGTGACACACGTGAATTTAGAAACACAAAAATTGAACCTGAGCTTATTTCATGGTCTGACATAAAGGTCCCCAGAGAATGGACCCTAGCTAAAAAGTTTGTCCAAACATCCAGACCAAAGCTAGAAAATGCAACCGCAGTTACAGAAGGTAGAGATAATGTTACACTAAGCTTTAGAAGAAATTCTGATGCTAGTACATCAAAAAGAATTCTACCCAGAAGTAATTCTGTAGCTAGTACATCTTCTTACTTTACAGTTGGAGAAACATCTGCTCCACAGAATGAAAAGAAAGAAGAAGAAAAGTTATTCTTGTGTAGCCATAAGTCTTTGACTCATGATCCATCTACTGACTTCCTATGGTGTTCAGATTGTGAGAAGTTAGTAAGTCAGAAATACGCCCCTGTCAACGGGCCTACAATCAACATGGCTTCTACAAGCACAAGAACAATTTTCCCTCCTACAGATCAGCATGAGCTAATCTCTCCAGATGAGACCCAGAAGGCTGTCTTCTGGTATCAAAGAGCCGTGAACAAAGAGATAGAGCCCTCTAGAAAGCTCTAAGATGTTGAATTGGACCAATAAGGCCCTCCTATCTGTTCATGAAGAAGTAAGTTCTCATTCTGAGAAATTTGCTAATCTAGAAAGAACTCTAAAAGCTATAGAGTTGAGAAAGAAGGGAGACACTGCAGGAGCACTGCAGTTATTAAATCAAAAAGTTGATAGTATACAAGAATCTGTAAAACAAGTAGAAACTCTTGTTCAAAATGTTTCTGTGCACATGCCAGAAGCAATATCCCAAAGAGTTACAGATTTAGAACAACCTTTGGTTGACCATACAACTGGTCTAAAAGTACTATCATCTCCAGATCTACACAGACAAATGAAATGATAGAATCAGGCATCTCACAATTGCAGGATGAGAATGAAAAGACTCATTCCCGAATAGATGAGATACAAAAGTGTCTGTCACATGAACTTCCAAGAATCCTCCCAGGGATTCAAGAGTTGAGTCACAAGTTGGCTCCCAGAAAAGAAGGAGATTGGACTAGAGCAGTATCCTGGTCTGAAGTCCAGCAGCTAGCCAATCCTAGTCAGAAGAAGTCTTATAAAGAAGTACTTGAGGAGTACAAACCTCTATTTTTCAAAGACAAAGAGGTTAATATGTTAAGCATAGAAGGTACTGAGTCCCATATAGAAGATCCACAGTTTGAACCTCCTGTGTTTGATGAGCAGATGGGAGAAACAAGTGCTCCAGGCTTCCAAGCAGCTACCAGAATTCAAACGCTGCAACCTAACTTCTATAAAATAGAATGTAAGACTACAGCAGAAGTTAAGGAAATCATTCATGCCATGATTGGATGGGGTAACACCCAACAAGAAACATATGGCAGATCACCCAAAAATATTGCTGCAACAATTGTAAATGGCTTTGTAGGTATTCTGAAAGAATGGTGGGACCTTCTTCCCAACAAAGCAGCAATCCTTGAAACAGGCTTTACAGGCCTCACAGCAGCCTCTTATCAGAGAATTCATCGGCAATATTGACGATGACAAAATGATGAACACTGCGATGTTCCTCCGTGCCGCTTATGTGACATGACTCGCATTAAAGAATATCAATGCTTCATGCAGAAGCTTTACTACAGCTCCGGCAACATCAATGATGAGACAATGCGTCTCAGGTACATAGAGTCATTTCCACCTTTCTTTGCTACACAATATAGAAAGGCCATGCATGGAATGAAAACTTCAGAATTAAGTTTTGGGCACATCAATCAGATCATAGATCAGTGCAATGCCAAGATGTGCAAGGAAAAATGGGAACGCAAGCAAGCGTTCAAACACCAGAAAGCCCTGAATAATGCTTTTCTGAACAGTATGCACTGGAACCCTTCGGGTGTCCAGATTTAGAAATCCAATCTTCCCGCAAAAACTCTTCTTGTAAAGATTGTCTTTTTTCAAAGGGGAAGGGTGCTTGGCAGCAGAAAAAGAAAAAGAAATATAAAAAGCACAAAGAGAAATACAAGGAGTTCAGAAAGCCCAGAAAGAAGTTTAAATTCAGGAAATATAAGCATCTAGGCAAGTCATCCAAATTCAAGCCGACTTGCTACATCTGTAAAGAGGACCACTATGCAAATCAGTGTCCTCAAAACATACTGCAAAAGGTAAGGCTAAGGTAAACGCCTTATCTCTCAAAGGCATACAGGATGATGAATATGCTTTCATTTCGAATCTTGTGATCTTTAAATCAGACATATCCTATGCCTCCATTGATGTGAAGCTTGCAATGTAATTCAGCAAGCATCTGAAGAAGAAGATAGTACTGATGATAGTGGGTATAGTTCTGTTCCATCCTTTACTCACTTCAGTATTAATATGGTATCTAACTTTGTTCATCCCATGATACCACCAAGTGCAGATCTTCTGAGAAGACAGTAGAAAGTCTACAATCGTTTATGTGATGGGGCTTGTCCCCATGGGATCTTGCCAGAAAAGCTGTCCTAAACAAAGAACTCGTGGATCTACAGGATAAATATATCGTCGACAACAGAGCTTGAACACGTCAAGCACAAAGCAGAGCAGAGCAGCAGTCTGATGACTCTTTTGAAGCATTTCCTATCAGGCCACCTTTCAGCAGAGGATCCGGCAGAGACAAGTCCCTACCAGAGGCAGAGCAGGACCTTGGCGTGGTCGTGGAAGAGGAATCAGTCCTCCAGTCTATTCTACATATGAGCCAGGACAATCCTCCACTGACACAGCTTCTAAAGAGGTTTACAGAACCTGGAGAAAATCCAGGATAGAGCTACTGGAAAAAGTGCTTGCCAATGCCACTGAAGAATACAGCAAGCTAGTAGCCGAAGAAGAAAGTGAAAAGAAAGATTCTGAAGAGAATCTTGAAGAGACATACCATAATCTGGCAGCACAAAAGGACCAGACAGATCAGGCAAAGGTATGTACTCTTAGTTGCACCCAAAATCCGTTTATTGCAATCACAATATGCATCCCCACATAAAGCCTTATGTTCTTGATGCTATGATTGACACGGGTGCTGAAATTAGCCTAATCAGACAATATGCCATTCCCAGTGATTGTTGGGTCAATACCCACACAAAGATTAGATTTGACAAACGGGAAGTTGTCTGCAAATACATGGCTAAAGTCAATATTAATGTTGAAGGAAATTCTATGGCATTAGAATTCTATCAACATAACATGGAGAACTATGATTGTCTTCTTGGGGTGGATTTTCTACAAAAATGTCACACATTCAGCATCTCCCAAGATGTTATAAGTTTGTTCAATCCTCCTGTTCAAGTTCCCAGGAGATATTCATTCCAATCTATAGTTCCTTTACCTAAGTAAGGTAAAGACTGTTAACAATGCCTGGATACATAAATCCATTTCTAATTGTTCTGTCAGTATAGATGAAATTGTATCCAAGATAAAGCAGAATATATGCAGTGAAGATCCACATGCTTTTGTTAGCAGAAAGAAACACTATTGCTCTCTAGATCTGCAGCTAGTCAGAGATAGCAATGGAAATGAGTGTGCCAAAATTCAAGGCACATCACAGAGGTATGCCTCCTGCAGAAAGAAAAGAATGCCATGGCGAAATCCAGAAGTTACTAAAAGCTGGATTCATCCAGAATCTACTTCGCCCTGGTCTTGTAATGCCTTTTATGTTAATAAAAGGAGCGAGCAGCTGAGAAATAAGAAAAGGTTAGTAGTGGACTACAAACCACTGAATAAATTCATAGCTGCTGTACAACACCCAATACCTGCCAAGGACGACATCCTCAGAAGAATCAAGGGATCAAAAGTTTACAGCAAGTTTGATCTGAAGAGTGGTTTCTGGCAGATATTCTTGAAGACAGAAGATATGTACAAAACTGCATTCATCGTGCCAGGTGGACAGTATGAGTGGAAGGTGCTTCCATTCGGTTTAAAGACAGCCCCATCCATATTCCAAAAGATTATGGATAAGATCTTTGGTGAGTTGTTTGATTTTCTGATAGTTTACATAGATGATATTCTCATCTTCTCTAAATCTCCCAAAGAACATTTAATTCATCTTGAAAAGTTTTATGAGACTGTCTATAAAAATGGGATCTGTCTGTCCCCCTCAAAAATGGAAGTCTTCAAGGAGGAAATTGATTTCCTCGGGATTAGAATTAGTTCTGGAACTATCACTATGCAGCAACATGTTGTAGCCAACATCCAGAACTTTCCTGATCAAATCCTGGAGAAAGTGCAGCTGCAGCGCTTCCTCGGTTGTGTTAACTATGTTGCTGGTTTCTACCAGAACATTGCAGCTGACAGGTACTGCTCAACAAGAGATTAAAGAAAGAAGCTCCTGGTTGGACTCAGGAGATGACTCAAGCAGTACAAAGAATCAAAAGGCAAGTACTGGAACTCCCTGCCATGTCTTTACCTGGACCTGGTAAGAAAATAATAGAATGTGTGCATGGAATAGAATAGAATCCCTCCCTCTATGAAGTGTGATGTAGATGTCCTATCCTTCTACTTTAATGATGGATCTATGTGGATGAAAGTGATCTTGAATGCAATATATGGATGAAACTCTAGATGGAGTGATAGTAGTAAGTGATGCTAGGTCCCTCATTATGGTCTCATAACTTTATATTTATAGGGTTCTCTTGATCTAATTTTGTAATTAACCCCAAAAAGGTCAACCACAAGAAAGATAAAGATGTAAAATGACTAGAGAGTCCAAAAAGTGGGGGAAATTACCAAAAGGACCAGATGAGGCTAAAATAATGGGAAATGACTGAAACAGACTAGGCATGTGGATGAGAAGGGTCGAGTAATGATGAAATAAAATAAAACAATATGGCCAAAATATAGGGGTTAATTAGTACTTTCTTCACTCAAGAACCTTCTAAATAGTAGTATGAGACTGCGATAAATATTGTCTAGAGTGCATGATTTTGTGACTACACTTCACACCTTTTTCTTTGACTTAGAAAATATCTCTCCTTGTCCACAAGCTCCCTAAGATTAACATCACTAAATTTCCACTAGGTTTATGACTAAATGCATGAATGTCTATCAATTTTCTTCAATGTTCCTCTTGAACCTCTTTCATCTAGCTTCAAATTATTTACCTCTTTTCCCATGATCTTCTTGTTGTGTACCCTTACTTTAAAACACTCTTGAGCCATCAAGATCTCATATCGAGAATACATAATCTACTTCCTTTCATTACTTCCCCACTTTGATTTTGGTTATCGAACCTATGCATGCTTTGAGAAGATACATTCTTAACTAAATCAAGCTCCCCTTAAGACTATGTTTCATCTTCTCTTAATTGCATTACATACTTGATGCATATTTGCATAACACTTTTTATATTGGTATTGGTGACTTTACCTTTGTAACTTAGTCTCCTCTTTATCTATACCTTTGAATAATTGACTTCAAAACTTTCCTTTTTAAACATTTTAATCCTTCACAAGATAAATATGTAATTCTTGTGATGCAAGATATCTCACCAACCTTATTTATCAGCTATTGTAAGCACTTTCTATATCAGTAGATGTATAATCCTTCTTATCAATTTAATCAAGCTATTAGTTTTGTTATTTTCTATACACTACAAACAAGGTCCATGGTCCATAGTCATCACTTAGATTCACTAGCTCAAAATTTCCCTTTCTTTCCTTGAGAATAGGGTTATCTTCCACACTAGTGCATCTAGGGTTCGAGAGATGCCCAAAATGTTTTGCAAGATTTAATATTTCACTCTTGATATTCCCAATATGACCTAAATATTTTGGATCTCAACTCAACATACAACTCCTTGTGGCTCTTCTTTTGCATTTTTTCTTCTAAACCTCAACAAGATCTTGTACATGGAACTATATCATGTATATTTTTCAATGTAGGCACTTTCAAGATGAAATCATTGTAGATTCGAGACACCGATTATGACCTTCTTGTTTTGCTTCAAATTTCATATTGGTTGAATCTTGTTGCTCTCCCTTACATTGTATCATTCTCATTTGCTTTATTGAGCATAGATTTTACATGATACAATTATACACCTCATGAGAAATTTTCTCTTCACTTCCCTTAGGCTAATGCAATCTTCATTTATCTCACAGAGTGATATTTCAAATCTTGAATATTTTTCTAATCTTGCAAATATATCTTCTCTATCCAGTCAACCACTAATCTTCACACAAAATCTTTATTAGCTTTGGCTTCAGGCAATATACCTTTCTTCACATCTACACCAACCTTTATTTCTTAGATTCCTTCTTCAAAAGACACTAATTATTTCTAGCTCATGACTAAGCATCGAGATTACCTTCAAACCTTTGTAATTCTATCCTCTAATGCTTTATTTCTCTTCTTTCTTGATTTCTTTATCAATCTTAATTACACTTCTCATAAACATGCCATTTAAAATTATAAATCTCCTTAATGTTTCTTGAGCCACATAATCACTAGTTTGACTGTTATAGGCTCCTTTAGGTTTTCAACATACTTCATAAATGATACTCAACCTTGTAGAATGAATTCACACTTCTTAGAGAAATATAACCATATCAGATATTTGATTCTATTAGGCTTGAATGAGGTTCATTGATTAATTATTTAGATACCCCTTGTGTCTTCATAGGTCTTATAAGCTTTATTACACACCAAGCTTGACCACCTTTGTCATCTTTTATTTACTAGCGAATCTACACATTTCTCTTTTTTAAAGCAAAAACAAAGGTTTCAAACCCATTTATAATTTTATCTTAAGCAAGGATATACTCAGGACTTAACCCGACCATTTGCATACTATAGCCACTTCAACATGACACAATATGTGTACTCACTTGGTGTAACAAGTACTAGTTCAAATTTTAGACATTTTCAATAAAATAGAAACATAACAACCTATAAAATGATGTGACAAAACTCATTCATATCAATATACAAGAAGACACCACATGTTTTGAGATCTCTTGACCATCAAGACACACCTTTCACAGTTTCACCTTTTCTAAAAACACCTATATACACATCTCAAGATGATAATTTTTGTAATACCCACATATGGAAACAATATAAACTATGGGATTTGATGGAAACCCTTGCCTTCAATGAGATCAATTAAGAACTACAAACATCTTGTCTTAATCGCACTTGTGGACTCAAAGTCTTTTACACATCAAGACTAAAGATAAGATGCTTCTTAATAGAAATTACACTGACATCACCAATGCAGTCCCTGTAAATTATTTGACACCCTTCTCTCTATATGATGGCTCAAGAGACCTCAAATATTTCAACATGTGTTAGACCATAGAGAAAACCACATATAACATACCTTGGCAACTTGATAGAGGCAACAATCAGCAACAATTAATGTCAATTTTCATTTATCGTAGATCTTGACCTACTTACTCAATTTCATTGTGTAGATCTCTTGATTGGTAGGAAAATAATAAACAGACTATGTTTCATTTAGCTTATGTATACCTTCTAGAAGCCTAAAGAAGGCATAATATCTTGTAATGTCACATCAGACCATAAGAATGTCATCAAAACAACATGATGACTTAAAACTATCTTTCCTTGTCCTTGTTCTCTTGTCAGTCTCCTTGGATGCATTCCTTTATGTGACTATCACATCACCGAGCTTTCATTGTATAAATTTCCCCTAACAAACACATATGTTGTACATGTTACAACACTTCTTGAGGAATAAGTTCTTCATTATTTTCACTCAACTTGTCTTCCTTCTTCTTGCCTTTATCAATACTCATTATTGTCTTATTTTTCATAGATTTCTGATTTTCTACATCATCTGCCCATGTTATTTTATTTCCCTTATTTGATTCCTTGATCTTGTATATCCATTTTTTCTCCTTCTTTCCAGAGGCTACTTTTGGCGTAGACATCTTTGTCTCATTTTTAGGACTGATCTTCATGTTAGAATCCTTTTTATTTTTCCCTCTGAAGGTATAATACCTATTTTTGTACTTAGGTTGTTCATTGTGATATAAATGCTTTAAAAAATGCCCAAACTTATGACATGTATAACATATGACATACATTTTCTTCTATCTGAATATGAACTGTCATTCCAAAATTGACTTGAAGGTTCCTCTAAACAATACCGGCAATATGCCCTCTTTCTTGACAATTGAAACACACTATATTCTTCTCATATTCAGTGCCAAAAGCTCTCCATGGGTGTTCTTTATCAAATTTATTCATGTATTCCCTAGATCTATGTCCAAAACCATAACATGAAAAACAATATCCATTAAAATTTATCTCATACCTGGATGCATTTGGCTACCTAACTTAGGCCTTACTATGTTTGTCTCCTTAGTTTGCTTCTTGTCTCGTATGCATGATAGGACCAACCTACTCATCCTCTTTCTTTTCAGCATATTCTCCTTTGAATCCTAGACCTATTTTATCACCATGTGACTTTTGGCTTTCCAGGATTCCACAAGAGATTCGGAGCTCTTTTCTAGTTTTTATAAATTTTTAACTTATTATTTATCTCTTCCAATTCAGCCTTCATGGTTTTTAAATATACTTCATGCTTTAGGAAATCATCCTCTTTATCTTTCGAGAGATCCTCACACATTTTCAACAAAATACTCAATCTCCTTGAGTGCTTGACCTTTATGAGCTTCCATGTGCTTGATTTGACTTTTCAGACCATTTATCGGAGATTGAGCAATCTCATATTTTCTCTTCAGGATTGATTCTTCTAGAGTACCCATGTTTATGTCTTTAAGATCACCTCCAACATTTTAAGCTTAATACATGAGGACCACGCTCGATACCAATTGATTAACTAAAAATGGGGAATATGTGTAATTAATTTTTATCTAGAGTGACATGTAAATACAATAAATGAATGCAATAAAAAAGTATGTAAAGTGACCCAAGAAACTAATCTAATGAAAGTAGAAAACCTAATATACAAGAGAAGCATGGAAAAGAATTAGCGAGATCTGGAGGCATATATGAATTGTGTCACAAATTGAAAATAATAATCTAGAAGCAGGAATGAATGTGCAGAAGTCCCAAAAAGGAAGGATCCTAGCTATCTATCTAGATTAGGGCACCTAGAGAGGGACTAGGGTTCCTGTGGGCACTATGGTCTACAAAATGGGCGCCTTGGTATGTGAAAAAGTTTTGGAACTAAGTTTCATAGGTTTGGTAGGTGGTACGTAACCCTCACCATTTATCACATCGAGTTCTCGCATTGTGCCAAGTGTCGTTGATAATCCAAGACGATGAAAAGACTTGCAAGCGGCCATGAGAAGTATCAAAACCCTAAAAAAATAAAAAATGAATGGGTCGAAATGACCTTAGCTGCCACAATAGTGGGATTACTAATTGAGCGTTGCACTACATTTTCCACCTGAATGTAGTTTTGGTTTGTGTGTGTGCATCATGTGCCCTAGGTTCTCTTTTTCTAGTCATGTTTTGTGAAGTAGTGAGAAATAAATAGATGTAGAATGTAGTAGAATGGTGCATGGAATAGAATAGAATCCCTCCCCATATGCTTGTGTGATGTAGATGAACCAACCTTGTTCTTGTGATGGAGCTAACATATGCAAATGATCTCCAAATAGATGCAACTCTAGGTGGATGATAGTAGTGACTAATGCTTGGTCTCTCATTATGGTCTCATAACTTTATATTTATAGGGTTATTTTGATCTAATTTCATAATTAACCTTGAAATGGCTTACCACTAAAAATTTAAGAAATTGAAATGGATGGGAAGTTCCCAAAAAGATAGCGGGAAAGTTAAAAAACAATAAGGGTGCCCCTGGTGGGATGAGGGCGCCCAATACTAGCAGGTGCCCAGTCAAAGCTAAAATGACACAAAATGATGAAAGATAAGCTGGGAATGTAAGCATAAGAGGTCAGGAATGATGAAAGAAAATAAAATAAAATGACCAAAAGATGGGGGTTAATTAGTACTTTCTTCACTCAAAACTTTCTAAATAGTAGTATGAGACTGAGACTAAATAATGCCTAAAGTGCATGATTTTGTATCTACATTTTCCCCACTTTATGTTGGTGAGATAAAAGCTTGGTAACATAAATTAGATATAGATGCAGACCTTATGTCCTTAAAGATTGTAGTAGAAAATGCACCAAAGGACTAGACTAAGCGTGGAATGACGAAAAGATGATGGAGCATGGAAACTAAATATGAAAAAGTGAAAAAGAGTGATGAGATTGAACCTAGGGTGCAAACACATGTGTAGCTTCCAAAGTGCATGTGATGTACCTACATGGTTAGTGTGGTGTGTGCTACCACAAAACATTGTTGTTGTTGTTATTGTTTTTGTTGCCCCCTTTTGATTGTTTGTTTCTCATACGGTGGACTCGCATGTAGTTAGTATGGTGTGTGCTACCACAAAATGTTGTTGTTGACATCATTTTTGGTTTTTTTAACCCCATTTGTGTTTATTTCTCATACAACTGGACTTGTAAGCATAAAATGAGCAAGTATTCAAATATATATGTATGTTTGTGTAAAAATGCAATTTAAAATACTCATATATATGAACATAAAATGCATGTGAATGTAAAATACGTAAATGAAAAATGTAAATGGAACATGTGCACTTGATCCATGTCAAGAAAGAGAGTGTAGAAGGATATCCTATATTGTCGAGGTTTTTTGGGCGATCCGATGCCATAGGCCGAAGAAGTGTAGGGAGGAATTCGATGTATCCTCCAACCTGTAATTTCTTCCCTAAATGTGTATGAAGATGTATTTTTATATCATAGTTTTTAGGTGATCTGACACCACTGGCTGAAGAAGTATAGGGAGGAATTCCACTATATCCTCCAACCTTTAACTGCTTCCTAGAATGCTAAGGACTACCATGTCCTATAAAATTTGTTGTGTATGGGGTTTGTAGACTAGTCTGAACCCACTCATTGTATGTAACCCACAATTCTAAGGGTGGAAATTACATTAAAATAAACCGGTGTAAATGATTTGAGTAGTATGTAAAACCCCAAATGATGCCCCCTCTTTGGGGGCATATGTGACATCATTGATGGGAGAATGAGGCCCCAAAAGAGGACCAACTACATGAAATCTAAAACTTTACCTTTGCAGATGGAAGGGAATTCATTTGGTAGAAACCAAGGCACCCACAAACAAGAAGGATAGCCAAATACAAGTGTTATTACAAATAACAATGCATGTATAAGACAATATGTAATCTACACAAATAGTGTGTAATCTATCAAGAAAAATAATGTAAACAAGTAATAAGACAAAGTAAGCTACACAAAGTGGGCTGCAAACATGGAAATCACTCACGATGTTGCAAGGAACATAAATCCATCATGACCACATACAAAAAAATTAGTGTGGATACCAAAAAAAAGGTAAGGCCCGTAAACAAAAGAAAACAATAGACAAACAATATAACAAACAAGTATGGAAGAAAATATCCCTACATAACAAATGTTGCAGATGAAGCACCGGTTAGAATGTTAAAAAAATAACTAGTATGTCACAAAGTATGTATAACCAAGTGATCAAAAACACTAAGTAAAAAATGAAACAATAGCAGCTCAAAGAGACGAATGTGGATGACCCCAACAACTAGTGTAGGAAGGGTATAATGCGAGCATCGAGTGCTACATGTAAGAGATCTCGTATCTGTGATCACAATTAGAAAAAGATGTGAGCATGCATGTTTGGATGGTATAGATAAATTACACAAAAGAAATCTAAATAGCATGTGTAATAAAGCGACCATGAACCAAAAAAAGGAAGCAAGAGTTAATGAAAACATAATATACATTATGTTGTGGATAGATGGAATGGAATGCAAAATGGAGTGATAGGAGCCGCATGCCCCCCGAGTGAATGGAAATGTATGCAGTGAGGTTCATTTTTTTCCCCCTTAGCTATCAAGAATGAATCATAAACAAGAGTGTCCCATCAGGAAATGGTCGAATAGTGTGTGTTGTGTCTAGCACATTGTGAGGAGTATGTGTGTGTAGTGATGAGGATATACAACATATAGAAGAGATGTGTGTGAACCTTATAGCCTAAGCGTATATCACGAAAAAATGAATGTATGAGTGATGATTTAGACCTAAAGTGTATATCACTACAAGATGAATAATAAGGAGTGGTGATGTATCCTAAAGTGTATACCACTACAAGATGAAGAGTAGGGAGTGGTGATTTAGCCTAAAGTGTATACCACTACAAAATGATAGAGGAAGTGACAATTTTTCCTATAGCATGTGTCACTATCCTAGAAATGTCACATGATGAAAATTTGAATGATAAATTTATGATGAATGTAAGGTCCATTTGATTTATAAACCCTCAGCAATTGAGTATGGACCGGGGAACTAAATTGTATCATAGGGTAGTGAGTGCAACACGTAAAAGACAATGCAATATGCACGATGATAATATACTACCATGGGATGAGTAAAATGTGTAATGTATGATGTATAATATGTAATGAAAGATTCAATATACGATGCATAAGATGTAATGTACGATGTATACTAATGAGTGTAAGATGTGCGTGATGTAGACCATGGAATTGTTGTATATATGTGATGAAAACTAGTATGATGTGTATGTATGATATGCAAATGTGAAAATAATAAAAATGTTGTAGTCTAAATGTAAGATGTATAGATGAGCAAAGGTTGAAATATAGTATGTATGATGTATGACATAAGATGTATGAATAGATGTAGTTTTTCATACCTATACTACATTGTGTGAGGTTCATGTGTAGTAATCCCTTAACAGTCAAGTGTGAACCAAAGCACAAGAGTGTATCATCGGGTAATGATGACACTAGAGTATGAATGAATATGTGTATGTTATGAGATTGATATATGAGGATGTTATGATGGATGCGTAGATGTGGCGATGGGTGGGGGGATATGTATTAGATGTTATTCCCCCAAAGTGTACATAAAGGAATGAGCTAACCAATAACCATGAAGTAAGAAGGTCCTCCATCGATGTCCGTGATGATGAAAACCTATATGATTCTCTAAGAGTGGTGGTATAGCGGGAAGACACCGCATTGGTGAATGAATTCTATGCGCATGTGAGGGATGAATGTATGATGGAGGTCGTATCATCACAAAAAAAAAAATTGGTGATGGAGATCTATGTGATGTTGAATGCGAAGATGATGAAGACATATGTGGAATAAAGCGATGTAGTGATCGATTTTGAGATGCGGTGATTGTCCTAGGAATAGGCCTATACCGATGCATAGGACTAGCGCCAGTCTTTGCGGTCATGTATATGAGGCTCAAGTAGGTGACCTAGGAGTAGATTGTGCTTTGAGAAACATATAATGTGATGTACTAGAAGAAGCGAGATGATGTGTTAGCAAGAATGTGAGAGGAGATAGTGACCATGGAGCAGATGGAGGAATTTATCGACATTAAAATTTTCCTCTATAATTTCTATTTTATTAATGTATGTATTAGGAATAGGATGTTGTTAAGTATAATTAGTAGTGGTGTCCAAGAGAGAAGATAACGGCGCCATCGATGACGGTGCCACCAATAATGTAGAGTACAGTGTGATCAAAGTACAATAGGAATGTTGTAAAAAGTAAATATTTGTCGTAAGTGGTCCGGTAATGTTAAAATGTCAAAGTTGGGATAAGTAGAGAAGTAAGGTCTACATGATTAGGAATTAGAAATATTATATTTGTAATAAGGACAAAGAGTGATGTCATAAATATTTTGTATATTTTATTTATGGAAAATTCTAAAAAGGTGGAACCCATGTGAGATGATAAGGTTTATCTTATCTTAGAAGATAAGCCTACATGTAAAGGCAAGAGTTTAGGCATGGAATATGATTGGCCGGAAGAGATTTCCTATCATATCTTAGAGATAAGGTGGATAAGCCTGAATTCCTATAAATAAAGAGGCCACCCCCTTATTTAGCATAGAGAGAAGTAGTGAGAAATATTGTATGAGTAAGTGTGTAAAGGAAGCCATCATTTTGAAGGTGTGTTAGAATCCATTAAGAGGTGTGATTGTGAAGTTTCTCTCATAGTTATTCTTTGAAGGCAAGTGAAGTTAATAACACTTGAAGAACCTCATGGTTGAGATTGTAACAATTTCATGTTGATATTATAATTTACACCGATATTTCATATTTATCATTATTCTTTCTTATCATAGTCTATGGTATTCTTGTGTTATGTTTTTTGTTGTGTTTCAGATTACATCCACCAAACTAAGAGTTGTGCATTAGTTAATAATTATAGCACGAGGAGTTCTTGGTGAAGAATTATCATAGTGCCGGATTGGTGTTGACAGGACACCATCGATAGAAATGACCTGATTATTGTGAATAAATTGAAGTCACAAATTATTCATAGAAATGATAGATTGAGAGTGAAAAATCCAATTGATAATTAAAAGTATGTCACATCTGTCAACTGTATTTACAACGAGGAAACACAAAAACAGAGTTAGAGGACCAACTGCAACATGTATATTAACAATTCCAAACGGTTTTTTGAAAGGGTACTCAATTTTTATTGAGGATAACCAATAGCCTTGAGAAATGAGATAGAGTATGCACTAATGGGCCATGATGGGTCAACCTTAGTTTTGTTAATGGATTTAAATCCATACATACATTGATATGTAAACAATTAGATGTTATATCCACATGATAATCGACATTGGAGAAAGAAATGATTGGTGGTGAAGTGTCGGTCTTTACAACTAATATATCAAGATCTCCGATGATAAGATACATTGTGTGAGAGACATAATTAGCGAGATGAATCGGTTGTTTTTGTGTTATGTTTTGGTAATGGGTTATTAAAGATCTTGAGTTTATGATTTTCATTAATAGGTGTAGATGTTGTGGATTCTGGAAGCTCAATTTGACCATTTTTAATCAAATCTTGAATGAGATGTTGTAGTCTGAAACAACGATCAGTGGTGTGTCTAATGCATTGATGATAATTGTAATAAGAGTGTTCATCGAAATTGTGTCCTTTTGGCTAAGATGGATCTATTTGAAGAGGATATGGTAATGTAATAATATTATAGTTGATTAGTTTTGGGATCAAAACACCCGAGCTATATTAATCTTAATAGAATGACATTTTTATGGTTGTGATTGAAGCTCCTTATGAGTAGATATTGTGTTTACAGTAGTTTTTTTGTCTGTGGGTTTAGTTGTGGCAGGATTAAATGTTGGCTTACCCTGAAAATGTGTGGATGATGATGCTTTCTCTTGATACTTAATTTTTCCTATTGCCAAAAGTTTAGTCTCACCGAGCTCGAGAGTTTTACAATGTTAATCAAACAAAGGAGTGGTCTCAAAGATGAAAAGTACAATAGGAATGTTGTGGTAAAAATTAAATATTTTTCGTAAGTGGTTTGAGTAATGTTAAAATGTCAAAGTTAGGGTAAATGGATAAGTAGGGTATACATGATTTAGAATTATATAAATATTATATTTGTAATAATGACAAGGAATGATGTCATAAATATTTTGTATATTAATTTTTGTATGAGTAAGTGTGTAAAGGAAGCCATCATTTTGAAGGTGTGTTAAAGAAGCCATTAAGATGTGTAATTGTGAAGTTTCTCCCATAGTTATTGTTTGAAGGCAAGTGAAGTTAATAACACTTGAAGAACCTCATGGGTGAGATTGTAACAATTTCATGTTGATATTATAATTTACACTGATATTTCAGATTTATCATTATTCCTTCTTATCATAGTCTATGGTATTCTTGTGTTATGTTTGTTGTTGTGTTTCCAGATTACATCCACCAAACTAAGAGTTGTGCATTAGTTAATAATCATAGCACAAGGAGTTCCCGGTGAAGAATTATCATAGTGCCGGATTGGTGTTGACATTTTGGTTCCGTTGCCGAGACCATTCCTCGTTGGTGGATTTTCTGGAGAAATATTCCCACTTAGTCAAAAAAATTGGAGGGTAACCTTGTTTTTACTGTGCATAGTAGTTACCATGGTAAAGTCACTTTTTCCCATGAATAGTATTTACCGCAGTAAATTCACTTTTGACTGTGAATATTATTTACCACAATAACTTCACTTTTTATTATGAATAGTGTTTACCACAGTAAAGTCAGTTTTTACCATAGTAAGTCAAGTTTTACCATAGTTTACCGTGGTCATTTCTATTTTCTATTATAGTGATTCCAATTATTTGTGCACATAAGTCTTGTTGATTGTACTTGTGGGTTGGTATTTCACTGTGGTTACTTTTGGAAATGGGGAAGATTCCTATTTTTTCAGCCCAATCTAATGAATATGCTTCCTCTTTCATTCAAGATTTTAAATGATCTTGTATTTGTAATGGCCTTATAAGAAGGGAACAATGGACTGAATTTTTTCCTACCTTTTTGGATGGTTCAGCCCTTAGGTGGTTTAAAACACTAGGTGATAATGTGAAAAACTCATGGGATTTATTAACTGAAAGTTTTCTTGAAGAATTTGGTGAACAACAGAAATATGCAGATATCATGATCGATATCACAAAGCTAGCCCAAGGAGAGAAGGAGAAGATAAGGGATTATCATGCTCGTGTTCTAGAGCTAAGGAGGAAGCTCGATGCCAGATCCGGAAGGAATGATTAGCGGATGGGTTAATGAATGGTGTGGATAATATCCTCTGTAAGCACTTCATTCTGGGATGAAGCCGAGAGATCGACAACGAGTGAAGTATGACCGCCCACTACCATTGAACAAGCAAAGGATATTGCAAGAAGACAAGAAGAAAGCATGGGAACAGAGCCCAAAGAAATTGTTGCTAAAGTAGAGCCTACACTAGCACCTTTGGTCCAGAATCCACAACCACTCTTGGTGAGCACAAATCCTTCTCCTAGTACATCTACTGAGTATGAAGATCTGCTTAGAAAGATGGGTCAGTTAACTATTAATCTTCTTCAAAGAAAAGAATTTAGTTCTCAGGGAGGAGATAGAGGTCCAAAAAGAAATATTTCTGAAGTTGTATGTTATGGTTATTATAAAAAGGGTCATTATAAGTATAATTGTTCCAGATAGAGCTTCTACATCTGGTACAAGAGATAATGATAAAGGGAAAGCACTTGTGAATTCTTTTGATGTAGTAGATAAGAGCATAAATAATGAAGTAGATGTGTTTGTAACAAAAAGAAAGAAAGAAAAAGATAACCAAGATGGAAATGATCCTAAGAAGATGAAAGGAGAAACTAGTAAGAAACATAGGAGAAGAAAGTTGGGTGTGCAGGATTTTCTGATTTCACAGGGACAAGGACCATACTCCATCTTAGACAATCTGTCCAAAAGGCCTGCAAATATTACATATGGTCAAATCTTGGCTATGTCTTCTGAGAAGAGGCGGGAGTTGCGAAGTGGACTCAATGTTCAACAAAAGAAGGAGGTTGAGGTCCGTGTTTTGGAGGTAGAGGGGATCCCTATGCTCCACAAGCTGAGGTATTATGTAATGGCATTTCAATTCATGATGTCTTAGTTGATAGAGGTGCATGATTAATGTAATGACTGAGTCTGTAATGAATATGTTGGGTTTAAAAATTGATCGCCCCTCAACACTTATGTTAAGGTCATTAAATAAAGGAAAAACTAAACTAGAAGGTGTAGTTTCAAATGTGGCAATATCTGTTATGGGTGTTGTATGTGTGGTAGACTTTCAGGTAATGAAAAATGGTACTGTTGCGTACCCAATGTTGTTGGGAAGACCATGGCTAAGGAAAGTTCATGCAAGAAACTACTGGAATGAAGGATTCATGACACTTGGATGTGGTAGAGAGAGGGTGAAGATAAACGTGATCCCTCAGCATCATAAGGCAGAACCTCGTGGATTTAAGTGATGAAACCGATGATTGGACATCCTCTCGATTACTCGAGTACTAGTGAAGTGGACATCGAAGATGAAGAAAGTGAGGTTGATGTTTTGGTCATGGATATCCTTCCAGACCACACCGACTCATGATCCCATAAAATTATCTAAAGAATAAATTGATGATCGTCTTCAACAAATAAAGATTAGTGATTTGTGATGGAGAGTGAGAAGGAATCCTACCTCTAGCTCTTTCAAGGCACATACACATATTCACTTTTGATTATAAGGAACTCCGTCAAGTAATTTTGGTAGAACATTCTATTGAGCTGGTAGATGGTGCTAAGCCCATAAAGCAAATGCCATATAGAATGAATCCTAATTTTTCCAAGACTGTAAAAGAAGAAATAGATAAGTTGCTTAATGCAGGATTTATATTTGTTGTGGAGAATTCAGAATGGGTTTCTCCCATTGTGATCTCAATAAAAAAGAATGGGAAGCTACGCATTTATGTTGATTATAGGAAGCTCAATAAGGCAACAAAGAAGGATCATTACCCTCTTCCATTCTCAGATCAGATTTTGGACGAAGTAGCTAGCCAGGAGTGCTATAGTTTTGTTGATGGATATAACGGATATAACCAAGTTTGTATAGTAGAGAAAGATCAGCTGAAGACCATGTTCACCACTCCTTGGGGAACATTTTCTTATAGAGTTATGCCTTTTGGGTTGTGTAATGCTCCAGCAACATTCCAGTGCTTGATGAATAGGGTGTTTGAACCCTACATTAGGAACTTCATCAGAGTATTTCTGGATGATTTTTGCATCTATGGGAGCAAGATGGACCACCTACACCAGATGGAGATAGCATTTCAAAGGTTAGATGAAGCACAAGCCTCACTAAACCCTACAAAGTGTGTCTTTGGATGTTCTAAAGGTATTTTGTTAGGGCATGTTGTATCCAGAGATGGTATTGGTACTGATCCTGATAAAGTTTCAAAAATCAAAGAGTTACCATTTCCTATGAATAGAAGTAAGTTGAGATCATTTTTAGGCCATGTGGGTTACTATAGAAGGTTCATCAAGAATTTCTCAAAGATTACATAGCCACTAACCCAGTTCTTGAAAAAGGATGTTACTTATGAACCAGAAATAAGGCGCATGAAGCTTTTGAACAACTGAAGGAAGCCCTGGTGTCTTCACCTATTTTAAAGAATCCATATTGGAGCAAGCCATTCATTGTGTATACTGATGCCTCAGATGCGGCACTTGGAAGTACTCTGAGCCAAAAGGATGAAAATGGGAATGATCATCCAATTTACTTTGGGAGCAGAACAAATGAGCAAAGATCTTGAGGTAAATTATCTCAGAATGGAAAAGAGGATCTAGCTATCATTTTTGTTGTAAAGAAGTTTAGAAATTACTTGCTAGGGAAGAAATTTATAGTTGTAATAGATCATCAGGCTCTAAAATATATTGTCAATAAGCAAAAGATGCAGCCTTGCAGGTACATAAGTGGGATAAAAGGATTCATGCAGCATTGTGGGCATATAGGGCAACATCAAAGTCAGCAACAGGATACTCCCCATTTCAATTGGCCTATGGCATTGATCCAGTTCTTCCTATTGAGTTTGATATTCCCACTATGAGAGTTATGAAAAATGAAAGGATGGATGAAAGTGATTCAGTAAAAGAAAGGTTGGTACATCTTCATTTGCTAGAGGAAATGAGGGAAATAGCAAAGGATACAAGCTATAAGAAGAAAATGAAGCAGAAGGAATACTTTGATCAAAAGATCCGTTGGTCTCCATTTCATGTGAATGACTTGGTTCTAGTATATGATTCCAGATATAAAAAAGAAGACAGAGAAAATTTCTTCCAAAGTGGATGGGGCCCTAAAAAAATAGAATTGGTGTGAATGAAAATGGTACATATCGATTTGGAGGAATTGGATGGTACTCCCATTAAAAATGGGTCAACAATGACAAGTTAAAGATTTTCCAAGCACCGGCTTGAGAATGTCCATACGAGTCTACTCCGAGGATGGAGTAGAAGTTAGGAAGGGGAAAATGTCGACATTAAAATTTTCCTCTATAATTTCTATTTTATTAATGTATGTATTAGGAATAGGATGTTGTTAAGTATAATTAGTAGTGGCATCCAATAGAAGATAACGGCGCCATCAGTATGGTGCCACCAATAATGTAGAGTACGGTAACAGTCAAAGTACAATAGGAATGTTGTAAAAAGTAAATATTTGTCGTAAGTGGTTCGGTAATGTTAAAATGTCAAAGTTGGGATAAGTAGAGAAGTAAGATCTACATGATTAGGAATTAGAAATATTATATTTGTAATAAGGACAAAGAGTGATGTCATAAATATTTTGTATATTTTATTTATGGAAAATTCTAAAAAGGTGGAACCCATGTGAGATGATAAGGTTTATCTTATCTTAGAAGATAAGCCTACATGTAAAGGCAAGAGTTTAGGCATGGAATATGATTGGCCGGAAGAGATTTCCTATCATATCTTAGAGATAAGGTGGATAAGCTTCGAATTCCTATAAATAAAGAGGCCACCCCCTTATTTAGCATAGAGAGAAGTAGTGAGAAATATTGTATGAGTAAGTGTGTAAAGGAAGCCATCATTTTGAAGGTGTGTTAAAGAATCCATTAAGAGGTGTGATTGTGAAGTTTCTCCCATAGTTATTCTTTGAAGGCAAGTGAAGTTAATAACACTTGAAGAACCTCATGGCATTTGAGATTGTAACAATTTCATGTTGATATTATAATTTACACCGATATTTCATATTTATCATTATTCTTTCTTATCATAGTCTATGGTATTCTTGTGTTATGTTTTTTGTTGTGTTTCCAGATTACATCCACCAAACTAAGAGTTGTGCATTAGTTAATAATCGAACACGAGGAGTTCCCAGGTGAAGAATTATCATAGTGGCGATTGGTGTTGACATGACACCATCGATAGAAATGACCTAATTATTGTGAATAAATTTAAGTCACAAATGATTCATAGAAATGATAGATTGAGAGTGACAAATCCAATTGATAATTAAAAGCATGTCACATCTATCAACTATATTTACAACGAGGAAACACAAAAAAACAGAGTAAGAGGACCAACTATAACATGTATCTTAACAATTCCAAAGGGTTTTTTGAAAGGGTACTCAATTTTTATTGAGGATAACCAATAGCCTTGAGAAGTGAGATAGAGTATGCACTAATGGGCCATGATGGGTCAACCTTAGTGTTGTTAATGGAGGTCAATCCAATAGATGCATTGATATGTAAATGATTAGATGTTAAATCCACATGATAATCGACATCGGAGAAAGAAATGATTGGTGGTGAAGTGTCAGTCTTTATAACTAATATATCAAGATCTCCTAATGCAATAAGATACATTGTGTTAGAGACATAATTAACAGATGAATAGGTTGTTTTTGTGTTATGTTTTGGTAATGGGTTATTAAAAATCTTGAGTTTGTGATTTTCATTAATGGGTGTAGATGTTGTGGATTCTTGAAGCTCAATGTGACCATTTTTAATCAAATCTTGAATGAGATTTTGTAGTCTGAAATAACGATCAATGGTGTGTCTAATTCATTGATGATAATTGTAATAAGAGTGTTTATCGAAATTGTGTCTTTTTGTCTAAGATGGATCTATATGGTATTGTAATAATATTATAGTTGATTAGTTGTGGGATCAAAACACCCAGAGCTATATTAATCTTAATAAAATGACATTTTTTATGGTTGTGATTGAAGATCCTTATGAATAGATATTGCGTTCTGATGTAGTAGTATTTTTGTCTCGTGGGTTTAGTTGTGGCAGGATTAAATGTTGATTTACCCCGAAAATGTGTGGATGATGATGCTTCCTCTTAATACTTAATTTTTCCTATTGAAAATATTTTAGTCTCACTTTGAGCTCGAGAGTTTTACAATGTTAATCAAACAAAGGAGTGGTCTCAAAGATAAAAAGTACAATAGGAATGTTGTGGTAAAAATTAAATATTTTTCGTAAGTGGTTTCAAAGTAATGTTAAAATGTCAAAGTTAGGGTAAATGGCTAAGTAGGGTCTACATGATTTAGAATTATATAAATATTATATTTTTAATAATGACAAGGAATGATGTCATAAATATTTTGTATATTAATGTTTTGTAATATCTATAAAGGTGGAAACCATGTGAGATGATAAGGTATATCTTATCTTAAAAGATAATCCTACATGTAAAGGTAAGAGTTTAGGCATGGAATATGATTAGCCGGAAGATATTTCCTAGAGATAGGGTGGATAAGCTTGAATTTCTATAAATAGAGAGGCCACCCCCTCTCATTTATCATGGAATAAAGTTGTAATAATTATTTTATGAATAAAGGATTCATTATGAAGGTGTGTTAAGGAAGCCATCAAGATGAGTAATTGTGAAGTTTCTCCCATAAATATTGTTGGAAAATAAGTGGAGTTGGTAACACTTGGAGTAATTCATGGGTGAGATTGTAACAATTTCATGTTAATAATATATTTTATAGTTGTATTTCATATTTGTCATCATTATTTTATGTCATAGTTTGTGGTATTCTTGTGTTATGTCTTGTTATTGTGTTTCTAGATTACTACCACCAAACCAAAAGTTGTGCATTACTGAAATAATCATAGCATGAGGAGTTCCTGGTGAAATATTATCGAGTGTCGATTTGTCTTTGACATACCCTAGGTGCTCTTATGCCAGTCGCACTTGGTGAAGTAGAGAGAAATAAATAGATTTAGAATGTAGTAGAATGTGTGCATGGAATAAAATTAAATCCCTCCCTCTATGTTTTTGTGATGTATATGAATCAGTCATGTCCTTGTGATGGAGTGATGGATGCAAATGATCTTCAAATGGATGTAACTCTAGGTGGATGATAGTAGTGACTAGTGCTTGGTTCTCTCATTATGGTCTCATAACTTTATATTTATAGGGTTCTCTTAATATAGTATTGTAATTAACCCCAAAATGGCTTACCACTAAAAAGATAAGAAGTTGAAACAGATAGAAAGTGCCCAAAAGGTGGCGGGAAAGTTCAAAAAGTATTTGGGTGCCCTGGTGAGACCAAGACGCCCATGGGAACCCCAGTCAAAGCTAAAATGATGCAAAATGATGAAAGCTAATTGGGCATGTGGGTGCAAGAGGTCGGGAATGATGAAAGAAAAGATAATAAGATGTCCAAAGACAGGGGTTAGTTACTAATTTCTTCACTCAAAAAAAAATTAAATAGTAGTTTGAGACCGGGACTAAATAATGCCTAAAGTGCATGATTTTGTGTCTACACCAATTGTTAGGAATTTCAGGCACTAAGAGAGGGGTGAATCAATGTTGATGAAAAAATTTACAATCAATTTCCACTTCTTAAATTTTTTGAAATTAAACTATATTGACTTTCACAAGCATGCATAATTAATCATGAGGGATAGAGGGAGAATCAAACACACATACACATGAGGAGATAAAATTTAATGTGGGAAACCCTTCTCTATACAAAAACCCACTGAAATCAAAGAAATAAATTGAATAATCATCCTATATAGTTACAATGATTTCATGATTGAGCTACAACTCAATTTGGAGCCATAACTCAATTAATTTAACCAAGACTCGACCGAGTCTTTGACAAGCTTATAATTTTCTAGAAGCCTTAACTCCCAAATTTAGTACATCATCCACTGACCCTTAGTAAGCTCCCACTTATAAGGAGGCTTAAACCACCTATAATTTAATCAACCACTACTGATCTTTTGTAAGCCAATACTTACAAGGAGGATGTAACCCCCTGTGATCTAAGCATCTACTTAGAATTTTTTTTAAATAATTTGATCATATAGATCGTATGTTGCACATACAATAGATTATCATCACTCTTCTCTTTCTCTCTTCACTCACTCTTTAAGATAATCTTTTCATCTCTCTCCTTTCCTCTATTTTAGATCTCTCAAGTATTCATTTGACAAGTTTGACCACGAAGAATGATTACAAACTTGTTAACACCTTAATGACCCTATCCGACTGTGGAAGTCTACATACCACCTTGAGCGAACTCACCACACACCTTGTTTGCTTCACCATACATCTATCACCGTGTGAGCTCCAACTTTCACTGAGAAGGAACTACTAATCAGCCTTCATGCCTCTTGTAGAGTCTTACTTCACCACTCACTCTTTATGCCATTAATTCCACTTGAATCAATGATGACTAACTAAAATTAATTAAAATGGGGGAAATATAATAATATTCAAGCTAATCTAGGAGGACATAAATGTTGTAAATAAATGCACTAAAGTAATATGAAGTGACTAAAATGATAATATACAAGAGGAAGGTAAGGAATGAACTCAACTAATTATGGATGACTATCGCAGGGTGTCGTAGGGCCCTGACCAGGAAAATAAGAAAGCTAGAACAGATGCACAGAGCTCCTAAAAAGAGTGGATCTGGACAATCTAAGAAGACTGGAGTGACCAAGAGGGTACTAGAGTGCCCCATGCCACCATGGTATGGAAAAATAGGCACCCTAGAGTCTGAAAAATCTCAGAAGTTGGTTCTTTCTGGGTTGGAAGATGTTATGTAACTTTCACTTCTGTCACACTGGATTCGTTGAACTATGTCGAATGTGCCAAATATAGCAAGATGAAGTTGAAGACATGTAAGAGACAAGAGAAGTATCAAAACCCTAAAAAAATAAAAGATGAAAATGAATGGGTTGGATGACCCAACTGCCATAATAACAGATGAGCTTACTAAACTAAGTGTTACACTACATTTCAGACCCAAATGTAGTTCTAGTGAGTGTGTGCATGTTATGCCCTAGGTGCTCTTGTCTCATTCACACTTTGTGAAGTAATGAGAAATAACTGAATGTAGAAAATGTAATAGTATGTGTGCATGGAATAGAATTAAATCCCTCCCCCTATGCAATGTGTATTGACGTAGATCTCCTAGCCTTAATGCATGGAACTATGTGGATGTAAGTGATGTAATAGATGCAACTCTAGATAGATTGATAGTAGTAAGTGACACTAGGACCCTCATTATGGTCTCATAACTTTATATTTATAGGGTTCTCTTGATTTAATTTTGTAATTAACCCCGACATGGCTGACTAGGAAAAAGATAAGGATGATCTCTAGAAGAGGCCCAAAAAGAGGTGGGAAGTTAAAACAAGGATTGGAGCACCCCATGTAGGACCAGGGGCACCCCAAGACGGGCCTGGGCACCCCGGTTTAGGCTAAAATGAGGGGGAAATGTTGAAATAGTTGGGCATGTATATAAAAATGTGCGGGAATGATGAAATAAAAGACTAAATAAGATGGCCAAAAGGTGGGATTAATTAGTACTTTCTTCACTTAAGAACCTTCTAAATAGTAGTATGATACTGGGCTAAATAATGCCTAAAGTGCATGAGTTTATGACTACATTTTTCCCCCACTTTATGTTGGTGAGTAGAAATCTCGGTAACATAAAGTATATAGAGAATCATACCTAATATCCATGTAGAGTGTAGTAGAAAACGTGCCCCAAAGGACTAGACAAAAGCATGGAAACCGTAGATGAGAAATGCACATAGAAAAATTTATGAGAGTGAACCTAGGGAGAAACGTGTGTGTAGTTGTTGTGGTGTGTAGTGTACCTGTATGGTCAGTAAGGCATGTGTCATCACGGAATGTTGTTGTTGACGTTGTTATTTTTATTTTTTCCCCAATTTAACTGCTTGTTTCTCATACGGATGGACCTACAAGGAGAAAATGATCAAGTAGTCAAATATGTATGTATGTAAAAATTCCATGTAAAATACACGTGTTTAGAAATGTGTAGAAATAATTCTAAAAAGAAAGTGCAAATAGAACATGTGGACTTGATCCATGTCAAGAGAAATGGTGTAGAAGGATATCTTGTACTACTACAAGTTTTTTGGGCGATCTCATGCCACCATGGCTGAAAAAGTGTAGGGAGGAAATGCTCCGTGTACTCCAAAATTTAACTTCTTCTACTTGAAGTGTGTGTGAAGAGATATTTGTATTGTCCCGGTTTTTTGAGCGATCGACACCACTAGCTAAAGTAAAGTAGTAGAGGCACACATACTATAACCTTCAAGCCTGTAACTTCTTCCTAGAAACACTAAGGACACCATGTCCTATAAAATTCGATGTGTATGGGGTTCATAGATTGGTTTGAACCCACTCGTTGTATGTAAACCCATAATGCCAAGGGTGGAAAAGTATAATTTACTAAACCGATGTAAATAAATTTTGTTTGTATGTATACCCTCAATGATGCCCCCCTCTTTGGGGGCGCATGTGACATCGCTGATAGGAGAATCCAGCCCCAAAAGAGGACCTACCATACTCTAAACTCTTTAACTCGCCTTGTAGGGGGAAGGGGGACGTATGGTAGAAACCAAGTCGCGAACAAACAATTATCGCTAGCCAAAAGAAAATTTAGTGCGAAAACACATGCATGCAATAATACAAGTGTAAAATACACAGACAATGTAAGAACTACCAAGCACAATTGTGTAAACATGTAAGAAACAAGTAAGCCATACAAATTGGGTTGCAAACATGGGAAATCATTCATGATGTCACAAGACTTGTAGGGCCTTCATGGTCGCAAACAAAAAAAAAAAGTGTACACACAAACATAGGGAAAAGCCCACAAATAATGGAAGAGAAGTATAAACAAGCAAGCAAGGAGTCATGGAGACATATAATCCTGCAAAACAAGTGATGCACATGGAACACCCATTAACATGTTAGAGAAATAGCCAATATGTCAAAGTGTATATGATAAAATAATATAATATGTTACGTATAAAATGAAACAATAACACTTGTATGAGATGAATGTGGATGCCCTCAAAGCAACTAGTATGGGAAGGGTAGAAGGTGAGCATCCATTCAAGTGTGTAAGATTCTTGTATCTATGATCTCACTAAACAAAGGTGTGAATGCACATGTGTGTATTATATAGATAATGATATATAAGAAATTAATCTAACATATATAGTAAAGTGATCTTGCAAAACAATAGTAAACAAGAGAAAATTACCCCAAGACAATGCAACATGTTGTGGATGGATGGAATGGAATGCAAGATGGAATGATAGGAACAACGTGCCCCCGAGTGTATGGAAGTGTATGTAATGATGTTCATTTTGTTCTCCCCTTATCAGTCAAGAATGAACCATAAACGAGAGTGCATCATCGGGAAATTGTCAAGTAGTGTTTTGTGTGTTTAGCGTGTTGTAATGAGTGTGTACATGTAGTGGTGATGAGATGTGACATGTGGAGAGATGTGCATGAACCCTATAGCCAAAGTGTATATCACGACTTGTTGAATGGATGAGTGATAATTTATCCCTAAGTGTATATCACTATAAGATGAAAGGATGGGTGATGATTTAACACTAAATGTATATCACTACAAGATGAATGGATGAGTGTTGATTTAGCATTAAGCGTATATCATTACATGATGAATGGATGAGTAATGATTTAACACTAAGAGTATATCACTACATGATGAATATAAATAGGTGAAAAATTAGTCTAAAGTGTATGTCAATACATGATGAAAGGAGGGAGTGATGATATACCACTATAAAATGAAATAGTGGAGGTGGTGATTTAGTCTAAATCATATACCACTACTAGAGGAAATGATGGAGGTGGGTGACAATTTAGCCCAAAGTGTATGTCATGACAAGATGAAAGGAGGGAGTGGTGATGTAACCTAAGGTGTATACCACTACAAGATGAAATAATGGAGGTGGTGATTTAGCCTAAAGTGTATACCACTACTAGAGGAAATGATGGAGGTGGGTGATGATTTAGCCTAAAGCATATGTCACTATCCTAAGAATGTCACATGATGAAATGTCGCATGGTGAGTGTAAGGTCCATTTGATATGTAATCCCTCAAAGCATTTGAGTATGGATGGAGGAAGTAAAGTGCGTCATAGGGTAGTGAATGCAGCACGTAGAAGACAATGTAGTATAAACGAACAAGTGATGAATAGGGTATGTAAATGTACGATATGTAAAATGGAATGTTGGAGATGTAAGGTGTGTAGGATGTTCAACATGTGATGTGTATAATATGCAATGTAATGTGTGATGATGTAGAAGTATGGATGAAATGTAAATCTAGGATCATATATAATGCAAACTAGCGTAGTATGTAGAATATAGATGATTTATAAATGTGTCGTGTGAAATAGCCTAATGGTGTAGGATGACTAATATATGCATGATAACAATGTAATATAATGTAGAATGTAGATTAAGTGTAGGATGGATGGTGCATGATGCACAATGTATTATGAAATGAAATGTGTAAGGCCTAAGATGTGGTGTGTGGGGTTCAATTTAATGGTAATCCCTCAACAATTAAGTGTGAACCGAAGCACAAGAGTGCGTTATTAGGTAATGGCGGTGAGACAATGTGTGATGAATATGTCTATGCAAGAATATTGATAGATAATGATATGTATGTGCTAATATGGGGAGGTGAAATGCTATGCCCTCCAAGTGTGTATGAAGGATAAATTAACCAATGAGGGTGAAGGACAAGGGTCCCTCAACCAATGTTTGGGATGATGAAAGTGGAGGGCCACAATCTAATAGTGGTAGTATAGTAGATAAGTGCGATGTCAATGAACGGAATCTATATACACGTGAAGAATGAATGAATGATGAAGATTGAGATGTAGGAACACGTTGTAGTGATAAGGCTAGTGGGGAGACACTAAACTTTCTTGTGAAAGGTCATGGATGAGGAGGTACATGAGTAGCACTAGCTTGACACTTATGAGATGAATGAGCCTGATGGCCTAGATGGTTAGTAGGATAAGGGTGTGCAGTAAATCAAAGGAGGCCTGGATATTCAAAATATTTAATTATGCATGAAAAATTGCAGCAAGAATTAGTATGATGTTTGTGAATTTGATGATAATGGCACTATGGATGGCCACGGTATTGTACCAGTCAAGAAGGAGGATAGTGATGAGTAGGTGGTAGAGTAATCATCTGATGATTAAGGAGTTGAATGAAAATTTCATGTGTCATGGCATTAGGGTCAAAGATGAGAGGTTGAGGAAATGTTATACCTTGAGGTTCAGTTAGATGGTATGTAGCGGACGTAGATGGTGTATGAGGTGTAGCATGAGTACCAACATGTGATCGTGAAGAAACCTTAAGTTGTTGGACTTCAACAATGAGAGATGCAATTGTGGCTTCCATGGATTGACACTAATTTTGTAAAGCGTGTATTGAATCCAATAGGTGTGTATTAGATGGATGATTACAGAGTGAGAGTTGTTAACTAAATGTGTGGATATAGGACCTATTTGAGGTGGTGACAGATTGTTGATAATGTAAGGAGGTAGTGGAGGAGTAAGATATTCTAAAATCTCATCATTATTATCGCCAAATAACCATGAGTGCGTAAGATATACATGACCATGGTGTATTGTTCATCCGTAAAGGGAGGTAATGGACATCCATGAGCATACCAAATAGTGAATTTGGGTGAATAAAGAAAGAATGGAGCTACTAAAATTTCCACATTGCCAAATGGCATGGGAAATGCTATATCAATGTGATTAAGATCAAGTGTGCCTCCAATATAATCTAACCAAGATTGGCCAAGAGTGAGCAGAGAAGTAGTATGATAACACACAAGATGTACTACAAGATGGAAAAACAAAGGCCATACGTAGTAATGAGAATAATGGATCCATGATATAAATGTGGATCATATAAAGGAGAATGGAGGTATTCAAATTCAAAACCAAGCCAAAGGAGACCATCATGTGAACATACAGTGGTCATGCATGAAGTATCAAGTGGTATGTGCTCCTAATAAGAATTGTTCATGAAGAGAGTACAGTGAATGGTGGGCACACTGCAGGGGATGGTATTGGTGTATATGATGAAGCAACGACCATGGACTATAAAGGCCCCTGATATGGAATAAATAAAGTATTAGTAGTGGTAGGCGGTGAGGAGGGAACTATGTTGATCATGCAAATAGGACCTTCAAGTGATAGCTCATCTATAACATGAGGTGTGGAGGGATAGGTAAAGAAAGAGAGTATTGTGGAGTATGATCTGTATATAATACCATAGTGTTGGTAACATCAAGAGTAAGTGGCGAATCAAAAGGGACCATATCAATCATACAAACAATAGGAACTAAGTCATGTGGAGCTTCGAGAGATTGAGATTCAACCGTAGAAGATGGAGAAGTATGGACAACTATTGTATTAGTAGAATCATCTATGCATGATATAGGAGAATTAACAAGTGAATGTGAATGATCTTTTGGTTCACTAATGGTAGTAGGTGTGACTATTGGATCAAGGCTTGTACCTATGCTATGATTTGTGCTAAAATATTAGGATTAATAGTACATGGATAAAGAAACAACAACATCGATAGCTCTAGGATCCATATCAGAAGATGGAAGTTGAATGAATGAAGGGAAAGGTCTATAACTAGAAGGATCAAGTAGGGGTATCAAAAAATCATGACCATGGGTATCAATTTACTGAGTAATCAGAGACTTAGAAGGATTACATTTACCCATGATGAGAGGTAAATCTAATTAAAATGGGAGAAATGTAATAATAGTTAATCTAATTTAGGAGGACATAAACATTGTAAATAAATGCACTAAAGTAATATGAAGTAACTAAAATGATTAAAATGGTTAAACTAGTAGAAATAAAACCCTAATATAAAAAAGGAAGGTAAGGAATGAACTCAATTGATTATGGATGACTATTGTAGGGTTTCATGGGTCCGATAGAAAAATACAAGAGCTTGGAATGACCTGCACAAATCTCCCGAAAAGAGTGGATCTAGACTATCTGAGCAGACTGGAGAACCTAGGAGGGTACTGGGAGCCCCGAGGTTCCCTAGTATTGTAGAATATGCACCCTGGTCTCTAAAAAATATCAGAAGTTGGTTCTTTCGGGTCGAATATGCTTTGCAACCTTTGCTACTTGTCGCATTAGATACATTGAACTATGCCAAATGTGCAAAATATTGCAAGATGAAGTTGAAGACCTATAAGAGATAAGAGAAGTATCAAAACTCTAATAAAAAAAGATGTAAATGAATGGTTTGGATTGACCTCGTCTTCCACAAAAATGGCTTACTAAACTTAGCATTGCACTACATTTCAAACCCAAATGTAGTTTTGGTGTGTGTGTGTGCATGTCGTGCCCTAGATGCTCATGTGCTAATCACACTTTGTAAAGTAGTGAGTAATAACTAAATGTATAAAATGTAATAGTATGTGTGCATGGAATAGAATAGAATCCCCCCTATGAAATGTGTATTGATGCAGATATCCTAGCCTTGATGCATGGAATTATGTGGATGCAAGTGATGCAATGGATTCAACTCTAAATGGAGTGATAGTAGTAAGTGACGCTATGACCCTCATTATGGTCTCATAAATTTATATTTATAGGGTTCTCTTTCTTTAATTTCATAATTAATCCCGACATGGCCGACTAGGAAAAAGATAAGGATGAAAAATGGATAGAAGAGGCCCAAAAAGGGGCGATAAAGTAAACAAGGATCGGGCGCCGAGGTACGACTGGGTGCCCTCAAGACAAGCCTTGCACTCGGTTTAGGCTAAAATGACAGGAAAGTGCCGAAATAGTTGGGCATGTATATAAAAATGTGTGGGAATGACGAAATAAAAGATAAAGGAAGATGCCCAAAAGGTGGGATTAATTAGTACTTCATTCACTTAAGAACCTTCTAAATAGTAGTATGAGACTAGGCTAAATAATGTCTAAATTGCATGATTTTGTGACTACAAATGACAACACAAATGACCAAGGTTTAACATGTAGGAAACAAATTAATATATTTTTATCTTTAATAAGTGATTGGATATCTAAATTAGATACTATACAACCATGAAACAAAGATAAATAAATTTTGAATACATACAATTTGAGAAGTTTGTAGCTAATTTTGGAGATTTTTAAACACCAAATAGATCGAGAGAAGGTCCGCATAATTTTAAATAAAGGAATCTATTGTGAGAACAAATTTATTTATTTTTCACTAGGGAGGATGTCCCTATATTTAGTGTTTGAATATATTAAGTTGGTTAATTATTTTAATTGTAGTTTATTTAGGATTAGATTATTTATGTTGGAAGTTCCAAATCATGTAGACAATATAGAGAAATCCAATTATCTATAAATATATGTAATTTCATTTTAAAATCATTTGGATTTGGAAACAATATAGAAATGACATTTTTTATCTTTCAATTAGTTTTTGAATAATAAATTTCTTCTTAATTGTTGATTCATGTCTTCAGGACTGCATAATAATATCTTTTGGTTTATTAAATAGATTTTACACTTCGATTCTCAATCAAATATGTAGGGTAATAGATTGTGCTATGTAATTTAATTTTCATTAGAAAATGTTTACAAAGATTGATTATACATATATGTCTTACAATATTGTAAATTTCAATGGATTGGGAATATTCGCAAATGATAATCACTTTTTTTTGTTTAGAACCTAATTAGTTTTAACAATAGTCGAGTTGGTTAACTTCTGATATATGCTCAGTATATAAACTTCTATTATTTACTTATCTAGTGCAAAATTGTCATTCCTCTTGTGTTTTGTTTCCTTAGACTGATTTCCTAGATTTTGTGAAGAAATGAGAAAACACTAATTCTAGTATTCTTTTGTTTTGTGTGTGTTTGATGAGATAAATGGTGTTTATAATATTTATAAACTAAAAGAGATTATAGTATTGTTTTCTTCCCTACCCTTTCCCTTTTTATTTTTAGACAATCACAATCACATAGTTAGGGTTAAACCAATGTTAATATTCATAGGGTAGGCTTAAAATTTCAAAATTAGAGTTATTTCAACTCATATCTCAATTCATAATAGGTGGTTTGCTACGATACAATGGTCCCTCTAGGATATGTACATACCATCTAAAACTATACATTATAGAGTAATTATTACCGTGATTCCACATGTCTAGATAGGGTTCTAAAATCAATGAGAGTGAGAGATCTAATCTCTTTCTCCTTATTTGAGAATTTTGGATCAAAAATTTGACTCAAAAGAAGGATGACCTAACTCAATTGATATATTTAGTTTGGATTTTTTGTTTAAATATTGTACTTATCTTATAAGTGTCCATTGCATGATGTTGAGCATACATAATATTATTCTAATGAGAAGACACACAAAGAATATGAGCTCCGGAACCAAAGCATTTGATGGCGTGGAATGATAGGAAAGAAAACGCGCGCCAAAATAGTTTGGTTCAAACATATCCCTTTTATGGATACATGCTATTTTTGGAGATATCATGTGGAGCACACATCAGGATGGAGACTTGCATGACACACAAATGGTATTTTGGGAATGAGTGGATGATAAGCACTATGCATGGTTATAGTTAATAATAGGATTACTTCTTCTAGTTAACTATAGGACATCTATTATTAGCGCACTTGCATGTGTGCATGTTATTGTAAAGGCACATGGTTATTATTAGCATGTGACCTATTTTGAGAAGTACGTAAGAAGTGAAGAAAAATTCCCCACCTCTATAGATATGTATTGAACTCGTGTAGTTTAGAGAGAGACTAGAGCTGCGTTATTGAGAGTTATTCCGTTGAATCTGATGCGCGTATGACTTATGGTGATACTTTATAATGTAAGAATCTTCGTGATTTATAGTTTTTAATGTAATGAATGATATTGACTAGATAATGGTGTTAGAATAACTAAAACCGGTTCACGTATGGTTAATCTTATTACGCTTATTGTTTAATTCATGATTCCCTAAGATCTAGATCTAGATTATGCACCGTGGAATTCTTATGTTTATTTATGGATCGGAATATGTCTTATCTTTATCACACTAAAATCATTCACAATCAACTCTAAATAGGGGCATGGTACCTTTACACGCTTTGGGTGAGCACTCAGCGTAAGTTGGGTGATGTGTCAAAGACGCCCGGGTTTTACACAATAGATTCTAGGTTGCATTAATTGTTCCATTGCTTTGAGACCTCTTTTCAGTTTTTTTAGGATGTTTTTGATGAACGCATACTTGGTTGACCTTAGCATGTGTTGAGGAGTGAATAAACTATCTAGAAGAAGAGTACACTCGAGAGGTTCAGCACTAGATCTAAGTTTCACACACCCGCATGGGTAGAGCAGAATTTATATGACTGTTTATATGAGATATTATTTTCTATCCTTCCAGTAGAATTGTATGAATGGATAGTTTCTTATGCATCTAAAAGGAATTGGAGGTATCGCACACTTGTCTAGACACAAGAATAATTTCAATCCCTCTATGATGTTGATCTAATTTGGACGTGCATTATGGACACTTGGTTCCATGGTGTTCTGAATGGCTATATTTTAGAGTACTCAATTTCAACTTACTCGTGCCTAGAGGTAGATAAGTTATAGTTTTTACATTATCCCAGAGGAACTTATCTACAAGGCTTTCCATTGGTAATCAAAATCTTGATGGTAACCCTAAACTTGGAAGAAATTTGATGGCTAGCTAAACCCTACCACGTGCAGGGTCAGGAGTAGGTTTGGTGAAAGATGGTGGACCTAGTGGCAAAGAGGAAAAGGGAAGAAAGGTGGCTTAAGTACAATGAGGCATGCGAGAGGGAAATAGAGAAACAATATGATATTACAGAGCGGATGGCATTGAGGAAAGACATGGCTCATGAAGGATTTGGATCTCGTGGAGAAGGTATGGAGCCGAGCATCTTGACCTCCCCATTTTGGCAAGTATGATAGGAACCCTCCTCGGCCTCATATGGGAGTCCACTAGCAAATACGACATGGGCCATGGGTGAGCATCTAAATCTACCGGAAACCTAGCCCTGCACTTGGTTTTCCAAAGATCAAGACAACCAAAGAGTCAACAAGCTAGTTTGGGTAGTAGAAAAAAGAGTAATTCAGATATAAATTACATCTATGGTCAAGTAAACATCTTCTTTTTGTTTTGGAGGTGCCTTTATAGACACATCGTTAGCAAAGAACTCATCCGTATTGCAATTTTGGACTCACTTATGGGAATAGTACCACTTCATAGACTATAGGAGTTTAGTTTATTACCACTATTGGAACACAAGGTAGTACATCCACTAGTCCACTTCCGGCTACAGGAGGAGGATCAGGGGGCATAGGTGGCTCTAATTATGGTGGATCCGGTGGGTCGGGAGGCAAATTTAACACGTAAGGTTCTGATCGGTGGGCATGGTTATCACCAACCCCATATTATTTACATAGAGATATCACTTCGCCTTCTCTAGAGTAGAAGCAAATAGAAGATTTTTTTGAGCATGTGCACATGTGTGAGATACTATGGTGCACAATAGGAATCATGGCTTTTGAGTGCAAGGAAATTCAGTTTGTAACTACGTTGCGTAAACGCGCTCACAATTGGTACAAAAAGTTTGACCTTAATCAAACTTACGTAGATTATGCAAAGCATTTCGAGAAGCTTTCCTTAAGGAGTTGTATATCTCTTAGTTCAACCAAAAGAGTATAAGCGTGCTCAAGGATATTAAGTAGGAACTAGTGAGAGTTTTTGGGAATATGATGCCCATTTCAAAACACTTTTGTTTAAACCTTCATATGATATTCATGCAAGTCAGCATGCATAGTGGTTTGTTGGGGGTTTGATCACACCTTTAAGGAGGGCATTGTCACATAAGACATATACATACCCAAGTGAAGTAATTGAAACAGAGTTACAAACCGAGGTAGTCATAATTATAGACATTGGAGTGAACCCATTCCCTGGAAGCATAGATTATAGCTATGGAAAAGTAGTTAGAGAAACTATCACCAATTAAGCTCATGAAACATGCACTCGGGATTTTTGTGTAGATTGTGAAGTGGAAGGGCACACTAAGGATAGTTGTCCCCATAGATCAATGTGTTCATTGTTTCTAGACTGTGAGATATGTCATTTAGACCATGATGCAAGCACTACCCATTATTACAACATGTAAGGATATTACTTGTATAAATCGAACATATACAAATGTAATAACATGAGAGAACACCAAAATATAGATAAATGATGAAAATATTCTCATAGAATAGCTTTACCACTTCAAGGGGGTAACCTCCAAACCATACAATAACACTCCAATACTCAATATGATCATTAACTACAACCTTCTAACTCCTATATATACCATTCTAACCTATGGCCAATACCGAGGCTGACCTCCTAAGCATAATAAATCATAAATGAATGATATAATAAGATAAGGCGATGTGTGCCACATGTCAAAGATCTCCATCAATACATATACATCATAACATCCTTTCCCTAGGTGCATAGCACAACACGCGATAAAAAAGAATGTATCTTGTTATTGTAAGATATGTCACCACAATCCCAAGACAAAAGACTACAAGTTGATTGGTCATATCCATGATGTCATAGATATTGGTGTGTGACAGACAGGAGTATCAGATAACTCTAAAGGTAAAAGTGAGCACCATGACCATGATCACACTCAAGTGTGTTATGATTGGAATGAAGGGAATTTTGAAGGAGGTCGTGGTAGAGGTCAATGAAACTGTAGTGGATTCGGGGGCCGAGGCCATGGTGGTGAACAAGGTGAGTTTACTTGTGGAATATGTTTTACATGTGGATCTCCTAACCACTATAGGTGCAAATGTCCTCAGAATATTATTTCTTTTTATGGGAAGAATCACAACTATGAGAAATTCCTAGAATTATATGAGCATCATAGCCAGTAGCATAAATAAGAGAACAATGGCATAGATATGGTTAGAATACAGCGCACCATAGATAATCATTGGATGCCAAATTTGGCACCAAAACCCGAGGTATTACCCAGTAAAGATTGCTATATGTGCTGAAGTTGTGTGTGCTAGAGAGACATTACAGCAAAAGTATACCATCACTAAGGAGGAGATTTTACATGCAAGGTACCCAAATCCTACACATTAGAAGGAGGTTTATCAGGAAACCATGGAGGTACTCAGAAATATTCAGGGTGAAATAAATTGTTTAAAGGAACAATCATGGAAGTTGGAACAAAAGAAGGCAATAGAGATAGTCTAATCAGATATTGATGACTTGAAATAGGTATGCAAGATGTTGTGCCAGGAAAATATCATTCCATTACTAGGGAATTAGATAAAGGGAACACTCCATGTGCAGGTATTGAGAATGGACGGAAGATCCTACATGCTAATATTCCCCCTCATAGCTTGGATTATGAAAACAAGATCACTCTAAATGATGTTATGGATGGGTGGATTTTGAGTAATATATTGATTGATACAAAGCGAAAGTTAATGTGCTTCCTTTAGATGCATGGGTACAAATGGGCAGACCTCCATTGCAATTGTCTTCTAATGTATTTTTTATGACTAATCAAACTAATGTCATTCCAATCGTATTTTTAAAGGATGCATCCATTACTATACAAGGGGCCATGTACACTAGGGACTTTAAGGTTTTATCACTTGCAAAAGTAGACATCTTCCCAAATCTACTTGGGCACCCTTGGTGTTATGCAAATAATGTTGATCTACGGTTCAAAAAGGGGTATATAAGTTTTGAGAATAAGGAAGAAAGAGTTATTATCCCTTTAACAAATGGGAAATATGCACCTTATGTTGGACATTTGATTGAGGAAAACCTGAACACAATTTATGTATGCGTCATTCAAGATCCGAAAGTACTTGAACCATCTAAGGAAGGAATCCTCTAATGGGAAGGTGCATAGTCTATTAGTGATACTACAATTATTTTTTGTGATAATTGGGAACATTGCACCTATGAGATGGTTGGGCATGAAGTAAGACACACATTTGTGTGGAGGAGCAAACCTCATTGTATTAGGAGGATAGGTAAGAACTTTGTACCCCGGTATATTAGAGAATGAGATCCTACGGTATTCTTGCGTGCCATGGAGGAGCAGTTGAAAAATCAAGTTAAAAGAAGAAATATGTTAGTATATACCCTACGCGGGATGGTAGCATGTTGGTGGATGGTTCACAGGGATAATCTCATAGAATGGAATGAAGTCATAATTTCTCTAACAACTCGGTTTTTCAAGAGCAATGTGCCTACTCAAATCTGCATATATCATGGTAATCAACTTGTTCAGCACCACGTTCAATAGTGTGAGAGACTCTAGACAGAGGGACAGAAGCTTTACCACCTTCACTATGGGTGCACAAACTTTATTCCACTTTGCAAGGTTACACATGTGCTTGGTATGTTTATGTGGAGCTGCATAGGAATCTAAAAATTGGTAAGATTTAATTATAGAAATGACCCATACTTTTGAGTACTTCTCTACTAAACCTTCGGTAAGAGAGGAATTATGGGTTATGGATCACTTAACTATGGGAGACAGTGCAAAGGTGAAGAATTCATTCAGGATTTATATGGTGAGGAAGACTCAACAAGGCATTTTGATGAAATAGATGAGACATATGCCAAACTACTTAAGTGTTCTTTCTTTAAGAAGGAAAAAGGGAAGATGGTCTACATAGCGGATGACAAATAATTAGAAGACTTAGACATAGCTCATTCAACAGTACTCATGAGGTCTTAGACATTGTGGATAAAATGTCCGTGCCTATCATGAACTTATGAAGACCAAGAAAGTGAACATGGCACGTATGTTGAACTCAAGGAGGCCATAATTGGAGATTTTTGGTCTGATTCTAAAGTTACAAAGATAATTGAGTTACTACATTATTTCCAGGACTTATTCCTAGGGGCTACCATGGGTTAAAGGGGGTACATGAGTCATTAGGTGAGATGAAGATTAAGCTAAAGGAAGGAGTGCACTGGTCATGAAGAGACCTTATAGTATGAATCCAAACCTACATGTAAAAGTTAGAAGAAATTAACAAAATGTTGAAATATGGCATCATTAATCCCCTAGAGGATTTAGAGTGGGTTAGGGCCATGGTAATCAGTATAAAGAAATATGGTCAGATTAGGATTTTTACGGTTTCTAGAGAACTCGAATGTTGCATGTGTGATTGATCCTTTTCCTACACTTTTCACTGAGGAAATATTAGAAGGCGTTACAGTGTCGCAAGTTTATTCTTTTACGATGGATTCTCTTGGTATCATTAGGTTAGAATTGCATAAGAGGATCAAGAGAAAATGACTTTCACCACTGAATGGGGAATTTTTGAAGATATTGTGATGCCCTTTGGTTTGAAGGATGTGCGTCTATCTTTTCGGGCCTATTTGTTCAAGAATTACAATATTTTTCTCACAACTTCTTGCAAGTTTACTTGGATGATTAGACGGTGTATGGAATTTTTAAGGATCATTGTGAAAATTTGTGCTTAATGTTTGAAAGATGTAGATAGTTAAACATCTCCTTAAACATTAAGAAGTGCATGTTTGCTACACCTTTTGGAATTATGTTAGGGCATATCATCTGCAAGGAAGGTTTGTTAGTAGATCCATCTAAGGTTGCAGTTATTGAGGCCCTAAGGAACCTATTAGTCAAAATGAGGTACGTAGCTTATTGGGCCACACAAAGTCTTACAAAAAAATTATCAAAGGATATGAAAAGATTGTTATACCCCTAGAGGAGTTACTTAAAGGATAAGGATAATTTTATTAGGAAGAACCGCAGTAGCATGCATTTGAAGCATTGAAGGAGAGACTTACTACAGCGCCTATTCTACGTTTTCCCTCACGCAACCAATGGTTTCACATACATGTGGATGCTTCTGGAAAAGCCAATGGAACAGTGTTATCTCAACCTAGAGAAACTATTATAGATCATCCTATCTATTTTTCTAGTAGAAATTTGACTCTCGCAAAGAATAATTATGCAACTACGAGAGCGAGGCCTTTTCTATGATCTAGGCGTTGCATAAATTTAGATAGTTTTTTTTGCTAAAGAACACCATTTTTATTTTATCTGATCACATGGAATTAAAATACTTGGTAAATAATCCCATTTTATAGGGGTGCATATGTCGATGGGTGCTCTTATTCCAAGAATTTGACTTTATAGTCATGGTAAAACCAGTAAAATTAATTCGCCTAAACCACTTATCAAGAATTCATTCGTAAGAAGATGCATGATAATGAAGATACCAAGTTGGATACAAATTTATACAAAGTTACATCACACACCTTGTAATTGGAGGATATTCTTTGTCTTTTTATGCACAAGTATGGTGCCGAAGGAATAAAATCCTTACCGAAGAAACAACTAGCAATTCACATGACACCCTTCTTGTTGATCAATGGTGACTTATACAATTTAGGCCGAGATCAAGTACTACGTTGGTGTGTATTGGAACATAAGTGCATAGATATCATAGGTGAGGATTATGGTGGTATTGTAGGTGGGCACTATGCAGGTTGTTGGTATCCAGATTTAATCTCCTTCACAACTTGAACAACATCATGAATTTTCACAAGACACTCAAGGATAGATAGATGTTTTGTATGTCATTTGTAGTTGGGGAAGCACACCTATCTACTTGTTTGCATTCAAGAATTGAGGGAGTGGATAGCACCTTCAAGAGGGTTTTGATCTAACCCTCACTATTTTAGGTTGTGCCTATCAACCAAGGCAAGAGAACCTATATTGCAGCCCCTATATGGTAAGGAGATGGAGATGTCCTTGTGTTTTGCATATGATATGGAAGAGGCTTTGTGAAAACATGATCAAGTATCCATTATCCAAAATCAAAGGAGTTGTCACTACTAAATGATGGAAATGTTCTCAAAACAAAGCTAGAGATGCTAAAGACATGATAAGACCCTGATCAATTTTGTGCATTTTAGTGAAAGGATTGAATTCTTTTGTGGACACACAATGCAAATGCAGGGGTATTGTAGGTAGGATGAGTTAGTTTAAAATGAAATTATGATGAGAGATGTTGGGACAAGAGTAGTTAGGAGTCATCACCTTCTTTGGGAAACTTTGCAAATGAATTACAACACCTAAAAATAGAGATGTTTCAATGAATCTGAAGTGCTCTTTCAACCAGGATGTGTGCACACATGGATGCCCAAATCTGCACTATTCCATACAAACTTTGATAACCTGCCACAAAGGCTTGAAGCAAAATATCAATGAAGCATCCAGGAATCCCTATTTAATCATGACCTAAGGTGCACCCAAAGGTTTACAGACAGTCTCATTAATCAAGGATAGTAAGATGATTTTAAATTTGTTTATCTTCTATCAGATGAAAGCTCTTCTGAATACAAGATTGCAAATTCCATTAAACCATCAACCAAAAATGAGACCATGTATGATCAGAGAGATCCTAAACACAATATTGCAACATGAGCATGAAACACAAATTGAAAACATACTGAAATATAAGTGTATGCAAGCTTTGCCAAGAGATAAAACCAAGTTGATCCAAGAATTTGATCAAATATATCAGCAAGGGAATGTTATTTAGACAATATCAAAGCTTGTTGATGGCTTTATAGCTGAAACCAACTCAACATGATGAACATTTGATGCAAACAGAAACAAAAATGGCTCTCAGGTAGTTTCTCCAAAAAGAAATGGACTTCTTCCAATTTTCCACATGAAAATTCTTCTCTCCTCCTCCAAAATTTTTCAACAAACTTCTAAAATGCCTCAAAATTACATCATATATCCTCTGCCATCTTGGATCCTTGCATCCCAAGCAAAGAATATACCAAAGGGATCAAATTTGTTACAAAACCCTATCCATTTGATGAAAAATGATATAAAACTATAAAACAAAGCTCGCCAAATGCCAAAGATGCACAAATATTTTAAAATATTGCATGAACTTGGATCCTTATCCATCCCAGGGTCACATTTTTGGCATTCCACCATGCCAGCATGCATTTGTAATCATTTTTCACCTTTTTCCTCATCGTTTTAACTCTGCAACTTTTCATTTTTTGTTTTTTCACGTGTGTTTTTCATGGGCTGAGAAAAATATTCCACGAAAAACACTACAAGGCATTGAATTAGCTCAAAATAATGGTGCCATTTTTCTCAGAAGGCTGAGGGGATGCAGATTCATATAAAATTTCATGTGAATCGGTGCAAAAATGACGATTCCAAGCATCTTGGAGCCCCAATGGCACCTAAAAAATGAAAATGTACATAGCAACCATTGATTAAAATCAACTTTAAATATCCGCCTCCACGTGTCAGATCAAATATTGAATATTCCCTCAAAAATACCCTTTTTTCCATTTGGATGAGGTGGGACATGTGTCCAAATACCATTGGACCGGCCTTTGCCTCCAAAAATGCATTTCAAACCCTTTTTTGGATTCGGGAAAATTTTGAATATTTTCCCCGCGAGCCCCTGGATGCGCCACGTGTCCTCCTGTGGGCCTTCACCAAACCGCAGCCAATTTGATGCATTTTTCCACTTTTTTAGAAAAGAAAATTTTCTCAACAATCTCCATGGGCCCGAACACCCGCTGCCTCTTCTGCCATGTGTCTCCATCTCATTGGATGCGGAGCCGACCCTCCAAAATTGCCTTTAAACCTCTAGAAGCACAAAACCGTTGCGGGCCCACGTTCTCCATCTCTACTTTTGAAATGTGCCACGTGTCGCCCCATGATTCGATGCAGGGGGACACATTCAAATTTTCCCGTCGGGGCCACAGGACAAGCTTTCTGGTTTTGGGATTTTTTGCCAAAATTTGTAATTTTTTCAACATTTCTCCCGTGCTCAAAATCCCCACCAAGTCCCGGACACATGTCTTCTTTTCATTCACACGGGCTTCGAGCCAAAATTTTCTTTTTACCCTGTGAATTTTAAAACTTCAAATTTCTCCAAACCTCTGCCCCTCCATTTCATCCCCTACATACGTGTCACTTTCCTATTCGATACGGGCCTCTAGGTCGAAATTTTTCCTTAGGAATTTTGAAGCCAAAATGTTCAAACTCTTCCAAGTCCCCACTTTTCCGGTTGACCTCCCTAGACAAGTGTCACCCTTCCATTGGGCACAGCCCTCGAAGCAAAATTTAACATTGAGAACTTTTTCAAAAATGAAGAAAAGTTTAAGTGACCCCGCCACCCGCCGGTTCATCTGACCAATCACATCGTGCCACGTAGGCACATCACTGTAGCACTGCGGGGCCGTGGTCAAGAATTTTCCTTTCGCCAAAATTTCAAAAATGACAAGTTAATAATGTTTTCCCGCACATCCCCGACCAATAGAGCCTGCCACGTTAGCATAAAGATTACAATGATAAATTTGATGGCCCGAGAGCCCATCAAAACATGAAAAATACAGGGAATGCCCTAGAAACCAAATTTTTTGATAGGGAAGGTAGAATTCTTCATTTTAAACCAACTGAATCATTTTTTGACATCATTTGCGACCTTGGGATTGGGGAAACACTTGCACGAATTCAGGATTTGATCAATTTCAAGTTTTTTGCATGATTTGGCAATGGAAAAGACGACACAGCCCAAAAAAATGAAATATTAGGGCACAAATGGGGGGAAACTTGGATCTTGTTTCAAAATAGGGTAGAATAACAACATTATGAGCATATCAAAGGCATTCAATTGGAAAATGTGAACTGCAGACCACGAGACCAAAAATGAAACATTTGTGAGTACATTTGGTCATGAAAAATAAGGCACATTATGCAAACTCAATAATGGGACCAACATTGGCTCCTGCTTGGGGATGGGCACTCCCAGCGAGTGCCACAAGATCACAATGTAGACCAAGTGCCAAAATCCATTGGGCAAGGAGTCAAAACATGCAAAGCAGCCCAAAAACCAGAATTTCCACCAAAAAGGACCAAGAAAACCAAACCAAAAATGGTTGCCAAGGACAAAAGGGCAAACCACGAGCCGACAACAACAAGAACAAGGCGAAGACAAAAAAAAAAAGGGCTATAAAAATGTACAACTTGTGCATACCTTACTTGGGGATTTAATCCAAGAAATGTTTTAAATGTTTGCCATTAACAAGCAACTCTAGCAAATCCCCATCCAAATCCTTGAGAAAAAATGTATTTTCTCCAATGTTGATATCAATGGCATAAGGGCCCATCCATAGAGCATCAAAATTTTTATGCTTGCCCTTGTCTTCATGCCTACTATCCCACAGCAAAACCAGATCTCCAACACTGAAAGCTCTAGGGGTGACCTTCTTATCAAACAACTTCTTCAATTTCTACCTAAACATGAGATGCCTTTGATGAGAAGCTCTCCTTTCTTCATCCAACTCAATGATCTAATTGATTCTTGATTCATATGGGCCATGTTCTTGATCTTCCAACTGCTGGGAAAACTAAAAAGTGGATAATTGTAGGTGTAATGGTAGCAAATCCTGAGTTCCATACACCAATTCAAATGGACTTTTACTAGTTGCTCTTTTTGGAGTTATTCTATCAGCCCAAACTGCAAATTTCAACTGTTCCCCACTTCTTCTTGTTGATTTCCAAGGTTCTTCTAATGATCTTGAGCAAGTTCTTGTTACTTGATTTAGCTTGTCCATTACCTTGTGGATTGTAGTTTGAAGAATAAGTTAGATTTATCCCATATTCATTGCACATTGCCATCAAAGGCTTGGCTCTAAAACACATAGCATTATCAGATACAATCTTAACTAGAACTCCAAACCTACATATGATATGATTCAACAAGAAATCCATTACCACTTGGTGTGTTGCTTTTCTAGATGGAATTGCCTCAACCCATTTTGTAAAATAATCAGTTGCTACAAGGATCCATTTGTAACCAGCACTAGAAGGATCTGAAATCTCACCAATAAAATCCATTCCCCATTGTTTGAAAGGAGCTTCAATTGATACAGGCAAAGGAAGGGAGCCTGAAGCTTTCAATCTTCCCGAGAAGCATTGGCAACTATCACATCTTCTAACTAGCCGGTTTGCATCTTTGAAAAGAGTTGGCCACCAATAACCAGCTCTTAAAATCTTATGTGTTATCACTCTCCCAACAAAATTTCCTCCACAAAATCCCCCATGGAAATCAGCAATCAACTCAGAGCTTCATCTTCAGTTATGCATTTCAAGAGGACACCCTCAGGGTTCTTCCAAGCCAGCCCAAGGTCTGTTATGATATATTTTTGAGAAGCCAGCTTAAGGGCTCTTTTCTGATTTTTATTCAAGTGACTAGGACAACATAGGTGCTTGAGGTAGAAGATCACATCCTTGTACCATTCAGAATTCATCAATTTGTCAAGAAGGTCTGCCCTTCCTTCCCCTCAAATTACTTCTCTCAACCATGAGCTTGGCAAGACCTAAACCTCTTACCAGCTTTGTAGTTTGGATATCCATATCATACGCTTGTAATTTTTTGACCCATCTACATCTCTTGCTTGATATCTCCATGTCAGATAAGATGTCTTTAACCATTGTATGAGGAACATAAGCAACAACCTTTGAACTCAAAATGTAGGGCTTGAAAATATTTGTTGCTTTTACCAATGAAAATGCTTGTTTCTCCATAATTGTGTACTTCAGTTCAGCTGCTTATAAATCCTTGCTAAAGAAATCAATAGGTCTCTCAACTCCATTCTCATCCTTTTGTAACAAAACTGAAGCAATAGTAAATTCAGATGCAAAAGAGAAGATTTGGAAAGGCATCTTATAGTTTGGAGCTGCCAAAATAGGTGCATGCTTGAGTGCATCCTTTATTCCTTCAAAAGCTTAGATGGCAGCCTTTTCCCACTTAATAACTTGATCCTTTCTTAGCATGCTTGTGATTGGAAGAGTTAACTCAGCAAAATTGGAGACAAACCTCCTAATGAAATTGATTTGGCCAAAGAAAGATTGAATACCTTTCTTGGTTCTTGGAATAGGCACCTTGCTGATTGCTTCCACTCTCTCAGGGTCTATCATAACACCTTCTTTGGACACAATATGTCCCAAAAACTTGGCCTTTGGCACACCAAAATGAAACTTCTTTGGATTAAGTGAAATGCCATACTCCCTACATCTGATCAGCATCTTTCTAGGTGTTGCAAATGGTCTCGCTCACGCCTTGAAAAAATAGTCACATCATCTTAGTAAAATGCAATAAATTCATTGATATAACCTTAAAAGGAAGCATCCATCACCCTTTGAAAAGTAGCACCAGCATTCATCAATCCAAAAGGGATCCTTACAAAAACATAAGTCCCCAAGGGGTGGTGAAGGCTGTCTTAAGTCTTTCTGATTCTTTGACAACTACTTGATTGTATCCGGAGAAACCATCCAAAGTAGAAAGCATTTCTGACCCTATTACAAGCTGCAACATATTCTCCATGTTTGGCAAAGGATAGTTGTCCTTCATAGATGCTTTTTTAGATTCCTAAAATCCACACAAAGTCTGATATCTCCATTCTTCTTTCTAACTGGCACAAGGTTGGCAACCCAAGAAGAGTATCTAGTAGGCTGAATGATGCCACCATCTCTCAATTTCTTCAACTCTTCTTGCATTTTCATGGAAAGCAGTGGGTTAATAGGCCTTTGTTTTTGTCTAAATGGCTTGGTTTTGGCTTCAAGAGGGATCTCATGCTGAAATAAATCTTCTCTATATGCCTTCAGCTCTGAATAAGACCAAGCAAGGTAGTCTTGATATTTCTTTAAAAGTTGGGCATATGACTTTCTCTTCTTTGCTGAGATGGCTGCCCAACCAGATCTTCCTTGGTTTGTCTTTAGTTCCCAAATTTTGCTCTTCCACATCCCTTGAAGCAGACATCTTTCTATTAATGATACAATCAACATTGCTAAAGTTGGATTCAAGTGCAACAAGACCTTTAGGAATGGTATTTGTCTTCAATTGTATAATATCCTTGTCAAACAAAGTTTCTCTACCTTCATTCATGCATACAAATGGTTCCCAATCAATATTCTGACCAAGCAAACTCCTTGGCATTGTAAGAATCTCAACACTTGTGCATCATCATCAAAATCTGCCAATGTTTCACATTATCCGAGATAGCTGGCCTTGTTAGCACCTCAATATCATATTCACAAAAAGGTGAAAAGATGTAATTTTGAATCTAGAATCTAGAACATCCACTTATCAAAGCAACAGCATTAAGACTTCTATCATGGTAAACAATGTTAAAGTATTCAAACATTTCGATCAAGTCCCAAATAGCATGCTTATATTGTTTCATATGCTGATTTTTTGTAGCATACAACTTTCTTACTTGCTTGACAACCAGCTCTGAATCCCCCTTGGCAACAATATCCTTCACTCCATATTTCCATGTAATCCTTAATCCCAATAATAATGCCTCATACTCAGCAATGTTGTTAGTGCACTCAAAATTGAGCTTGAAGGAAAAAGGAAACTTTTCTAAACTAGGAGAAACCAACACTATACCAGCACCATTGCCAAATTTGGAGCAAGATCCATCAAATAGTAATGTCCATGGAGAACCTACCATACCAAGGCACTCTGATTTATCCATCTTATTCTCTTTTCCATCAGCAAAACCAATGAAGTTGTCAACATCTACATCAGCAAACAACACTTCATAAGAAGCATTGTTGGGATCTTCAATCAAGTGTAACATCTTCTTTTCACCATAGAGTTTGACAAGGCTGCCCTCAATGGGAATGGTGGCAAAAGACATGTCCATTTGAACACTACCACCAACACTTGCAGCCCATTTTCTTGACAAAAGCATACCCCATTTGGCAGGGTAGTCAACAATTACAACATCAAGTTTTAAATTCTTATCCGGATAGGCTGCAAGTTGCACTACCAACCCCTTCACACAACCAACAACCAGCACTTCCCTTGAATCCATGGCTGTACACTTCCCATATGCTGCTGTCACTTTGATATCCAACTCATTCATAACTTCTAGAGGCATGACATTACATGATGCAATCGGAATCAAACATGCAATTGTGAAGCAACCTACCTTTTATGAGAAAAGTTGTGAAGAATGGATCAACATTCAATTGGGAATCAACCAAGGATGTCCCCAAATATACTTTAGGTTCCTCTCCAAGATATTCCATTGGTGGTGGTGTTTTAAGGCCATCAATTCTTTGAAGAGGATTCTCAACAACATTTACATTTCTGCTTGGGGTAACCTTTTCTTCTTTCAATCCCAAGTATTCAAAAGCTCTTTTCTTGTGCTCAGGAATTCTAAGAAATTCAATAATGGGAACACTCACTTTAATTTGGCTCAATACCTGGGCTATATCATATGGAACATTCTTTGGCAAAACAACATTGGAAGGGAAACAAGAAGGTTCATCAGATGGAGAAGTATTCTTGGCAACCTGGGCATGAAGAGGACCGATATTTTTGCATGGGACAATAGGGTTCTTAGCAATTGTTTCTCTTCTAGGATTATCTTTGGGAATACTTGTGAGCAAGGGTGTCTTTGGTTTGGCTTGAGGACTAGCTCCCCTAACAACTTTACTTCTAGTATTGTACTCCTTTTCTTGACCAACCACAACATTCATTAACAATTGTCTATCTTCCTCCAAAGGAATACCACCATCATACTTCTTGATCATTAAAGCCCTTAGATATTCAAAGTCATTATTAGGAATTTCAAAAGCCTGAACTACATCTACATCATGAACTTGAGGAAGAGAAAGAAATGGTACCCTCTTTATGCAATCCCAAAAGGTTGCAGTAGTCCTTGCACTTATCACATCTGTTGATGTTGCTGCTTGTTGTGAGCCTAAAGAGCTGCCCATCATACAAATATTATCATCCATTTCATTCTCATTATCATCAAAAACATCTTTCTGGTCCATTTCACATGGTGGATGAGGAAGAAAACATCTGTCACACCAATCCATATCAGCAATTTCTTGAACAATAGCAACTCTAGCAGTCAGAGGGTCAGGCACCACTCTATTTTCACGTGCTTGGGGTTGTCTACTTGCAGATCCAACAGGCCCTTTACCTCTATCATCTTGTCTTTGATCACCCCTAGGATGATTTCCAAATCTATCATGGTTTTGAGTTCTTTTCTGTCCTTGTGAACTTTGCCCAATCCTTTCTCATCTCTGGGCTAACTTGTAAGAAATTTCTTTAACAACCCTTGCCAAAGTCTTGACAACATCTTCTAAATCAGCACCCTTGCTAGCTTGAGGCTTCTCAGGGTTTATCAGCTTCACACCATCCCTCTTAAGTGGTTTACCAACAGCCTTGATATTATTTTCTATTTGAAGTGCCATGGTGAAAGCTTGTCTCAAGTTTGTAGGATTTTTGTCTCTCAAGTAATAGGCTGCCTTTTTATCAAATGCATCTGTATATTTGATCAAGCAAGATTCATCACAAGGCCTCAAAATGATAGGCAGCCTTCTCAATGTTTTATTAAATCTTGTATTAAAGTCATGAACGGTCTCATTAGGGTTCTTCTTGATGTTCTCAAACTCGGATAGAAGGAACCTTGGATCTGTTTTGTCTCCATATTGTAATCTGAATGCATTACTCATCTCAGTCCATGAATCAATAGAGTTATCAGGCAAAGCTTTTTACCAATCTCTTGCATCTTCCTCAAGTGTATGGATAAACAACTTAATATACACATCCTCAAATTCTATTTCAAAATCTTCCATCATGTTAACAAAGAGTTTGAGATGTTGATCTCCAGTTATGGCATTGTTACCTTGGAATTTTGGTAACCTATTTCTCACATCTTGTGGGACAGCATTTGGATAACCATCCATTCCTCCAAAATTTATAGGACCAAAGGTGTTAACAAAAATGGAGGTCTAGGCTGAGCCATATTTTTTGGTGGGGGTGATCTTGGAGGTGAAGCAAGCTAATGAGGAGTAGTAATGGGTCTGATTGGAAAAGATGAATGATCTCTAAAATGACAACCCCCCAAAGGCTCTTTCTCTTGATAAACTTTAGCAAATTTAGAAACCACAAGAGCAGATTTAGGAGTAAGTTTTTTAAATACACAAGAAGGTCCCTCACCTGATGGAGAATGAAAATCAGCAAGAATATTTCCTGAATCAGATCTACTTGAAGAAGAATTATAATCTTCAATAACAAGTTGCTCTCCTTCAAATTCAACTATGGGGATTTCTTTTCTTGCAACCAAATCACCAACCACTTTCCACACTCTTCTTCCCTCTAGTTTTAAGCTTCTTGATTCGGTGAGAAACTTCTTAGAAGAGTCCTTGGTGAAGAGGGATCTACTTCCCTCCAAGCTTGAAAATTTAAACAACAAATTTCAAATGACGTAAATGTGTAAGACATAACCGGTATTTCAAGATTCAAAAACATGGATTCGCCACTAAGGATTTCCACCTTAGTTGTGTAAGAAAGCACTAAAATATTCTATCAAATGTATGCTATGAAAACTTGCAAGGGTTTACAAATCAGATCTTCTTCTTCTTAATTCAACCAAGAACAGTGCATCCAAATCATATAAACTACTGGTAAATGATAAGAGCAGGCTGAGTTTGAAATCCTTTTTACCCAAAACATGCAAATCTGAAGTATGAAATGATATCTCAAGAATGTAACAACTCAAATACTTAATCACACAAATGCTCAAACCTTTCAAATACTTCAAAACCACCAAGAAATTCCAAGAAGTCCCCGGCAATGGCGCCACTCGGGTGTTGGTATCCAGATTTAATCTCCTTCACAACTTGAACAACATCATGAATTTTCACAAGACACTCAAGGATAGATAGATGTTTTGTATGTCATTTGTAGCTGGGGAAGCACACCTATCTGCTTGTTTGCATTCAAGAATTGAGGGAGTGGATAGCACCTTCAAGAGGGTTTTGATCTAACCCTCACTATTTTAGGTTGTGCCTATCAACCAAGGCAAGAGAACCTATATTGCAGCCCCTATATGGTAAGGAGATGGAGATGTCCTTGTGTTTTGCATATGATATGGAAGAGGATTTGTGAAAACATGATCAAGTATCCATTATCCAAACTCAAAGGAGTTGTCACTACTAAATGATGGAAATGTTCTCAAAACAAAGCTAGAGCTACTAAAGACATGATAAGACCCTGATCAACTTTGTGCATTTTAGTGAAAGGATTGAATTCTTTTGTGGACACACAATGAAAATGTAGGGGTATTGTAGGTAGGATGAGTTAGTTTAAAATGAAATTATGATGAGAGATGTTGGGACAAGAGTAGTTAGGAGTCATCACCTTCTTTGGGAAAATTTACAAATGAATTACAACACCTAAATAGTAGAGATGTTTCAATAAATCTGAAGTGCTCTTTCAACCAGGATGTGTGCACACATGGATGCCCAAATCTGCACTATTCCATACAAACTTTGATAACCTACCACAAAGGCTTGAAGAAAAATATCAATGAAGCATCCAGGAATCCCTATTTAATCATGACCTAAGGTGCACCCAAAGGTTTACAGATAGTCTCATTAATCAAGGACAATAAGATGATTTTAAATCTATTTATCTTCTATCAGATGAAAGCTCTTCTGAATACAAGATTGCAAATGCCATTAAACCATCAACCAGAAATGAGACCCTATATGATCAGAGAGATCCTAAACACAAGATTGCAACATGAGCATGAAACACAAATTGAAAACATACTGAAATATAAGTGTATGCAAGCTTTGCCAAGAGATAAAACCAGTTGATCCAAGAATTTGATCAAATATATCAACAAGGGAATGTTATTTAGACAATCTAAAAGATTTTTGATGGCTTTACAGCTGAAACCAACTCAACATGATGAACATTTGATGTAAACAGGAATCAAAAATGGCCCTCAGGCAGTTTCTTCAAAAAGAAATGGACTTCTTCCAGTTTTCCAAATGAAAATTCTTCTATTCTCCTCCAAAATTTTCAACAGACTTCTAAAATGCCTCCAAATTACATCATATATCCTCTTCCATCTTGGATCCTTGCATCCCAAGCAAAGAATATGCCAAAGGGATCAAATTTGTTACAAAACCCTATCCATTTGATGAAAAATGATATAAAACTATAAAACAGCTCGCCAAATGCCAAAGATGCACAAATATTTTAAAATATTGCATGAACTTGGATCCTTATCCATCCAGGGTCATTTTTTGGCATTCCACCATGCCAACATGCATTTGTAATCATTTTTCACCTTTTTTCCTCATCATTTTAACTCTGCAACTTTTCATTTTTTACCTTTCACGTGTTTTTCATGGGCTGAGGAAAATATTCCATGAAAAACACTACAAGGCACTGAATTAGCTCAAAATAATGGTTCCATTGCACTCAAAAGGCCGAGGGGATGCAAATTCATATAAAATTTCATGTGAATTGGTGCAAAATGACGATTCCAAGCATCTTGGAGCCCCAATGGCACCCAAAAATGAAAATACACAGCAACCATTGATTAAAATCAACTTTAAATCTCTGCCCTCCACGTGTCAGATCAAATCTTGAATATTCCCTCAAAAATACCCCTTTTTTCCCTTTGGATGAGGTGGGACACGTGTCCAAATACCATTGGACCGGGCCTTTGCCTCCAAAAATGCATTTCAAACCCTTTTTTGGATTTGGGAAAATTTTGAATATTTTCCCCACAAGCCCCTGGATGCGCCACGTGTCCTCTTGTGGGCCTTCACCAAAACCACGGGCCAATTTGATGCATTTTACCACTTTTTTGAGAAAAGGAAAATTTTCTCAAAATCTCCGTGCACCCGAACACCCGCCTCTCTTCGCCACGTGTCTCCGTCTCATTGGATGTGGAGCCAACCCTCCAAAATTGCCTTTAAACCTCCAGAAGCACAAAAACCATTGTGGTCCTCGCGCTCTCCATCTCTGCTTTTGAAATGTGCCATGTGTCGCCCCATGATTCGATGTGGGGGGACACATTCAACTTTTTCCCATCGGGGCCACGGACAAGCTTTTTGGTTTTGGGATTTTTTGCCAAAATTTGTAAATTTTTCAACATTTCTCCCGCGCTCAAAATCCCCGCCAAGTCTGGGACACGTGTCCACTTTTCATTCATCGTGGGCTTCGAGCCAAAATTTTATTTTTACCCTATGAAGTTTAAAACTTCAAATTTCTCCAAACCTCCGCCTCCATTTCATCCCCTGCATACGTGTCACTTTCCTATTCGATACGGGCCCCTAGGTCGAAATTTTTCCTTAGGCATTTTGAAGCCAAAATCTTCAAACTCTTCCAAGTCCCTACTTTTCCGGTTGACCTCCCTAGACACGTGTTGCCCTTCCATTGGGCGCGGGCCCTCGAAGAAAAATTTAACATTGAGAACTTTTTCAAAAATGAAGAAAATTTTAAGTGACCCCCACCACCCGCCAGTTCATCTGACCAATCACATCGTGCCACGTAGGCACATCACTATAGCACTGCGGGGCGCGGTCAAGAATTTTCCTTTTACCAAAATTTCAAAAATGACAAGTTAATAATGTTTTCCCGCACATCCCGACCAATAGGAGCCTGCCACGTTAGCATAAAGATTGCAATGATAAATTTGACGGCCCGAGAGCCCGTCAAAACGTGAAAAATATAGGGAATGCCCTAGAAACCAAATTTTTTGATAGGGAAGGTAGAATTCTTCATTTTAAACCAACTGAATCATTTTTGACATCATTTGTGACCTTGGGATTGGGGAAACACTTGCACGAATTCAGGATTTGATCAATTTCAAGTTTTTGCACGATTTGGCAATGGAAAAGACGACACAACCCAAAAAATGAAATATTAGGGCACAAATGGGGGAAACTTGGATCTTGTTTCAAAATAGGGCAGAATAACAACATTATGAGCATATCAAAGGCATTCAATTGGAAAATGTGAACTGCAGATGACAAGACCAAAAATGAAACATTTGTGAGTACATTTGGTCATGAAAAAAGGCACATTATGTAAACTCAATAATGGGACCAACACGGGTGATGCCACCGCGCACAATATTCTACTTACGGATTATGGTGGGATACCTTGTATAAAGATTGTAAAGAGTATTGTAAGGCATGTGATCACCATCAAGACCTTAGAAAACTTAGGAAAATAGATGAAATGTCTTTGACATCTATTCTTAGTGTAGAGCCATTTGAGAAATAGGCTATAGACTTTGTGGGTCCTATTTCCCAACCGCACATAGAACCGGATTGTGCTACATCATCACTTGCACAAATTATCTTATAAGGTGGGAAGAACAAGCACTTGCAAAGGATTGTACAATGCCTACAAAGACAAGGTTCTTATGGGAAAATATTCTCACTTGATATGGATGTGCGTTGAGTTTGTGGGTGATAGGGGAACACATGTTTTGAATGAGACAATCAGGATATTTTTGGATGAATTTATGGTTGTGCACCACAAGACTACTCCTTATCACCCTAAATAAAATAGGACTTGTGAGGCATTCAATAAGATATTGAGCCATACTTTAACAAAAAAGTGTGATGTTGGAAGGAAAGACTGGGATGATAAAAATTTTGTTGTGCTTTGGGCATATAGAACAACCTACAAAAGGTTAAATAATGCCACACCCTTTTAGTTGGTGTTTGGTGTAGAAGTAGTTCTTCCAATGGAATTCATGTTACCATCATTGTGTATTGTGTGTGTTGGAGGTCTAGTTGATGAACAAGCATTAGAAGAAAGAATTGACAAGTTAATACAGTTGGGTGAGAGGCACGCCATAGCACGTTGGTGTCAAAAGAAGAAAAAGGTCAGGTAGAAGGCATGGCATGACAGACGAATCAGGGACAAGAAGCTTGAGATTGGACACATGGTACTTCTTTATGATTCCAACTTTTTTGCAATCCAGGAAAACTTAAGGTGCATTGGTTGGGACCGTATGTTATCACTCATATACTTGAATCATGAACTTACCAGTTAGAGGTGCTTGATGGAATAGGGTTACCCAGTTACTTTAACAGGAGTAGGCTAAAGCCCTACTATAAATAAATCTTCTTGATGTTTGTAATAAGGTAGTATTTCCACTTACTATAGATTTTCCTTTCGTATTTATTTTAATGTATTTCATTCTTTGTTTTATGCTTTCTCAATTTAATTTGGTGTTTTTTTGTAATAAGCGTGTTTGCACACTCGAAGCTAATTATAATCTAAAGTATGTTTATGTGTAAAGGAATGCACATACCATTGGTGTGGGGTGGATGTTATTTTTATTCACAAATGGGTATACCTAAGAACATACTATTACAATGGTGTTATTCAAGTATGGAAAGGATCTGCTAGAAAGGAAATTGCTTCGGAGAATACCATAGATGGAAATAAATGAATGAACAAGTATAACACAAGGTAAGTAGCGGCTGTGGAAACTACTAGAGGAGGGCGCAGTGGTGAGGTACTTCAGCACATGGAAGCACGCAGAAGATAAATTTACAAACTAGAAGGTAGGAAGGCATGCTAGAAGGTTATAGCTGGGGTGTGAAGGTGTACTGTGTGGAAATTAGGAAAATGGTCAATTAATGAGAGGATTGGTGGTAGGTGAAGGAGCAATAAATGCACTAAAAAAATTTAAAATATATATAAGGATGTGATGTGGGTTTATTTTTACCTTTGTGATCACAAGTATTTGAGCAAGCTAAGTATGAACAGAGCCAAAAGAAACGTGTTGAGGTGCAGAGAGCTACAAAACTAGACGTGGAGAGTAGATTTGTGCGTGGAAGTGGCTTACATCCCCATTGGTGAAGGGTTTAAGTGTAACATGAAACATTGAGAAGGAGCTAAGGAACGCAGTTTTGAGCTAGGCAAGCAATTTCAAGCTAGAGTTTGAGCTTACTTAACACAGAAGACAAAAGGAAGGATTTTTATAATGGCACCAAAAAAGCACTTGCTACTACAGTGTACGAAGGGGAAGAAAAAGGTGGAAGTTGAGGTTGAAGTTGCTCCCAAAATTGATTTTTTAGAGATGCAAGACTAGAAGAAGTGATAGTCGACAGATTATGATTCCCATATCCGTAGATCTAAACTAATTTATTACAACCACCGCAGCACCAAAAATAGGGGATAATTGGATGCGTTATCAAACAAGAAGACCAACAAGAGCATGGTGACCGATATGCCAATATATGATGATGTTGGGGAGAAATTGCTTAAGAAGGTAGGGGTTTATAAGTTATATGAACTCCCATATTTTTGAAAAACCAAAAGCTTCATACCAATGGCTTATGAGAAAATTCCATGAGGACTTCTTCTATTTTGTTGGATGGAGGGTAAGGATCACAACAACCCTAATTGCTACATTAACAGGACTGAAGGGCATAAGGACAAATACTATGAGTGATATGACTGATAGATCAGCTATTGTAGCCACTAGAATGGATTTAGGATACTCCAAGGGTCCACGTGGAATGGACATAGAAAAATTAAAGCAGTATCTTGTAGTGCATGCAACTGTACATCTGGTCACTAAGTTAAATGACCAAGAGAGATGGTCATAGGTAAATACCATGTGGCTACACATTGTGAAGAAAATGTCAAAGGGAGAAATCTACAACTTGGCTAGCTACATTGTAGAAACTATTACTGAGGAAGCACACACATGTGAGAAGATAATTTTTGGCGTTATTCTATTATCTCTTGTCTTTGTAGAAATTGGAGTGCCCAATGGGCCAAAGAAAAAAATTGGGAATACCCCATAGAGAAGAAGTCCCTCGTGGAGAGGTTGAAAAATATTTGTGTGAAGAAAAAATGAGTGGCCCGTTGCTCAAGCAAGGCGTAACTATGGTATGAACGACTTGCGACATTTGAGGAGGAATGGCACATCTAAAGGAGCTACCCTGGTAGTGGGAAAGGTATTACATTTTGAGGTGTATCAACATTTCTACATCACGCATTTTACAATGAAGGATGGGACATGGAGTCCATGGTGCAAATTTCCCTATGCCTTCATAGTTTACTACTTCCAGCCCTCGATTCACAAGTTTACATGATGCATTCCGGTTGAACATCAATGCAAACAAGGTAGATTTTGACGACCATACTCTTAGAAAAACATATGTTTATCCAGGTTGGTTTGCCTACATTAAGAGGCTCATTTCATATGTTATAAATATAAAGCCAATAACTTTGGCTATGGGGACAGTGGATCCATACTCATCTATATTCATCTTAAGCCTAGGCTAGAGAATAACAAGTATACGGAGAATGATTTCATGCTACCAGAGCCCCCTAAGTGAAAATACACAGTTTAGAATGTGGCAGCTCCAAAGCTTGTTGCGACCATAGAGATAGGCGAGGAAGAAGAACATGAGGATAATGGAGACTTGGACCATAGAGGCTAGAGGAAGCGCACAGACAGAGTGGAGATTGATCATGTAAATACTCCACCACAGGCGCAAGAAGGAGAGGAGGACTTAGACATGGATGCATTCCCTAAAGAGTACCAATTTAAGAGGGTATTTAGAAGAACCAAGACCCAAGGCATAGGAACATCATATCCTGTATGAATATCACCTTGAATCTCCCCTCAAAAAGAAGCACCGAATAAGAAGAGAAGAAGAAATCTTAAGCTTAGTGAGGATGCGGAGGAGTCCAAAGAGAGTGTTCCTGGAACCCAGTTCAACCGGAAGATGTGGAGGATCCTAGGGATGAAGAAATGAGATATGAAGAAGAAGGGGTGAAAGAAGCAGAAGAAACTATACGTGAGAAATCCAGTGCACTAGTTACAACTCATATAGGAGAAGGGCCAACTCCAAACCTTGGCACTCAGGTTCCTAAGGGCCAAGAACAAGGAGAAGTGAAGAATATGTTGTGCCAAGTATGGGCTATGTTGAGGACACAAGAAAAATTCCACACCCAATTTTAGAGCACAAGTGGACCTTAAGGAATTATATGGATGGGAGTTAATGGATCCAGAAATGGCCACTACGAGTGTAAGGAAATATTTATCCCTGGTCCATGGCACCCATATGGATGAACTAGATTTTGATGTATGCAAGGATTCATGTATCTCAAGAAGAGTAAAGAAAGCACCACATAGCATGCACATGACCATAAATCCCACTCTTGTGTCTAATGAGAAAGTCAACAATTCCTTAGTCAAGGTATCTGTTGAGGTAGTGCAGAGAAATATTGATAAGGCCGCTATCATTAGAGCATTGATGGAGGATAAAAAAGATAAAACTGCAGAAATAGAGCACTTAAAGGAAGAGAAGGAATGAGAATGGAAAAATAATGAGGCATTTGTTAACATAGTGGAGGAGATTGGTGATTACATTTTGAAAACAAGGCCTCATCTGGAACCAAAAGTACCTAAACAGTTTCCTTCTCGATATGCATTATGTGCGCACTTTGGATGATTTGTGCTTAAAGATGGGCCACTTAGAATGCCCACACCAAAAGATGTTGAACAAGAAGCAGAGAGAGCAAGGGCCTCTATGATCAGAAAATTTCAACGTATGAGGCATTGCTCTAGAATTTAAAGGATGAGCTAAAGAAAGCAAACCAAAGTCTAAACTTGTGTGCGGCATCAGAGGAAGTGATAAGAACTAGAACTCTAGTTAAAGATAATGAAGTTCTGGCAGAAATGAAAGATGAGACTTTAGGGCGTGTGGAAAGATTGGCACTAGTAAAATAAAAGCATGAACCCTTGTAGTAGCCCAAGATCCACATAAGGAGAGGATAGATGAGATTGGGAAGCTCATAGCACAGAAGATGGATCTTCTAGAAGGAATGATGTCTCTGTTATGGCCAATGTTGTCCAGTACTACTGTAATGAGAAGGAAAATATTATTCAAGACGAGTTGGATGTTATCACCACATACATTGCAGAGAAGACGAAGACAATGCTAAATGAATAGAAGATGTTGGAGACTCGAGATTAAAAATGAATATCCAGAGTTGATCCTCCCATTTGAAGAAGAGGACGCTGCAGAGTAAAGATTCACTCTTTTGTATAGGGATTCTTTGAATTCTTTCAATTCTTATTCTTTATTATTTGGGAACATCAGAAATAATCCCCATTGTCAGGATGGAAATTTACTTTAGTGTGAGGTGATGTTGAATAGGCATAATATTGTTCTAAGGAGAAGACACACAAAGAATACATGCATGGGAACAAGGCGCATTTGATGGCACGGAATGATAGGAAAGGAAATGCGTGCCAAAATAGTTTGGTTCAGACTTAGCCATTTTTATGGATACATGTTATTTTTGGAGATAACGTGCGGAGCACACATTAGGATGGAGACTTGCATGACACGTAAATGGTATTTTGGGAATGAGTGACTGATAAGCACCATGCATGGTTATAGTTAATAATAGGATTACTTCTTCCAGTTAACTATAGGACATCTATTATTAGCGCACTTACATGTGTGCATGTTATTATAAAGTTGCATGGCTATTATCAGCATGCAACCTATTTTGAAAAATGCATAACCAATGAAGGGCAGGTCCCCACCTCTATAAGTATGTATTAAAGCGTGTAGTTTAGAGAGAGACTAGAGACCAATTATTATAGATTTATGTTATCAATCTGATGCGTGCATGACTTATGGTGATTTATAATGTAAGAAGCTACCGTACTTTATGGTGTTTAATGTAATGAATGATATTTTTGGATAATGGTGTTAGACATAACTGAAACTCGGTTCATGTATGGTTAATCTTATTACAGTTATTGTTTAATTCATGATTCTCTAAGATCTAGATCTAGATTATGCACTATGGAATGCTTATGTTTATTTATGGATCTGAATATGTCTTATCTTTATTACACTAACATCTTGCACAAGTAACTCTAAAAAGCGTCTTGGTACCTTTGTGTGCTTTAAGTGAGCACTCAGCGCAAGCCGGGTGATGTGTCGCGCGCCTGGGTTTTACATAGTAGATTCTAGGCTACATCACATGACCTTTATTATCTTCTCATTGATCATGTTGTTAAAACACTAGGTTTATCCAATATAAATATTCATTTTCCATCCATCCATTCCATTTTTAAATTAAGTTATAAAATTGTGTTGTATTCTTATCTTCTACCATTTTTAGGCACACCAACTATGTTATCCTTCCCCATTCACTCCTAATTTCACTAAACACCAAGGATATGAAACTTATATTGATAGATATAGTGTGTATGGATTTTATACTAACAATGACGATTTTAAAGAACAATAATATATGCTTGGTAGAGATATTTCCATCTTTGGTTCTAATCTACATTCCAATATTAAATAATAGTAGAAAAATGTGAAGAAATATCAAGAGATTGTTGGAAAAATGAGATATATGTAGTTTGGATTCAGATAAACATGTTAATGAGAAGATCCTTTGTTGATAGGAATCTTGACACATTTTGGATAAACCATGAAGTGATAAAGATAGTCATGAAGTGATAGAGATAGTCATGAAGTGATAGAGATAGTCGTGAAGTAATAAAGCTAGCCGCAAAGAAGTAGAGAAAGTCAAGAATAAATTAAATCTGCACATAAACCGAAGAAGTTCCGATAAAGAATAAAGTCTGTGTGAAATTAAATAAAGCCACGAGATATGGGGTAAATCCGCGAGAGACTCGGTAAAAGTTTTGTTACACTAAAATAAGTCGTGAGATACTATAGAAGCCACATAAGTCGAAAAGATCCGAGAATAAATACAAAGCAAAGAAAGAATAAGATAGATGCCGATAGAGGCATACAGATTTATTCATATTATGAGGTTGTTTTAGGATGTTCATGGGATCTATATGAGCATTATAATTTATCACGAAGCCATAAATACATTAGAATGATAATAACGAAGAATAAATAATAGTTTACACAAGAAAAATACATAAATACCATGATATATGTGTAAATATTCACTAATTACTAGTTAATAATGTAAATTAGTGTTAACCAATGGTTACCACAGGTCATAATGAGTGAAAAGGCATAATGTTTGCCTTGTAAAGGCTATATAATGCTATAAAATTGGGGGTAAAGAGAATATCATGAAAATGAGTGAGAAAAGATGATTAAAACATGAATAATGAAGAGAGGAATTAATGTGAGAAGTTAGAGATGTGAATATAATTGATATAACATATATTTCTGAATTTTATGTGTGCCTCATAGAAGACTTATGTGAGAGTGCCATATTTAAGATAAAGAGAGTTAAAATGAAAGATATGTATATGTATTGATGTAATGCATTTTGATAGATGAATAAATATTGAAGTTTCGGGATTAAATTATCTTACACGTTGTTATTTATTTTTCTATCCTTAGCATAGTGGTGGTGTATTTCCCACGTAAATCCTTGACCTTGACAATCCGTGCCTAAACCTCACAATTTCATTGAGGTTTTAGGTCAACCTTTAATGCCTAATCCTAGGTTTCTCATGTTAAGAAGATGTCAGGAAATATTTCACCACCGGGAAAAATGGGGTATTTATTTCAAAAGGAAGGAGAGATGATTAAGGAATTTGATCAAAGATTCAAGAATATAGTGTTGAAATTAGATGAACCACCAAATGAGAAAAGGAGAATTGAGTTGTTTATTATGGGATTGTTACCTTATATAAGATTATTAATTGAGGGAAAAGAGTTCATAACATTCATCGAAGCAGTGGAAATGGCATCAAAACTAGAAGTGGAACCATGGAGGAGAGAGTGTGAAATGGTATTAAAATTGGAGAAGTTGCATAATGAATTAAGGAAACTAAGACAAAAACTTGATCAAAGTAATGAAAGAGGAGACCTTTGGAGTTATCAAAGAGGTAATGGATATCATGAGATATTTCAAAGAGATAATGGAAGAGGGTACTATGGGAGATCTGGAAGAAATAATTTTAATAGAGGAAATTATCATCATTACTATGGAGGAAATAACTATAATGAAGGATGGGATGGAAAGTATCAAAACTACAGAGAAAATGGTCAATGGAGAAGATCAATAACATGTTATTGGTGTGGAAAAAATGGACATATACTACATAATTATGAGAAAAAGATACATATGGAACATAAATATTACAAAGAGGAAGGGACACACGCAAAAAATGAGACCAACGTAATATAACTAGATAATAAGCATACATCCATGGAACCGGTGAGACCACAACAAGGAAAAGTATGGCAAGTAAAGAAGACTTGTGTGGACGATAAACTAGATAACCAAAAATTTGAGAAAGAAGAGATAAAGAAGTTAAGTATTGTGACATTGTGTGGGGATGTTGCAAAACAAAGAAGGAATAAGTAGAGAAGAAAAAGAAAGAAAAATAACAAAAATAAAAATAACATAAAGAAAAAGAAGAGAAGGAAAAGAGAGAACAAGAAGAAAAGGAAAAACAAGAGGAAAGGAAAAAGGAGTCTTGGAAAAAACTTTAGGAACATTTAAGACAATTATTAATCTCGCATTACTTGATGATGATGATGAAAATTTATTCAAGTATGAAGGAAGCACTAGAAATATATAATAGAGGAAGAGAGAAAAAATACAAATAGAATAGATGCACTTCAAGATTAGAAATCTGTAGAGACCCTATACATTGTGAATATATATAACATGGTTCTTCATCACAAGATTGGCGTCCCATAAATCTAATCAGGTGAGTTAAGTGAGGGAATCCTTCCCTACACCAGATGTCTAAGTCCTGGTGGTTGATGCTCATTAACTGTGAGTTTTTGGCCAGAATTCACAAGAATCTTTATTAGTTTTGTCTCGAGGATGAGACAAGGTTCAAGAGGGGGATAGTGTTGATAGGAATCTTCAAAGACATTTTGGATAAACCGCATAACTAAGGAGATAGCCACGAAGTGATAGAGATAGCCACGAAGTAATAAATCTAGCCATGAAGAAGTAGAGAAAGTCGTAGAATAAATTAAAGTTGTGCATAAAGGAAGAAGTTGCCAAAAAAGAACAAAGTGCATGAAATTAAATAAAGCCACAAGATATGGGGAAATGTCGTGAGATATTCATAACAATTGTGTGACACCGAAAGAATCTCATGGATACTATAGGAAGTCGCATAAGTCGAAAAAGATCCACGGAACAAATACAAAGAAAAGACATAATAAGATAGAAGTCCAGCAGAGGTATAACAAAGTTATTCATATTACGAGGTTATTTTAGGATGTTCACGGGATCTATATGAGCATTATAATATATCATGAAGCTAGAAATACATTAGAATGATAAAACGAAGAATAAATAATAGTTTACACAAGAAAAATACATAACTACCATGATATATGTGTAAATATTAACTAATTACTAGTTAGTAATGTAAATTAGTATCAACCAATGGTTACCCAGTCATAACGAGTGAAAAGACACAACTTTTTCCTTTTAAAGGCTGTATAATGATGTAAAATGAGGAATAAAGATAATATCATGAAAATTAGTGAGAAAATATTATTAAAACATGAAGAATAAAGAGAGGAATTAATGTGAGAAGTGATAGATGTGAATATAATCGATATAACATGTATTTTTAAATTTTATGTGTGCCTCACGAAAGACTTATGTGAGAGTGCCATATTTAAGATAAAGAGAGTTAGAATGAAAGAGATGTATATGTACTGATGTAATGCATTTTGATATATGAATAAAGATTGAAGTTTCAGGATTAAATTATCTTGGATGTTGTTATTTACTTTTCAAACCTGAGCATAGTGGTGGTGTATTTCCCATGTACATCCTTAATCTTGATCGATCTGTGCCTAAACCTCACAAGTCCATTGGGGTTTTAGGTAAAAATCCTTCACCAAGTTTGTACATCCCTCAATAAAAAGCTCATATCATGGTAATAAACTTGAAAATGATGTAAGTTATGGTCAAAGAGATAGAGGCTAAAGAATCTAGTTCAAGAAAACCTTGTAAGGGGTGATATTTCACCAAAATCATATGGTCCTCCAACTCAAACAATAAAAAAATGCAACAATAATTAATTCATCATATATTTCTTCATTATTTGAATTGAAATCAATGAAACTATGCCAAAGACTCATTTACTCATTCAAATGTACAACAATATCCATTTTTTCCACCAATGAGTGCACCTAGATCTGGACCCATAGTCGTAGATAAATATATTCACTATCCAAAATATGAATAAGTCAAAGTACCTTTGGAGAGGTGGCCTTAATAATTGGAAACTATACAAGAAAGATTGCATTATTTGAAAGAGTGGGATAGAAATTTTGAGATCCCTACCATTTATAAAGATCAATCCATGGTAAGAGAAGTGACTGAATTCAAGATGAGGGAAAAGGGGGTAGAGATTCTCAATAGGAATATTATTCAAATCTTAAATGTAAATATTAAACAACGATTTCTAGAATTGAATATATAGGAGAAGAAGGACTAGTGAAATTCACAAGTCTTCCATTTGAGCTCAACAAAAAAATTCTTACAAATAAAATTACATATAATGATCGTGTGATGCTAAATGAACATGAACAAGAAGTCAATATTTCATATCCTATAAATAAATAATAGAAAGATCAAATTTTTTCCATGCTTGTAGAACTGAAGAGCTTCATGATCCCCATTGAGGATTTTTCTATTGATCAAACTTTATCAAATCCTACATGGGAGGGAATTATGGAGGAAGTAGTTGGTTTTTCGAACTTCAGGATTAAAGAGAATGTTTTTTGTGAACAAGGAAATTTTTTCAAAAGCTATGAAATGGGGTAAGAACACTTGAGAAACCCCAAAGCTTTAAACAAAAAAATCAATGGACCATCATGATAAGAAATAAGCAAGGATTCGTTATTTTGCATGCATTAATCTTGAAGTAAACAAGCAAGCCTAACATGTCTAGTTATTATCTATTTCTTGAAAGCTTTGTAAATGAACCTAATAAAGATTCTAAGCAATCAGTTTATGATTATGAGAATGGGAGCTTGTCATTAATGACTAAAAATTTATATGGTTTCTTCCCATTTACTCAAATCTTTAGTATGTAGTGCAATAGCAAAGTAAATAGTTTAATAAACAAATGAAAAGAAGCTTTTAATCCTAAACAAAATACTATAGTTTATGCTAAAAAGGAGGAAATGGTCTAGGGGTAGTGGGTATTTATAAGTTTCTAATTTAAGAAATGTAAGACTTTGGGTGCATGGGACAAATGAATAAGCCAAAAGGCACTTTTAGTGAGTCAAAGTAAGATTTGACTATGCTTAGAAGAAGTTAAACATGACTTAGGTTAGTCAATCTAGGTTTAGGATAATTAATTCGATTAGTGAGGAATTAGGAGTCTCGAAATCATGTGAGAGGACTACTCAATCCAATGAAATGGATTGATAACCTAAGAATCTAATGAAATGGTTTAAAAGGATATTAGAAGTGGATTCAGCTAATAGGCGGCTATATTAGCCTAGCTAATTGATTATAAGAGGAATACGACCAAAAGGATGTCATAAAAGGAGAGTTAGATGGGCCTGATTGATGAGGTTTTGTCAATTTTTGAGGAGTAGAATAGTTAGTGCAATATTCAGAATAATAGTGCTTTGATCAAACTACATGTGTCTACATTTTTTGCAAGATTTGATAGTCAAGATAAACATAAGAGGAAGAAGAGTGAACAATACATTATAGAAGGTTTGATTGTGAATTAATATAGGAAACGCATTCATTAATTAACACTCGCTAAAATTATAAACAAAAATGTGCTAATAGATTGGATTACCTAAATTAAAATGTGTTTATAGGTTTGGAAAAGACAAATGGAGTTGTGATTTGAGTCCCACAAACTTTATTCTATACATTTCGAGTTTTTTAATTCTTTTGATACATTTCTTATGATTGAGACATTCATAGAACATTCTTATTGTTTCCTTTGTTCTATATTGATATAGTGAATATTTTATTATTCTTTTTTAAATTTCTTAAAATTATTTGAGAATTGATTGTTATTTCTATATTTTTATTTTCCTAACATTCCGAGAAAATTATTATTGTGTTAATTGACTTATAGTGATATATGGGAGAAGACCACGGAGGAAAACACTTGAGGTGATGAAGAAATAAGGGGAACATATACAAAAATGGTGTGAAAAATATTAATTGAACTCCACATATTTTCCTAAGAAATTAGATTTTGAAAAACATTGTCTATCATATACCAAGGCTAAGATATAAGAAAACAAATTAAGGGAATGAGTGTAAAAATATGTGCAAGAAAAAATCAATCTCTGGAGGTGAAGGTATGTAATATCTTACAAATGAATTGGATATTAAAACAAATACTCAAACACCAACTGAATGAATAAAATAATGAAACAATGAATGATGGTGAAATTTCAAATTTCAACCTTAATATTACACCAAATGATCCTCCTATTCAAAAAACAAAAAAATTACCATACTATGAAGATGAGAACCATATAGGAAATGAACATAATTTACCTAGTGTTCAACAAAATTTTCCATTGACATCACCGATTAGATTATTTTGTAAGACATCTAGCCTTTTACTTGAATTTTGTGAAAATATTTTAAACCCAATGAGTGATAAGATTAATAAACAATGTTGTCCTAGATATGGCCATGTATCGGAGGGGAATAATGTACCTCATAGATTGGAGTCTCTAGAGAAAGAGATGAAGCAGCTTAAGAAGGACCTGCAGCGCATGGACAAGCAAAAAGGAAAAAGAAAAATTGATGATGATAATGACATTGGGAAGGATCAGATTGCTGACATTTATAAGAAGCTGAACTCTCTGGATAGTAGATTGGGGAGAGAAAAAGATAGGCATGATCACAACATGGCTATCTTCAATGCCATTAGTGACTTCTTAGAGCAGCATGTTCGAAGCATTACCATGCTTAGTGGGATCCCTAACACTATTTGGGGGAATGAAAAAGAGAGAAGCCAGACCATCTCGCAGCTGAACACAACTGACCCAACGCACATCACCACATTGGCATTGTTCACCTTGCTGCAAACTATCCAGTCCAGAATCGACAGAGCATCCAAGAAGTAAACTCACTCGGGCTGGCGGGCATCGTTTTAGTCGCTGCTCTTTTTTGGTCTTTTTGTTGTTTCTATGTTGCTTTTGTGTTGTATTGTTGCAGTTTATGTTCTATTTTGTTTCTTGCTTGTAACTATCTTTTGGTTACTGTTGGACATAGTGTTTTATCTAGATTTTGATCCTCTTTTTGTTGTTCCTTTATAGCTATATTTGGTTGTTGAGCCCTTTTTGTAATAGGGTATAGTCCCTTTAAAACTATTTACCAATAATAATAAAAAGATTATTAAACACACTTATATTTAAAAACCAATAAGATATGGAAAATATTATTTAACATGATTAAATGAAACATGAAGATGCCAATTGTTTGTTGAAATAGTGAGAAATATCAATTTTAGAGCCACTATGAAGATCTTTGGTCTAAGAACATATATTGGAAATAGTGAAAAATCTATTGTGAAAAAGCTAATGAATGCATAACAAAAAATAGGTCCGACCTCATGTACTATAGATAGTAATGCTACCGACGTATTAATATGTCAAATATAGAAAGTAAATATAATAATGCGTCTAGTTTAATTAGGAAAATGGGTAGTACACTAAAACAATAGAAAAACAATATTTAAAGCTATTGAAATATGTGAAAGACTTAATGATCGGGAAATAATAATTAATTATTGGAATTCTTCGATACACTCTTATTCAAATAAAAATACATAGTTGAAGACTTAAAATATAAAAAATAGAATGAAGTATTTGAACTTGATTGGAATTATATATGAAAAAATTATAAATATATGTGGTTCATGTCATGGAGAAAGGCATGATTAGAATCATCTAGTGTCTATTATACAAGACAGAGAGCATATAATCTCTATAACACTAAATCACACACATGTAATTGGTTGATAGATGTTACCCGAGGCATTGTGTAACTACTCAACTATCATGTTACTTCCCCGATTGCATAACTTAGGTGATGTCTCTTAAGACCCTTGAGTGTAAAAATATTCAAACTTTAACAGATTCAGGTTTTGACATCCCATGGAACCTACAATTTTAATTTCAAAATATAAATCTAACCATAGGTTTCATATAAAACCCTCTCACTATTTCTCTTAGGTCCCAACATTTTTCTCGTAGTGCCGGAAAATGCATCGCTAGAGAAAGCTTCAATTTGAATCAATGATAATGTTTCGAGGGTGATATTTTGCAATCATCACCTCGTGGAACCAAACTAATAAAGGCACACACATCCAAATAGACTATAAACAATAATAGGTATCAAGTTTCCACCCAACCATCCCATTCCTTTATGGCTACATAACTCAAGCAATGTCTCTTAAGAGTCATAAGTGTAAAATATAGTCAATATTTGACAAGAACATTTTTGCAATCCATGAAACTTGGTAATTTATCATATAGACCTAAATATTGTATTTTTTTACATCTACAAAAATTCTCTTTGTTTATCTTAGGGCTTAATGTTTTTCTCGTGGTCGCATTGAATGAAACGTTGTGAAAATATTCAATTTGATTCAAGGTTACGTGTTAAGGGTGATATTTTTAACCATCACCTCATGGAACTAAACCGATAGTGCCCAAATTTTTGGGTGCACTATTATATGACACTAGAGTGATCATTTTTATACACAAGATATTTCATGTTTTTTCCTTATCAACTACATTGGTTAGGTGATGTCTCTTAAGATCCCTAAGTGAAAATAATAGTCAACAATTGATGGTATAGTTCTAATAATATGTGGAACTTGGGAAAATATCATCTAAACCTATAACTTGAAATTAAGGCCATTTATAAAAACCCATCTAAGTTTCTCTTAGGTCCATATAGTCTTCTCGCAGTCACAATGAGAACAACACTCTAAAAATTTCAATTTGACTATGTGTTAGGGTGTCGAGGGTAATATTTTGCAATCAAGACCTTAGGACAAAAAATAAAAAGTTCCCAAATATCTAGGTGGTCACGATAGACACTATCAAAGGCCTCATTTTTATGCCCAACTATCTGTATACACCTAATTTTTCACTTTTCATATTTCATACATGTTACTAACAATTTCCTTATGTAGATAAGGGTCACTGATGCATCTATTTCTTGAGTATGTTCCTTAAGGGGCCTACTGGGAATGGGGAATGGTTATTCACATAACCATTATGGGTTAGAGATAGTACACAAAGAGAGTGTCATTATTTGGTCTTGGCCTTAGTTTTCCTTACACTAGTTATCCTTATCCCCTTAGGTCTCACACACATTACATTCACAACATTCTTCTTGTATCTCACCATTTAGCACCTTGTTCATCCATTCTCATGATCTACGACACCTTATTTTCACTTTTCATGACACATCACCTCTTTTTATAGCCTATAGATAACATTATCACCCTTGGGTGATGGTGTCGATGTTATGTTTCTCTTCATTGATGCCATCACCCATGAGCGATGACATCCTATATTTATACACGTCAATTTTACTTTCAAAACAAAGGAAGCTTCAACCTTAAGAATTGTCATCTACTCTACTCTTTTTCACCATCTTTACATCCATCGCCTAGTTATTTACTTGGAATTAATTGGACAATCTTCTTCTTGGTGGGTTTTCTTGCACTATTGGGTCATCTATAATGAGTTTAGGACATGAATGATGTTCCCCTTCTCCACTTAATAGTGATTTTCTCTCGATCTAGTGCTTCCTAAGAGAGATAGATGCATCAATAACCACTCTACAAGTACTAGGTCAATTCTCTAACCATTGTTTTTCATTTTCCATAGATTATTTAACTTTCTTCTCTCATTGTGCTATGTTACCTTAAGTATTACATATGTTTAGATGCCGAGTTAGCATAATAATCTTATTCATGATCAGATCCTTAGCTTTACATTACTTTCATTTCAGTTACATTATGCATGCTTGATCCATACATCTTCACACCCAATCACCTATATCCTAGTAGGGTTCTCTCCTCTATCTTGACTGCGGACCTTAGAAACCCTTGATTGACCTATTTTATGGATTATTTCCCTTGAGATATGTAACCTTAGCACTCCCTATATCCCATTTAAATCTATCTATTGGATGTTGGTTCATATTTTTTTCTTACTCATTGCCTCGATACCCTTGTAGAACGAATGATTTAGGAGTGTAAGTTATTGAAACACATTATTGGCTCATCATACATTTCTAGTGAACCTAACGTGAATCTTAAAGATCTTTTAATCTATTATAGCTCATTAAAATATCTCATCTATAAGTTTAAATTCATCTAAGCATCCAAAATCTCAAAACCTATCATCACGATACACCATCACCTAGGGGTGATATTTTTGTTCTGTTTGCACACTTCCGAATACCTTCAACTCCTATACCGACCACTTGCACAATCGATGCTATTTAGCTTCCCAAAACTTCATCTAGACACCTTTTTGGCCCCTCTGTACACCTTTTTATGTGGCTGATTGTGTGTGTAGCCTTCATTTTTGGACCTTTTCTCAGCCATATCATCAATCCATGGAGTTTCTCAGCCTAGTGTCCTCTGACTCTTTTGTACAAAAATTTCCAAAATCATATCATCCAGAAGCTGAGTTTCCCTTTTACATGGATTGTTGCGTTATAAGAGAACCTAGAAAAATCCTTCTACCCATCACAATGGTCCACCTGAGGATGAAGAAGAAGAAAACCAAAATGATGATACCTTTGATCATCCTCCTAAAATTCATAAATTTCTATCTTAGTTTCCTAAATACAAATATGAGTCAAAATAAATGCTTTGAGAAAGTTCCTTCGTAACTTTGTTTCCAAAAAACTTGATCACATGGCAGAAAAGGGGAAAGCAACCATAGTAGGTTCATCTAAAAATGCCTCTAATTCTTACCCTACCAATATCATTCTCCAACTCATTGATAGGATGAGCCAACAACAATATGTTATTATGGCTCAATTCCTCCAAATGCAATCCAACATGGCTCAATTAGTCAACCACCCTACAACGGGCTCTTAGGGCACCACACCCCCTCCTTTGCCAAATGGGCCTAATGGGGTTCCCATCACTCAACCCCTATCCAAAACAAAGTCTTAAGAGAAGTCCAACAAGATCCTTTAGCACCTTACATTGCTAGCATGGATATTGGTGAAATTGATATTTATATCTCTTATGAGAGGTATATTGATCCCACCCTTCATATCAATGCCTTTGGTAATCTTTAAAAGGATCAAATAAAAACCAATTCATATGTTTCCACCAAACTACAAGTAAAAAAATTCTTTACAGATGTTTTAGATTAGTACCATATTCTACCTCTTAATTCCAAAGTTGAGCTAGATTCCTTAGTGACAGCGTTATTAAACAAATTCCAATATCATGATCTACTTGAAAAACATATCAATGCCTCCATAAATTGCCAACAATATAGAAATTAATCAATGTAAGCTTTCATTAAGCATTGGAATACCCTATCCATATGAGCAGAACAAAACATGCCTAATGATATCCTCTTCCAAATTTGCTTACGAGATCTTGAACCTCACCTTCAATACAAGGTGATGTCCTATTCTCCTACTTCCCTAAAAGAAGCCTTTAAATAAGCCAAAAATAAATATTTTCTTATGAGGTAATTTGAGAAAGATTCTCCTATAACATTTTTTCATGAAAATGTGCAACAAGAAAATTCTCAATTTTCAAGCATGGCAACCATACCCTACACGAAAATTTTACCCAAAGATCATTATGATCCCTCCTTCTTATCGCCCTAACCCTCGATTCAATCTTATCCCTACTATCTGAAGTAGTCTAAATAAGTGTGTCATTATTTCTATAAGTGATTTAGGGTTACCCAGTCTTTCTAAGTTTTTCTAAAGTAAGATCCATCAAGACAAACCTTTTAGCCAGCTTAGGAAAGGCCATTTTTTGATCTTCTCGAAGTTGGTGCACACCCCCTGGAGCATAACAGAATTCATAAACATATCAAGGAGGAATAATATAGATCCAATAATTTTTTGAAAACATTTTTGGAAGGTTTTGTAAAGTTTCACAAGTTTTGGAGCAGCTCTAGCAAAAGTGGGTCTTGGAGGTCTAGGTAGTGCACATCACTAAAAAACATGCCCCTAAGCTTCCGGGAAGCGATTCGGGAGTTACTTAAGGATTTAAGAGTCAAACAAGATATATTTGGAAATTTAATTTAGATCCCTAAAATATTATGGAATCATATTTTTCACAACTCCTAGGCTTAATCCTATCCATAACCAATTTTTAATAGATATAGCCTTCATCTATAACAAAATTCCTATTTTTAGGGGGTTACGGGCATAAAAATAGAATTATACCACCACCATTTGATTAATAAGGTCATTTACAGGTGGAATCATATAAATTTTATCAAAAACCTCCTTTGGGAACTCAAGTTATGGTTTTGACAAGTTGTTCTCCAAGGCACAAGCTTCGGAAGTTAGTCATTTTTGGGTTAAAAATCCAACCAATCAGAATGTGGCGCAATTTTTTGCACCATGTGTAACAATATTTTTTGAATCAAGTGTAATAAATTCACCCCTCTCCCATTTGGGCCCCACATGACCACAGTTTAGCTTTTTTCGCAAGGTTAAGCCCCCATGCTCCATTTCCCGGCCCTCGCTTCATGCAATCACACTCCGCCACTTTTCAAGCCAAGGTCGGGAACATTTTTGTGTCCCATGTGCACAAAATATTTGGGAGGGTTAGGACACAAAACTCCCCAGCCCTCCCATTTATGCTCTTGCTCACCCATGTGCCCCTAGAGGTTGTTTCAAAGTGTTTTTTCAAACCCCTCTCTCAGCCTCAATGGAAAATCACACTCTGCCACATGGCCCAATGAGGATAGGGCAAATTTTTTTACACCAAATTCACTAATACCTTGGTGCATTTGGTTCACAAAAGTGTGACTCATTCCCAATATTATAAATATGTAAAAAAATTATAATTTTCGTGTTGTTTCTAGTTGTTTCCTCCATGCACACAAAAATTTTCTTCAAGTGTCAGATTCTCCCTCCAATCCTCCATTTCTACTGCTAAAAAAACTTCTACATCACATCCATAATATTTTCATAATCTACCAACATTGTTAAAGTGAATAAAGAGAGAATTTTTAAGAAAAACCATGAGCGTGAGCTGTTAAAAACCCTAAGATTCGAAAATGAGAAAATGTGTGTATCTCCCAAACCATTTATTGAAAATACGTGAAACTTTGGGAAAAAAATCATCTCCCAAACACCTTCATGATTCAAAAATATAAATTTAAAAGGTTCCTCATACCATTAATGGTAGCGAAATCAAATTTTGTGCCCTAGCTTCCTTTTCCTCAATTTGTCGTTGATCGATAAGTGGGTAGAGCTCAAAATTTGTATAGAGCATCTAGAGGAAAACCCCATCACAAAGAAGTTGATTTTTCATCAATCGGAGGTGGGGAAGAAAACCTTCAAAAATATTGGTGACTCCATTAATGTCTACCCAGTAACTCGTGCCCAAAGCTCTTACTAGGAAAAAAATTGATTGTTCATTTCTGGATTTCTGGTGAGTGAATCACAGTGAAAATTAGAACATGAGATTGCGACGACGAACCGGGTCCAAAAACATCACCCCAGTCAAAAAAATAAGGCCATTTTTTCCACTTTCTAAAAATAACATATTTTATGCTCCTCTAGATGTTATAACTCGTCAGTTCCCTAAATTACAAATTTGATCACTCAGACAATCAAGAAAGATGCAAAATGGAAAGTAAGGAAGAAAACAAATTTCTCAAAATAGTAAGTCCCCAAAAAGCAACCTGCTAAAAATAGAAATTCATCATTTTGAGAGCAAAAATTTGCAGATGGCTTCTCTTTCACTCATATTTCTACTTTTTGGGTTCTCTACGAGATAACAACATGATTTCATAGCTCAAATAAAGGAACAAGAACTTCACAGAGGTCATTGAAGCATCATCCTAAATTCAATTATATTCAGAGGAAAAATACAAAATCACGGTTTGTGGCAAGTGAGCTCATATTCATCACTTAGGGAGTTGGGTGATTCAAAATGATTTAGTCAGAGTGAGTTCAATGATTCAAGGAGTTCATCAACTAATTTTAAAGGAGGGTCATTGTGGGCATTGTATGTGTTCATCCCAAGCTCACATCGGGAAATCTCATAACAATGTTTCGAACACTCATTCTGTGGTCTAGGGTGTTTGTGCATCATGCAGAGGTTGTGATCATCATTGGCAAGATCTTCATTGAAGGTGGAGGTATCCCTACTCATGCTTCAAAGAATTCTTCCATTCTCTCTCCATTCTTCCCCCTCTTCTCTACCCCCTTTCTAATTATTCGTTGTGAGCAATCATGACATTCATCTTATTCATTTAAATGTGGATTTAGAAAACATTGTAATAAGTTTCCCTTGATTAATATAAAAGGGAACTTAATTTCATTCCTAGGAATGTCAAGAGTCACATTTTGTGAGGACAAATGAAAGGTCACATGGGGTATATGAAGATTATTTTCTTGTTATATATAATGTAATGGCATACTCTTGCTTAAGGGTTGTCAATTTGTACACTCAAGAGAGATATATATTGAGAAAGACAAAAGAGATATTATTCTTCCATTCTCTTTCACTATTTTCCTACATTTATTGCATTATACAACTTGGGAAAAATTTCAATCAAGAAATGAATTACTTCTTTTCATGACTTATGAATGTGTACAACTTTGTGTGTATGGTTTCCTTTGGTCGTTGGCATAATAAACTTGTTGTTTCTTTCTAATTAATTGTGAATGTGAACCTTCTAATCAGCCCTGGCGAGAATCTGATTTTCTACTTGCATAGTTGGTTTTCCTTGTCTAATTTCCCTCTCCCCTTTTCCCCATTTTATAAATTCTTCCCTTACAATTCCTCATAATATTTTGTCGTGGGTACAAAGTGGAGTGTACCCGTTGGATCCCTGACCTCTTGGCAAACCATAGATTTTCCATTTCCGTCATTCGCAATAAATTGGAGTTGTACTACCCAAGCAGAGGGACCTAAATTCTCGAAGATGTTGGTAAGAAACCCACCAATTTTTCTCCCGAATTTTTTTCACCAATAGAAAAACTAACAAACAAGTCCAAATCCTTCAACATTTTAAGAACGAGAATGCATCGATGAAAAATTCTCGATACTCTTCCTCTTGTCACTTCTTTGAATAGGACTATTTTTAGCATTGACCAACAACCTTATAACAAAAATGTATCCTAAATATCATCATCCATTATGTAAGGAAGATTTTAAACTTCACTTACCTAATCCATTTACCGTAATCATGGATCCTTCTCGGCTTATTCCTCATTGTAATTTTGAGAGTAAGTTTTGTTAGTGGCATGTTAATTAGGGTCACTCCCATGAGAATTTTCATGCACTATGAATGGCTACCAGCAACTTCTACTTAGGTCCCAACTTTGACTATGATGCCATCACTCATGAGCATCGACCATAGTTTTAAAAGCTCATGATGTAGTTTAATAAAAGGATCATCCTAAAGCTATAAACCAAGATAATGAAAAGCTAAAGATCTTCTCTAATCTTATGTCTAATCATGATGTTGTTGAAAGTTATAAGAAGTAAGAAAATGCTACGAAAAATGTAGTTGAAACAGATTAACCTCCTAAAAATATGGTTGCAATTAATGATGTAAAACATTTCATAGCTTATGTAGAACTAGAATATCATGTAGCATTCCAGCCTCATACTCACAAGGTCATATATCCTTTTGTACCCCAAAATCAGGCTTCTACATGAAAAAATCTACCTCCTCCAGACATCATTAGCCCTCATATAAATTCTTATCTAGGGAAAATGGTTTATGGATTTGTATATATTGCCACAAACACCATCGACCCCTGTATAAATAAAACTTGTAGGACTAACAACATAAGAACTAAGAAAATATTGTTTTTAGAAATATACCTAATCACCAATGTCCTTTTGGATTAGTTTTCGAGGACTCCCAAAGACTCTCATCCTATAACACATTCCAATCATGACAAGTGGGATCCTCTTGAATAACTTTCCCTAATTCCTAGTTTAGTTCCCTTCTTAGATCTCATGCATACGTTACCTCACCATTGTGATTATCTCATGAATCCATTGTTTGACATGAACATTAATTTTCCTCCCTCTTTGGGGAATATTCCTACATTGCATGTCTCATAGGAAATAATTTTTGGCAATGTGAGGAGCTCTTCATTTATAATGATCTCATCATGGATGCTCATTCTTGCATTTTTTTTTCTTATAGCCTCTATAATCTCATATAAGCTCTTTCATCATGTAGATGATCTACCTATCTTCATTTTGGTTTGGATTTTCCACACTATGGTTAAGCATGCTCTCATTGTCGAGGAGAAGGAATGTGTGTGTCTTCATTATACTTAATTAAGGCTCTTGGATATTGTATAAATAACTTAAAATCCATACAAAATACTTGTCAAGGATATAATCGCAAGCCGATAGATACCTCCTATGTGTGGGGTGTATTTGTTTACCCATTACCATTCTCCCTAGGACTTTTCGTGTCAAATTTGTGGTCTTCAATTTTCTCTATCTTACAAAATTCTACTAGGGTGGCCTTGGACTCATCGCATGAGTGTCATTGCTTCTTCCACATGTTAGTTTGTGAATTTAACTTACCATAGAGCCATTTATAAGATTTAAGGGGACACTAATCCTGGAGCTATGATACACTTTAGTAAAAGGGGACATATAATCTCCCCACACTTAATGAACTATCTCTTATCTCCTTTTGAGAATAACAACACTTCAATTATCCTATAGATATCCTTCTCGAAAGCCAGTCATCTAGAATTTTTTGGGTGCATGCCCACCAATCTCTTAGATTCAAATGGTGACAATCCTGATGAGGTCACACTTAGAATCAATCCTTCATATTTTCCCGAATGAATCATATCCCATCTAACTCCTTCCTTGTGGCCTCACAAGAAGGAGCCTTTATTCCCGCATTCATCTCACATACTCCATAGCCCCCATGGGAGCATATTGTTTAAATTGAGACCATAGTTGACTCTTGTGAGGTGGATATTTCCACATTAGATTACAATGACAATTATGAATTAGACAATCCTCACTTGGCTATGTATGCCTAATTTATGATAGAGAAGTCTTGTGTTACTAAGAAAGTCATCCCACCAAATTTTCTCATGACGTGAGCATCATCCTCATACAATAGGAATCTTCAAACACAATTGATGCTTCTTCTCAACCAAAGGTGCTTGAGCCTCAAATTTCTTCACGCGTTACACTTCCACATATTAACATTGACCTAGCTGATTCTTTTTCCCTAATAGAAGAAGATGAGAGGGTTATTATTTTTTACTACAAAGTTGATGATCACGTGGGTGATGATAATATATATTTTTCCTCGATGATTTGGCAACACAATGCTTCATCGGCACCATCTTCACCCATGGCATCGATACCCTCATCATATACTCTCATTATTCCCCTACAATCTACAACCCTTACCTATTTTCATTATTGCTCCTCAATATTTTACGAATGAACCATATTACACATGGCATGAGGCTCTAGAGCATGATGTTTATGACTATAGAGCCTATCAACGTCACATGAAAAAGCTTCAAGCTGAGGTAAAAGGTGACCAAACCAAAACTAATAAATTTCCTTCTTCTTCAGCTCCCTTCTTTTGATCTCATTAAGGCTATTATGTGCACATTGACGTTGATTTTTGGGTTCCACATAATAAGTGTCCCATTCCCGAAACTTCTTCCTACAATCAAAATCATGGAAGTGATTCTTATCAGAACCGACCACCTTCCCCTAGACCAACTAGACTACAACCTACCTACAAACCACCACCTCACCCCGATGCTTGTCCCACTATGGATTAAATTCAGCGTGATATTCTCACCCAGCTAGAGGATCATATAGATGACATCTTGTTTTCTTTCATTTGGAATTATCCCTCACTTTCTCTTGGGCTCTCGATCCCCACTATGGACACAAAATCTATGCACTTGGGTACATTTCTAGGTCTTAGAGCATACTAATATATACATGATTCTTAAGAAATAAAACTAGTAATTGACAATGTCTTTTGGTCCTTTTGCTTTGTCTCTTATACTTTTATTGACCTTACACACCCTATATCCATGTCGGTATTTGACTGATTTATATTTTATGGCCTCGAACACTAGTGCCCAGTTAGGACACTAAAGCACGCAAGAAATCCTATCCCTCTTGGGTGCTTCTAACCCTTTCTCCCATTTTCTCACTCTTTTGGGTCTCTTTTAATTCTTGGGCATCTTTTATACTTTTGGTTCGGCCTTCCACTTATAAATTATGAAATTCAAACAAGGGAATCATATATATGTATACATGCATACATAGTTATAGCTCTAAAATAAAGGACCGAGCACTAAGAATTACATATTATCACCTAATTTTGCATCCAAAGTCACAAAAGCACTTCAAATCATCCATCTAGCGCACTCATTTAAGGGAAAAGGGTTTCATTATTTCTGCATATATGGCATGGGAGGGGAAGTTTATTATATTTCGTTACATGCATTTTCATCTAGAGAATCCTAGAGAAACTTGCACAAAGGAATCCTAGGGAATCATTACACACACTCTTATACGAACTACACGGAGTCTCGAAATGTAGTGTAGCACTCAGTACTAAGTTCAATCTTCGGATGACCACCAAGGTCAGTCCAACTCAACATTCTACATCTTTTTTATTAGATTTTATGTGGTTTGTGGACATGTGAAGGTAGAAAGCTTTTTTTTTAGGTTACAGGTATATTTAGAGATCAATGAGTAAAACCAGAGTGATAAATAGATTCTAGTAGTGAAGCTCCTACTACATAGAATAAACTAGATATGGCTCATTCACATAGACACTAGTGCCTAGAATGAACACTAGCACCTTGGTACCCCTACCCTCCCATGGACGTTCCTATTCGAAACATTCCTAAGTCTCAAAACTTCTAGCAAGCATTGACAACACTTTGCTCAGTTTTTTTCATATTTTCATCTGTCAAATCATTTCCATATTACTCAAGAATCAACTAAGTCTCTTTATCTCCCTCTCTTGCTTAGGGTTTCATATTTTTACATGTTTGTTTGCTTGCATCTTTACTATACATTAGCATTTGTATATCATACATTATAGTAGTTACTCTACAATTAGATTTAATTTAATTTATATTAAATCATTTGGTGAACCCACTCATGATCAAACACTTGGATCCTTATTTTTCCTACTCTATTTGATCTTCTTTCATGGCTCCTAAAAATCCTCCAGTCTCCTTGCATAAATTGCTTCAAATGCACCCACCTTGTAAATATGTTCTCAAAAATCCCTAGACACTATGTACCTCCCTCGCAATACGCCACCTGCACAAGTAAGTTCCATTTTCAGTCATCTATCTGATGACCCTATCGGTCCTAATACTCCATCCAATAAACCCATCTTAGCGTCAATTCAAGTTTTACACCATGATTGTAAAGATAAATTTAAAGCTATGGAAACCAAGATTACATTTCTCAAATTTGAAATGCAACATATTAAGAATGCTTTTCATGACAAATCTAGTTCTTCATGTACACCTCATCCTAATCCTATGTCTAATACATGTGCTCATATAAGTGAACCCAAGGTCTTACCACTACCAACACCTCTCAAGTTTAATCTAAATGTTAAGCAACATGATATTCTTCCGATCTCCTCAATCACTAGTTGATCAACTTGCCAACTACTCATTACTACCCTCCTTATCGGCTTTCCAAATGAAGGTCTCTCATTTTGTAATTATCACATACTTAATGGACATTATGAAAATGATTTCTATGCTTTAAAATAAATAATTAATAATCTTGAGCATCATGGTTTTATTTCATTTGCTACATAACATTCTGCTACATCTCCATTGCTAAATCTCATTGGGCTCCCAAATCTTATCCATCTATGTCTAATGAGCATCATGCCATAATTACTAATGTTCCTTCTCCAGTCAATTAAGAGCTACCTATCCAACCCAATGTCATACCACCTTTAAAAATATGTACCCCATCACCTCCTCGTAGCAATTCCTATACATCGTTACCAATCCTAACTAACAACCACATTTAAAAATATGTGCCATGTCACCTCCTCCTATTAATTCATCTACATCGTTACCAATTGTAACTTAGTAACCACCTTTAAAAATATGTCCCCTTCACGTCCTCCTTTTAAGTCCTGTACAACATTACTAATTCCAAATAAGAAACCACCAACCAAGCATGAACAACCAATTCACCCTATGATATCTAACCTCTTTAAACTTCCTCCTTTTGACCCAAAATCCAACCTTGGTCCTACTCTTTCTTCTACCTATCATTTTTCAATATACTTTCTTATGATATATTTAAAACCACGTCACCATCACAATATCTCTCTTACATCATCACATAAAACTCCATCACTCACTACTATTAAAATTAAACACATACTTGGGGGCATTACACTTTCCCCATTCTATCACTATCATTTTCTCTAAATGGAACTACTACGCTTTCACACTCCACATTTTATGTCTATTATTTCTCAAAGATGTATACACCTTTAGTACACACATTGTAATGTCATTACCCAATGACATACTCTAGTGTTACGATTCACACTTGATAAATGAGGAACACTTCATCAATGAACCTCACATCATACACTTTTCATGTTCAATGCTTCACAATACATCTGTTTTAATGAGATCTACTCTCACATTAAGGACACTCATTTCCGATGAGACACTCTTGTTTTATGGTTCAATCTTGACTGCTAAGGAGCATTTATAAATTAACTTCATTTAATACACATCCATTGGGGAAATGCTAATCCTACCATCTTCACACCTTTCATATCACACCATCACACTCATACAACATTTACATATCTTGAAGTTGCCTTTAATCTTGTTATCTTATTCTAGTTCAAAGTTCACAACAAGGTAAACTTTGTTTCTATACTAGACGGATTCTTAGTATTTCATTATCTTTTTCTATACATACATGCGTGTTCACTTCGTATCTTGAGGTGAATACATGACATATCAAAAATTCATACATGATGCATGATGCTCAACACATCTATTTATCCAGTACCCACCGAGGCTCTAAAGGGGCATCTACCTTTTCTACTCTTATACTCTACATATCACAATTCATTTACTTCAAATGCTATCACTTAATTTTTGCTACTATATACATGCTTTGACATATTATTTATCTTTCTAACATGCTAACAGGGTGCTTCATGTGTAGCATTACCCTTCTCAGGATACTGGACAACCATGACTATCAATCACCTCTATGTGTGTTGTTGTTTTCATTCTTTAACAGTTATGCCCTATGTCTTGTTTGATCATTGTATTCTTTTGGCCATTTTGTCCCTGATTGTCTTGTGACATTTTGAGCAATCTCCCATGTTTAAAATTTTGTTTTACAAGTCCATCTTATATTCCTAGTTGATTGTTACATTGTCTTATATTACATGCTATCTTTTATACTAAAACTTGTTACTAGTACATCTTCTTTACAATTGCCTTGGTTTCTACCATGCACATACCCCACCCCTATAGGTATACACTTCAGATATGCATATGATTAGGGTCCTCTCCTCTTGACATATAAACTTCTCCTTTGGAATCTTACCACAAACACACACTATTGTTCCTACTTCCAAATTACCTAAAAATGATAGTCCTAAAAGTTAGTGAATGAATTCTACTACTTAGAATTAATTTTCAGAAAATAAGAATGAATAATTGAACACACAACACAATATTTTTATCCTGAAAACCCAAAAATTGAGGGAAAACCAGTTGGGAAGGAAAATTACTCTTTTTCCTAATTATATATTGGCCAATTAAAATGAATATAGATTACAAGAAGTGAAGGAAGATAATAATGTTACTTCCACCCTCTCTTCTTGTTTTTTCTACTCATACACCTTACTTTACAAATCAATTTCAACACCAAATTATTCTTACTCACTCCTCCCATCAATTGATGATAAAATACACTTGATCTTCTTACTTTTAAAGCTACTTCATACGTCCTATCATGCACTAAATAAATGAAGGGAAAGCAGGGAAGAGATGCAATCAGGGCACGCTTCAAATACGTGATTGTTTTTGGATGCATTTTTTATTTTTATTAGTGAGTGAAAAACCATTAATGAACACAAACCAAAGTGGTTATGCAACTTTTAGTTTGTGCAAAGGGGTGCTTATGCGATCATTAGGATGATTACGTAAACACCGCTCTGCATAGGAGTGGCGGTTCTGTAACTTTACATTTTTCTCTCTTTTCTAATTATTTTTTATTCTGGTTCTAGTTTCTTTGATGAAGTGGTGTCTTTCTAGATCCCTATGGATCATGCCTCCCCTACTCAAGAGGATTTTGGTCCCACAAAATCTTAGTGGGAGAGTAGATGGGGAAACAATTACCTCATTTTATACTTCGAGTCCACCTAGCCTACATTGGTGTCTTCCCCTTGAGGCCAACCTACCAAGATTCATGTGGACCTCTCCTTATTTATCTAACCTTATTCTAAAATAATACATCCTCCTCCAACTTGCCTCATTAATCCAAGACGTAATCTTATATGGAAGGTAGAAAATGGAATGCTTCTTCCTCATCAAGCATGGATGACTCATATAGGTGCGATTTCTCACAATTTACTACGATTACATCTGTGTGAAGTATGGAAAATCAAGTCTAAAATCATTTTCTCCAACCTACTCTAGTATAGTGAAGGGTCCATACCATAGTGGCTTGAGTTTCCTTGCTTAACCTTGTAGTCTCTCCTTGCTCAAGTACAACCAAACCTTGTCTCCAACATGAATCTTGTGCTATCTACAATTATGATCGTTCTAGCCTTGTACTTGGCTTGAGACTTCTCCAATTGTTATTTTACCTTAAGATGGATTTTTTAGATCCTCTATATGAACTTTGCTTCTCTATTCACTTATGAGTCATGTATCTCCCCTTCTTCCTGGTTTCCAACTGCAATGTCCAGTGGATTTGTAGGTAGATATCCCAAGAATGCTTCAAAAGGTGGTTACATAGTGGATTTGTGCACTGACCTATTATCGAAATGTTGAATGTAAGCTAATGAATCATCAAAGTTGGTGGATATTTTCTACTATATCCTTTAATCAGTTGTACCAAAGTCATATTCACTACATATTTTTTCCCATCCATTTCAAGATGGAAGGTCGTACTTCTTTGTAACTTGATGTCCATCTTATCCCACAAAAATTCTAAAACTTACCCAATAACCTAGAATCTATGTCAGAAACAATAGACTTTAGAAAACCAAACTGCATGCATACATTAGCAAAGAAAAGTTTAGCTACCTCATATCATTTTATTATCTTTTTACATGTCATAAGAACATGCATTTTTCTAAATCTATCTACAACAACATATATATAGTCATGGTCACATTTATACATAGGTATTCCTCCTAAAAATCCATAGAGATATCCTCCCAAGGTTAAGTAGGGACCAAGTAAAGGCATATACAAACTTTCCTTCCGATTTAGGACTTGCCTATACAAAAAAATCACATCCTCTTATAAATTTAGATACTTCTTCTTGCATATTGGGCCAATATACATACCTTTGCAATTTATCTATGGTCTTTCCAACACCAAAATTTCCTACTACTTTCGAGGTATGTACTTCCCTCATCAATAGAAGTCTTTCTTCCTTTGGCACACAAAGCTTCCCCAATCGGTAGAGTAGCCCATATTTGATATAACAATCATCAAAACCTTTCTTTTTAGCCCCTTTGGATTGTAATTGCTGATATGTCACCCCAAAATATTTGTCTTGAGAATATGCCTCTCCGTAAGCTTACTTTGTGAAGAGATTAAAATGAGAGATAGTGACCAAACTAGATATCTTATCCTATTTGGGTGGCCTAGACAACATGTTTGCCACCAAATTTATGCTACCTTTCTTATAGTTGATCATAAAATGGAAGTGCTAAAGGAATCCCATCCACTTGTAGTGTTTTTCCTACTGCAATTTAGACTATTCTTGCAAATACTTGAGAGGTTTTTGTTTGGTGTGCGCAATAGTTTCTTTACCCAATAAATAATGTTTCCATTTCTTTATTGCTTGAACTAGTGCATACATTTCTTTATCATATACTAAATATCCCCTAATTTTTAAAGAGAAATTTTCATAATCATAACATATCTTTGGCTTACCTCCCTGTAGAAACATTATTCCCATAGTGTAATTATTGGCATCTATCTCTACTTCAAAGGGCTGCTACAAATTATGAAGATCAAGTATCTGAGCATGACTAATTTTTATTTTAATAACTTAAAATATTGATCATGTTCCTACCCCAAACAAAACCCTTACTTTTTATGGGCTTTGTGTGTAGAGGTGTTGTAATAGCGGAGAAGCCCAGAATGAACTTCCTCATGTATTTTACTACTCCCACAAACTTCTAGTCTTTGTCACTCTTGTTGGTGTTGTCTAGTTGGTGATGGCTTCCATATTATTTAGATCCACTTGTAGTTCTCCTCCTCTAACCATGTGCCCAAGATAAAGAAGTGACTATTTGGCAAATCTACACTTCTTCATATTGCATAGTGATTGTTTCTCTTTGATAGCTTGCAATACTTACTAAAAATGTGTTATATGTTCCTCACATGTGGCACTATAAATCATAATATCATCCAAATATACAATGCCACATGAATCTATGAATTCCCACAATACATCAATCATTAATCTCATAAATTTAGCGGGTGTGTTATATAAACCAAATGGAAGTACTAACCACTCATACAAACCATATTTTGTTTTGAATGCATTCTTCCATATATCCTCCTCCTTCATCCCGACTTGGTGATAAGCCGACTTTAGATCAAAATTTGTGAACTTTTAATGTTGAAGTTGGTCAAAAGATCATCTATGTGTGGGAGTGGATATTTATTCGTATGGTAATCTTGTTTAAAGCACGGTATTCAATGCACATTCTCCAAGAACCATCCTTCTTTTGCACCATCATAATAGACAAACCACATGGTGAGGTGCTTAGGTGTATCACCCCTTAGTCTAATAGCTCTTGGAGTTGTTTTTTCCGTGAACAACCTTTTTATTACGCTTCTCAACTAGGAAATTTTTTTAATATTAACTTCATGCTTCACTGATTTAAATACCCAGACATTTAAATCCAGCATAAATCTAAAATTGAATCCATCGATAATAGTCATAAACCATGTTCATTTTCATGATTCAATTAGTAATCGATCCCTCAAATATCACTCTTTACGAGCATCTATACAAAGTATATTAGTGGTTTCCTTTTACAAGAATTGATAATCAAGTAATTTTTTCTAAGTGCATACCTGGAACTCAATCATTTGAATCCCATTAGGCATCCTACATCTTAGATCTTGGTGAATTGGGACAAAGTGTAATCAGCAACTTACACTACTTTGGCCAAAGTTTCAGAGACATGTTTTCCATGCTTGGTTCCGTGATGGAACATTCGTCATTAGGAACTTGTCCTTCACCTAATTCAGTTAACTAGATCCTTTTCCATTTCTTAAGTTATTAAGTTCATAGTTAACAACTTAAGCATTCATTAATGTCCATTCCTATTTACTAGGTTCATTTATTTTATTAAGAAAGATAAATATATATGTACCCTATCTAGTGATCGGAAAGTACTTGTGTACCTCATTCCATACCGTTGTGCTTGATAATACGACGAATGATACTTAATCCATGTGATTTCATGATAGAGTTAAGAATTGGTCTCTTCGAGACACTACATAATGGGTTGATCTCTTATATCAAGATGATCAACTACATCAGGTTACGATACAAAGCTATGTTTAGGCTATTTCAATACTTGTATCATGTCATCGCGTCAATTAAACCCTATTACCGCCCTTTAATAGGTCTTAGGTTTTCTTGATTTGATCATGACAGTTATGTAATCTACATTTCTTCATAAGCTCATAATGTATTTCCATATTTGTTACAAAACATCATAATTATATACCATTATATTAATAAGGTTTTCATAAACAATGGCATTTAATAGCAACCCTAAATTTTGTTGTCATAAAATGACAGAGATACTCTCATCATGAATGTAATCGTACCTAAGGTCCTAAGTTGAGGAATTCACATAAATTAAATGCCCGTTTAAATTCATTCCATCATGTTCATTATATATACTATTTAATGATTTAAATCAGCTTGTTGCTTTAAATCCACAGTTAAGTATTTTGTCTATTTACGCTAGTAATGTAATATATCTAGAATTCTACTTAATAGATTTAGTATTAAAAATATTAAACAAATATCCATAATACACTAGAACCATTCATATTTGTACGCAAATATTCATGTTTCATCCTTTTAATACATCATATTTAATCACTTAATAATATGGCATAATAATCAACATAATTTCCTAATCATATAATTAATTAACTTAAGAAACCTTTCATATAAAATTCTGATTCAAAACAAGACTTAATTAAATAATGATTACAAATTATTTATTTTCTTTCTCAAACACTTAAAAAACAAAATGATCTAATTTAGCCCCTTAATTAATCAAATTAATCAAAACAGAACAATAATTTTTCACTAATTACAAATTCATTATTTAATACATTGAAAAATTTTATCATTCAATTTGAAATAAATAATTTCTTCAACCACATTCGCCCAACATTCTTAATTTACGTCATCTAGAAAATGTTAGAAGCGATTCGGTTTGAATGAACTAGCATGATAAGTTATATTTCTCACTTAACAATTTATGCCCTTTAGTATTTGTATAAAT